>JAIFZK010000007.1:9727500-9790000 GCA_027481765.1 Tenualosa thibaudeaui
ACCCATATGACCAGTTTGCTGGCCATTACCACCAAAACCCCAGGGATCTATTAGGCACTATAGCTACAGAAACCAAACTTGGCAGCAATGCTAGACTTTAGTATCCATGTCAAGAAACCTAAAACTAGCTCAGATTGATCACTCACATCTTTGACAATCTGCCAATACTACCTCAGTCCTTGTTTTTGTGATCTCAAGTTTGCCAGCTGATAAGAATGTAGTCTTCTTCACTGCAGCTCATGTATGACAAAACATTTACAGACCAATGCTAACACAAAGCAAGTATTCACAGGACAAACTAGAGGAACATCAATTGTACCACACTGTAGCTGATAAAGAAACTGAAAAGTAGCCAAATGATTCACCATTAACTAAGTAATCATTTGTTGCCTATGTTAGCTATAACAAGAGGTAATGGCTAACACAATGGCCAAGAGTTTGTGGAATTAGTTTTAGACCTAGATCTATGAATTAATTTATTCCTATATTTATTTGACCCCCAGGAGTGTGTGCCAATTCCTGTAAAAGACAGCTAAAACAGAGTGGAAACAACGTGGTGTGACTTATTCTTCCTGTGTAAACATGTCTCTATTTGTTTTATGCTCAATGTAAATGTGCAGTAGATAAAGAAGGGTATTTTGGCCAGCTAACATTACAGCAGGATGTACTCTTGCAGTCAATCCATATATTTTATGTATTACACAACACTAAGTTTCTTCTTACTGTAAAACAGGCCATGATCTCCCTCATCCATATTCATCATGTTTTATTAGAAGCCAAGCCTTTTGTCCATTTCGCTGAGTTAAACACTAACTAAAGGTGCACTTAGTAATGTTTTCACTGGATCAAATTGAACTCATTTGTTCAGTAGCACTATAATGTTTAGCCAACAGCCACTGCAGATTAATGATTATTTTAGTCTTTAAATGGAGTTTGTGCTGTTAAAAGTATCTTCACTCTCGCTTTTCACAGAAAGTCTGGTTCTTATTAAAGCATTAAAAAAGCTTTTTTGATCAATTAAGCCTGTAAGCATTACATAAAGATAAAAGACCATGAAAGTTGGCTTGTTTAATTTATAAACTAATTATGTTACTACTACAGATTTTACACCTCCATAGTAATTAATGATTAGTGCATGATGTAAGTGTGAAGAAATGCTCTCATTGTTCTTTGGGGGAGAGCATTGATCCATAGTCATGTTGCCATTTTACCCAGAAGTTGAAAAATCTATTGTTAGTGTAACCCACTGAGGTAATGCAACTCCAGAAACAAGTCCGAGAGGATGTTTCTTCAGGAAATAAACAGTAACCAAGACTATAGTTCAAAAGAACATTTTACCATATGGTGACTTTATCAGCTAATATATTAACCAACCTTTCTGATTACTGATGAAAGTCTGATGGCTTGGATGGATCAGTGTAAACATTTAAAACACACTGATAGCCCAAGTTATTTCTTTGATGTTGTACACATGGAATACTGTGCAATGTAATGTGTTGCAAATGTTTCTACTGATAGCAACAGGTAGCTTAAAAATACAATTTGTATGTAACTTTTTTTCATGCATTCCCCTTTTTTCCCCTATACCATACACATGCACATACACACACACTTGTATAAACGGGCAGAAACACACACACACACACACACACACACATAAACAAAATAACAAACAAACACACACACACACACACACGCGTGCGCATACTCAAGAGTGAGATGAAGAGTGTACCTGTTCAGTGAAGGAATATGATGGGCCGTTGGGACCAGAGGCCAGCCGAGTAAAGTCACTGCTGTCCCAGTGTGTATGACAGACAAAGAGATGGCACCCACAAGTTATGACGATGTTTCTGTATTTCTGTCTAACAGAAAATGTGTTCAGTTCAAGGACACTGTTAGATTTGGGCCCTTCCCATAACCAGTTCTGTCAGAGAAGGTGTAGGTCTCTGCTTGGCATGCTGATGCCCTACCAATCAGTATTTTATTTTTGCTTCCTCATTCTCTAATTGGCTGATACCACAGGCCCAGGTATGACATTTGCATGGGAATGAAATGAGCAAGTCCCCGGCATGGTGAAGTTACTTTCACTATCTTCTCTCTACTCTCCTTTCCAACAGCACTAGCCAGCAGCATGACTGCAAACAACTGCAAACAACTGTGCCTGTTTGCATGTGTGTGTGTGTGTGTGTGTGTGTGCGTGCGCATGTGTGTGCGTGCGTGCATGCATGCGTGTGTGTATGTTTGTGTGTGTGTGTGTGTGTGTCTGTGTGTGTGTGTAAATAATGAACTGACAGAAAGTATGTCTGTCACTGACACTTTTGTAACTGGAACCTTAGCACCCCCTGCTGCTAATCTTCATAAGATTTTATATTGTTTACTGAATACATATCATACCCCAAAACTGACCATTATGGAAAGTAAGGAAAACATAATCCCAAGTTAAGTAATGTGAATCATGATTACCCATAGGCATTATATCTATCTATGCTCTTTGTATAGCTTTAACAATGGCATTATTCCTGATCATTGAAATGTCATTCTACTGTACCTTGTCACATGACGTAAAATATAGATTTTTTTTTTATTTTATTTATGTTGACTTGAACATAGACTTAGCACAAGCACATTTGACTTTTACACATGCAAAAATTTGCTGATAGTCAGCATCAAAATGCTTGGACTGTTCTCCTTTTTGAACATGATAGACACATTTCTTAGCAGGTGTGGTCTGTTAGTAAGCAATATATCGATTTGACCTTGTGTAAGAGACTAGATACTCAATGGATTTATTTTAGAATAACATTTTCCCCAAAATTTTGTTGTCTTGTTAATATCCACTTAAAAACTATGTGATATAATTTTACTCCTTTTGTTTTGGTTTTTACTGTCCGACTGTTTAGAAGTGTGAGACATACGACACATCTTCTGTGTCAAAAGTCTCAAGTGTCAATTTGTTTATGGAGATTTTCCTGCTCTGAAAACTAGAACTTTTCTTCAGAAGTGGTCACATGACTTGGCATATGGAGGCAGATGTGCTGAAATGGAAGTTCTCAGAGCTTACATCTTTTGTCGAGCTTCTGTCTCTAATCACAGTAGTGCTCACTTGTATGAATAAATGATGAAACAAAATGCTAGGCAGATCATACATGTCCCAGATTTTGTGCTTTTCCTCACTTGGAATGAGGAAGTTAGTCAAAATATGTCATTTTTGTCATTTTTTCATATTTGAAAAATATGACGTTCTATGCCTTGTCTCTTGCAGAGAATCCATATGCAAATATATTTATACATACTTCATGACAAATTAGATGCACTTCAATATGTATTGAGTTTCTGCCAATAAGGTGGAATCTTGTGACGACAAATCAGAACTTGGCATCAGTAGCCTCACGCTGTTTGTGGAAGCAGCTCAAACACATAACCACCTACCAGGCTGAGACAAGCCGGCCTGACACAGCAGGGAAGTCATCTTTCCTTTCAGTGAAATCTATTTGCATCATGCAGCTTTACATCATGCTCTGTGCACAACTGTCATGTTTCATTCATTACTCCTCAGTAATGCGCTTGTGTTTCATGTGTGGGGGGGTAGGTGTAGCGTGTCTTCAGCTGAGGAAATTAGCGCTGAGGCCCACACATACACGAAGGGATATTAGGAGATGTTACAGTGTTCAGAATTAGTTGAGTACTATATTTCTAATTCTTCTGGTCCACAGTAAATGACAAAAAACAAACAAACAAACCAAAAAAAATAAAACAGGTCAGGCCACTTGAAGCCACCTGAAGGCTAACTGAAACTGATGTGGTCTGTGTGTACATGGTGTGTGTGTGTGGTATAGGAGGTCCACTGTCAGTCCTGGGTGGGGTGGAATCCTCTGAACCACCATCTAAAGCAAGATCAGATTTAAGATGGAGGTGAGGAACTGCCAGGCATAGTCTGTACAATTGCTTTCTCTATTATGTGTGTGTGTGTGTGTGTGTGCGTCTGTACTGTAATTACATGCATGTGCAGAAACTAATTATTACTCACTAGGCATGTGAGAAGAAAATATAAACTAATAAGTATACAGCCAGTTATAATAAATGGCTCATATGTTACCCTTAGATAAACAGCTGCAGCCACCACGCTGGCCATCTCATTAGCTGCTCTGTAATGGTCTTCTCCCACACGCTCAAGATGCAGGTAGATTGCATGAGATGGATGAGGGGGGGCAAGTTGGGGGTAGCCAGAGGGAGTTGAGAGGATGAATGTCCTCTTCTGTGTGGGCATGTGTGCATGTGTGTAAGTGTGTATGTGTGTGTGTGTGTGTGTGTGTCTTGGCAGTGTTCCCAGCTCCCCCAGGCGCACAGAGGGAGGGAGCAGGACATTAGCATGATGACCGCCGAGAGCTAGCCACCCCCTCTTGCCGGCCGGAACGAACGCCCACGTCTCTAATCTCCCAGAAATCCATGGGGCTGCATGTGTACACCATGGAGTCCCCGCCATGTGCTGCCTACAATCTCTCTCTCTTTCTCTCTCTCTCTTTCTTTCTCTCTCTCTCTATGCTGATATGTATTTTTAGGGTATGACTCCCCCAGGGTGTAATAGAGAGCCTGGCTGCATGCTGCTGGTGTGACTGTGGCTTTGTGACCTCTCTGGCACGGCTTCCTGATTAACAAGATTAATATGACCGTCAGCATTAAACCCAAGGTACATACAATACATCATACAGAGAACCTTAGACAAAAAGCTACCATTCAGACACACACACAGATACACAGACACACATAATCCATGCACACATGTACACACCTAGAAACACACACACACACACTTGACATCATGACATGGTGTATTTTACAATATGTCTGATACATGTAGTTTGATACCTGTAATGTCATGCATCTTCAATTTGACAAGTGAGGTTGGATATGCTCCAGAAATAACGAAAACCAGAGAATCAGCACAAGCAACACCAACAACAGAAGCTCACCCATCTAAAACACAGGCACCTGGCAAATAAAACAGGATGTGCCTGATCAGCATTGGGTGCTGAACTAATCGACACAAACACCGCGGGACCTCAGACAGGACCCCTGTGATGGAAACCTAAAGGCCAATGGATTATGGCAGGCGGCAGTGCTGAGTCAGACAATGCTGACAACTAGCAGGGGCAAATTGGACAATGCATGCCTGTTAACGCTCAATCCACACACACACACACACACACGCACACACACACACAACTCCATCCCCATTCCTGTCCCATTATCACATAGCTCTCACGCCTTTTCCATGTCATCCTGCATATTTTACATGCTGATCAGCATATGATTCACTCAGCGAGGAAGAAAATAGAAGGAGAAGAAGAAGAGGAAGAGAAAAAATGTATCATTTTATTAGGTCTAATTGCAGCAACAAATGACAAATTTTCAGCCCAAATTGCAATTTTACATTCTTTTTTCCCTGAGAACAATGAGTGTGTAATTACTATAATGAGTGCAGAAACAGAGGACTGAATTATTTAGTCCCCCCCCTTTACTTCATCTTCCTCCCTTGTCAGTGCTACACTTGTCTGTTTGCTGAACGTCTGGCGAGACAGGGCAGGCTAATTACATAGTAACTACTGACATGAGCGTAGAGGTCAGACACTAGGGCCTGGTGCAGCTTTGCAACTGTAAAACCCCTCCTATCATAATTAATCTGCCCAGGCTGGAGTGTGTGTGCGTGTGTGCGTGTGTGTACAAGTGTGTTTGAGAATGTGTGTCATTAGTGGCTTTGACGAGGCATATCTTATCATGTCCTCCAGGGGGCACTATTGACTCAATAAATAAATAAAAATAAAATAAACACCAGGCTTCTACTTCATGTGCCAGTACTGATTGGAAAATGGAAACCTGTGAGTACGCAGTAAAGAAAGAAGTCATCGGCAGCATATGTTTATTAAACACTCACACTCTTATGCTGTCCCTGGTAGTGACTATACTACTATGGACAACAATATACTGCACTACCTTGATAACTACTGCACTAAATGACTCTTTTACAACATTGGACAATCTTACTGGGTCATTGTAATCTATCTACCGGGATTACCGCAAGGCACCTTATCACGACACTTATCTTTTTTTTTTTTTTTCTTCCTGTTCAGTAAATGTTGTCTGAATGCAGATGTGTGCAATATGTTTGACCTGTTTTTGCACTGTGTATTATGTGTATTATGTGTATGCTGTATGGACACCTTAATTTCCTTCGGGATGAATAAAGTAACTCTACTCTACTTTACTAACACGGTTAGCAAAACAGCAAGGACAAAGAAAACATTTTCTTTTTTTTCTGACACTGACGGTGACCAGTATATATAAACCAAGGAGAAGAAATAATAGAGACAATGAAGTGCTCAGTTACATAAACCTTATGAAAATGTTGAGGGTCAAAGGGAGCAAAGAAAGGCAGTGATGCAGCATGGGTAAAGGATGAGGAGTGACAGCTGAGGGAGGATCACAGAAAAAGAGATGGAGCAGTCAAGTAACCCACAAGGAGGATGCCCTCATGAAATCCTGACATCGGCTGGGGAATACACCAGCACTGGATTTGAAATGCTGACTGGGACCCTGTATACTGCACAGCACCTTTCACATTCAGTAAACAACAGCATGCATCACACTACAGGCCCCTCAGAGCAAAACAGTGGCAGCCATTGTACACCATAATGCAAGTTGTTGGAAAGAAGGGTGTTGGCATCAAGTTGTACATGAAAGCTTCATAATGTGAGTTTAATTTAATAGCACCATTAATGTAGTCACACATCTCCCATCTGCTTTGCTTCTAGCAGTCAGCTAACAGTCAGGCTCCATAGCCTGGAGACTTTTCACTGGGCCACCTCATGTCTATTAGCCCCATGGACCCCCAGCAGAATCAACCAGCCCAGCCTTTTGACCAGACATCTAGCCACCTAGCCGTCAGTGGCACATTGTTGAAACAAAGCTGTTTTATTGCAGGGAGTCAAAGGAAGAGGACTCATAGATAGTGTGGAGGGAGATCTAGCAGGTCAGTCAGGTCTGATAAGTTCATTCTCTCAACTTCAACAGGGGACAAGGGTGTAGAAAAAGATTATCCACTGCACCCTGTCAAGGAACCATGCATGGACATCCCTGTCCAGATCTTTATACTGCTTGGCCAGCTTGTCTTCTTTCTCTGTGGAATGATTCACACACATTAAAAGTGTACACACACTCGCATAGAGCCACACAGGGTTCTAAAATCTCCACAACAGACAAAGTGCTCATTTTCAGCCTGACATACAAAGGAATACTGCATATATTAAAAACCCTTCCAGAATGTGATGCACATACCGTCTTTTTTTCTAGCAAACATGCAATCATAGTTGATTCTCCTGTCATGAAGAATTTGTCATGGAAGATACATTACAGCGGAGTGATCTCAGAGACAATAAAAACAATAATATTCCTCGGCAGAGCACCTCTGCTTCTACAAAGCAGCAATGGCATAAAAATACAAGAGGCAATCCAACGGAAGCCAGGCATTTGGTGCACTGCATGTAAAGCAGCTCTTACATTGCCTAACTCTGGGAAAAAAATCTCTCAAATCTCTCTTCCTCTCTCTCTCATCTCTGTCTCACTCTGTCAATTTCCTTGCAGTGAACCATCAATAAAACATTTCAACAATGAAATATCTCAGAGACAATGAAACAGCAGTTGTATTGCAGACCATGAGTATAAATGGAGCATAGTATAGCAGAGTTGTAAGGTTGAAGGCAAAAAAAACTATAACTGTAGCCTGACTTTACCACCCTAGGAGCTTTATGCCTCACACGTCTTATGCATCACACGTCTAATGAATCAGGTTTGAATAGTTGAGACATGAATTCCATCTGAACAAAAGTTTATAGATGAAATGAATGAAGAAAAGGGAATCTGGCAGCAGAAGTGTGAAACAGACAAAAAACAAAGAACAAATTTATTGATAAATATATTTTTATAAAAAGGGCAACAACTAACACTTGTGCTGTGTCAGGAGACTATGACTCTCCAGCAAGAAAAAGTAGCTGACAGGTTTACCTGAGGGACGGAGGCAGTGTGCTTCAAAGACCACACCAACACACATGCATGCAAGCATTATGAAGTGATTCCCCTGTTATACAACAAAGCCACACAGCACTTACCACCACCAGGAGACTAGCCATCCTCAGAGCCACCTCAGCCACCTAAAGGGACAAATAAAAGAATTACAACAAAACAAAAAAGACCAAATCAAAAGACCAAAAAAAGACCAAATCAAAACTAACAAAGACAAAACAAATCCAACCAAGACAAGACAAAACTAAACTGAGGCAAGACGAGACAGCAGCATGACCCAAGTTAAACATCCAAGATAAGAGACTGGACTGTGCTACCGGAATGCACAAAACACATCAACTTGCCATTGCAGCTCAGTACTAATGCCAGTGATGGAGTTCTTACCTACCCACACCTGTAACTATGGTCAGTAACCGAGACTGGGAGTAGGAGACATTCCCCACATCCATCTGGAGGGTATATGAAATGGCACCTTGCTGCCATTAGACATTAGGCAGTAGATAGCCACTGACCTGCAGGGCAAAAAACAAATGATTAAACTAATTAAACACACACACACATGTAACAAACAGAATTGGACCATGACATTCCTGACAGGTAAACTCTGGTGCACATACAGGGCCTAACTGGTGAAGTTTACAAAGCAACTTGCTAAAGAAGTCTTTAAATACAACAACCCCAGTTACCTGATTGAAAGACTGAACTCAATGCTCAGCCCCCTCGTTAGTCAAGGGAGGCCAGTGAGAACCCAGGAGAAGACAGTATGCAGCCAGAGTCTGCCTGCTACAATCGTAATGGTGTAGAAAATGTACAAGTTAATCCATTCAGGACATTTGGGTCAACATATTGAATAGCTTTGCTCTGATGTGGAACTCTGTATGTAGGCCTAACTCAGGCATCTTGGAGCACATCTAATGTTGGATCCTTGATCTTTTCTGTAAACCTTACAGAACTGAGGTTATTATCAAAGTAGATGTACTGCATATTGGTACATAATATAACCAAAGCTAAATCTTGCATGTTCTCTCCACAGAAAACAACAGAAAGAGATTTTGTGTGGTCTGAAGCATATTTTTTCAACTAATGGCATGCATCACAATGAGAGTTTATGGTCTGGGCTCATGCAGTTCCTTATCACTAAAAGCTGCAGATACAGACGCAAACGTAGACCATATAACACCAAAATGTTGTTATCTTCAGCACAACAGTTCACTTTTTCCACAAAATTGCTTTCAGCGCACCAAAAGCTTCTATTCATGGTCACAAAACTTTCAATAAAACCAGTCTAACCTTTGGGGTCTTTTCAAGTAAGAATGAGGCAGTTAGCCAGACAATACGTCTTATAGGCATACCTGGCAAGCCTGCGATTTTTTACCTCCAGAGCTCTCCTTACAGTCGCTGGTTTATTTAACAAAATACATTATCACTAATCCATGTGGATTTGTTTGCAAACAAAGGAATAAGAACCAGTGATAATCATTTTCATAGGTATGTTGACTGACAAGGTAATACACACGATTTAGTTTTTATTCAGTTTCGGTTTCTTTTGGCATCAGCCTGCTGTTTGCAAGATCTGCAAGTGTAGTTACTGTGGAATACACAAGAGGTGGCAAAGAGAGCTTTCATTTGCCCTGTACTGAGCCATTTACAGTGACTACAAATTAACTAATGTTGCCTGATTTGCATTTATTCACAGGTCTTAATCACATTTCTTGACGTCTATTTAGCACATCTCTCCCTCTCTCTCTCTCTTTTTCTCTCTGTGATTCTTTATGTGCTTCTTTTCTCCACTCCAAGCATCAGCATCTTGCTGCATCTTGCTTGCTCTCTCTCGTTACTCTCCTGATAGTGTTCTTAGAATTTGGATGCCTTTAAAAAAAGTTTATGAATCAAAACAATTGGTTAAGTAGTCTCCACTGGCAGCAGTCACAAAGTCAAACTCTGTTTCTATGGTACCTTTGTTGCAGTTGATATGCAGCCAATCTTCTCTAGGCAGCCAGATTTGCCTGTGCCTGCTCTTTTTTATGGCCAGATTGTGGTTGCTCACCTGAATTGTATCTCTCTTTCTCTCTGAAAGGTTGGAGAAAAGAATGAGACGATGGAGACATACAATATTAGGGTTGTATGATATTTCTTCTAAAGGGACTATATCTTGTTAGTTAGTATGTTAATAAGTCGGTTTGTTCATCTACATGTTAGTTCATATATTATTACATGTACCATTTCACTGTAGAGTAGCTCCTCACCCCAGTACTAATGTGAATGGTTATCACAGGGGAAGGTTGTAGATGTGGAGACACAGAAATACACTTCAACTAGTTATTGCTGGACTGTCAGGTCAGAATGTCCTCACTCGACTTCGCCAAAGTGATTTGGGAAATACTGAAATAGTCCTCTCTGTGTGTCCCAGAGCTCCAATACTGTCATAGGGGAAGAGAACTCTTATCAGCTCGATGAATAACTGTAAAATAGGCAGCACTAGAAGAGAAGCAAAGAGCGAGAGTGAAAGAGAGAGAGAGAGTGACACAGAGAGAGAGAGGACAATTAGCATTCCTGTGTTTTTTTTCTGTGTCTAATTATGTGGGAGCAATGTGACGGTGAGTCAGTGGAGAGCCGTAATGGGGATCCTGATGGCTAATGAACATGTCAGGGCCTTTTTGTGCAGACCACTGGACGGCTGCTTATGACCACCGGACAGACAATCATATATGACAGTTATGGACATGTTTGCATGCCTGTGTGTGTAAGTGTGTGTGTGTGTGTATTTGAGTGCGTGTGTTTGCATGTGTGTGTAACAAATTTTATTGACATCTAATTTATGATTGGATACTTGAATATGGTCAATCTTCACCACACCACACTCATCACTGAAACTTCCAGACATTTAACATCATCTTCTCCTCAGTAATTACACCAAATATAGAGTAGAGCCTCTGCATTCAGACCCACTATTTTACATGGAGTGTAGAGCACCTGCATTTTAAAGCACCCCATCATATTTTACAGCACATCTGCATATCTGAATTTAAAAGAATGGGTCCTGTGGGTCGAATTTAACAACCCCCCCCCCACACACACACGCTGCCCCGGCTTCCCTGGCTTGGCTCTCTGCATTCTCAGGAGTGGGTTATAGTCTCAGTTATAGTGTTATATCATTGGCTAAGGACCCCAGCATTTCTGACCTGAAGACCCTGGCGCCAAGATGAAGACGAGCCTCAGAAACGATGGGCAAATTTCCTAGTCTCAGAGGGAGCTTGTGAGCTCTCTCCACCCGAACCATAACAAGGGCAGTAACATAAAATACAGCCATCAAGGAAATTTCTATCACCGTTATCATCATTGGGGCTGATATTACAACAGACACTGATGCGGCTGCCACCACCTCTGATGCCGGTGCCATTGCGACTACTATAACATTCTCTGGTTGTAAAAATGCCATCAATGTGATTAATTCAGAACATAATCAATGGGTTGTGTGTATCCTTGGTGTTAGTGTAGTGTGTCATGAGCCAAAGACCACCTAGTTGCTCTGTCTAGTAGAATTTTGAGTTTGTGCACTGGTCGTGAAAGAGAGACCTGTATTGATGTGGGAGTGTGTGTGTGTGTGTGTGTGTGTGTGTGTGTGTGTGTGTGTGTGTGTATGTTTTGAGTGTGAAGCCCTAGGCTGACGCTCGATGCTTTCTACAGCAATAGGAGGCTCTATCACACCAGGGCGATTTGCTCTTTTGACAAGAGTGCCCACAGTCTAAAAGCCTCAGATTTGCCAGTACATAGCCAGGGGCGCAATTCTGACAGGACGGCTGAGAGTGGGTGCATGCCAAGAGTGAAGGTCCAAAGAATAAAGAAGAATGTGGTTTACACAAAAAAACAGACAAAATGATAAAACAAAACAAAACAAAACAAACAACAAAAATAAACAAGGGGCAAGGATAACAAAACAAACAAGCCAAAACCTGGGTTTTGTGAAAAGATTTTCAACTTTCCTCTTTCTTTATCTCTTCCTCTCTCTCTCTGTCTGTTTTTGTTTTCTCTCTCTCTCTCTCTATCTATCTCCTATCTCCATTACCGGTCCAAATGACTAAAGTGCATTATTGGAGGAGGTGATGAGAGTGAAATGAGGAAAGGCAGTGAGCTGAAACGACAGGCAGGAGCAGCAGGAACAGCAGTGGCAGCGGCGGCTGTGAGACCACGGCAGCAGCAGCAGCAACAGCAGCCACAGCAAGCAAAGAGGAAACGGTTCATTTCTGGAAAGCACCTTGTCTGCCCTGTCCCATCCATACGCCGGGCTCATACGCCTGCTGGGAGAGCTAGACGAGTTAATGAGCACCTGTGTAACACACACATCAACCTTGCCGTGGCCAACAACAGCAAGTTTAGTCTGAGGATAAGACCTCTTGTACCGATGCAGGAAAACACACAGCATCACAGCTCAGTAAAAGACCAACCGTTTTGATCATGCAGGTTGACCTCTGTGCAAAGAGGGTACAATTATTATTCACATACCAGCTGTCTGTTCATGGACTTTTGACTTTATACATGTTTGAAGTAAAAAATATTGTAAGTAAGATGTTAGTCATGTCAAGTGAACTTTGTACAAAGTATTGTATTTATTTGCATTCACTGACAATGACCAGCATACTATTCAGCTGCATGTAGCTATGTCTGCCTTTTTTAAAGCGGGCTTGTGCAAAAGGGCAAGTTATTAACCACAGATGCCTTTGAGCTAGTCCAGTGAACATGAAGTGTGCAATACATATGTTTCTCTTTAATGAGCACAGACAGAAGTAAAAAACACCACTTGTTTTTCAACAATAGCTGTAGAGCATCTCACATTATGGTAAACATAACTCAACCCTGTCAATGCAGAAAATGACCCATGAATGAAAATCCACCGAGCCATTCCTATTAATCTAAACAAAGAGAAAAGACAACAACAAACATACACACACACACACACACACACACACACACACACACACACACACACACACACACACACACACACACACATCCATGGACAAAAACAACAAACACAGTCACTTCGAACTGCAGCAGAGAAATGCTTTGAAAAATGTAATCAGTGTTACTTCTGCATATAATCACTGTGCCCCAGTAAACATGTTTGGGTTTGATCTGAGGGAGGTGAAATCCACCTGCTGGTAAAACAAATACCACAAAAACAAACAATGCTTAGCACTACCTTTGATCAAGCAAGAGCCGTTTGTATGGGTAATCCCTCGTCCCCAAGGGCCTCATCCTCTGAAGCCTTAACTTCAGGGACTTAACAAGGAAAAGGGGGCCCTATTCTTCCCAGGACAGTGATGACAGGTAACAAATAATTGCATTTCAGCTGCTACTGGTGGACATCTGAGCACCCCCCGCCTCCCCCCTTTCCCCCCAATCCCTCCCCTCACACCTCCCTCCCCCAATACAATCTCCCTTAACAAGAACCTAAACAAGCAGAGGGAACTCAGCCCTCAGCTGGTGCACATCATTACTCTGATTCTCTCATTCTCTCTCTCCCTCTGCCTCTCGCCACTGTCGGCAGACTACAAAGTGGGAGAGAGCAGTCCACCGCAGAGGAGTTGCGGTAATGGGCATAGCAGAGGAGCCCGAGCGGCAGGGAGAGAGAAAGATGGGGAGAGATGGAGGTGTGTGTGTGTGTGTGTGTGTGTGGAAGGCGGAGGACGGCAGAGAAGAGGGCTGAGAGGTCTGGGAAAAGCGGAGCTGCAGCTGGACTTGAGTGGCAAATGGAGCGGAGAAGAAATGGGGTGGCCCCTCCACAGCTCCCACACAGAAGGTTGAGTGCTTTGAATGCAAAGCTGCATAAATAAAAGGGGAAACATACCATGTTTCATGGAGAGTGCATGAGATACAGAGAAAGTGAAGAGAGATAGAGAGAGGGAGAAAAGAGAGACTTGTAGAGCATGTAGATGTGGAGAAAAACAATGTGAAGAACAGCAATTACAGGCTTCAGACACAAACACAGAAACACTAGAGTATTTTCACATACATAGATATAAATTCACTCTCTCTCTCTCTCCCTCTCTCTTTCACACACATACACCACACACATACACTCTCTCACTCACTAACACACTCTCCATACACTGTACATACACACACATAAACACATCGTCACCACACACATTCACAAACACACACAGACACACACACACACTTCAGCTGTAGGGTCCGTGTGTAGTAGTAATGTGTCCAGATGAGAGGTGAAGGGATCTGCTGGAGGCCCAACAAAGGGGAGGTCTGTCACTTCCAGGTCAAGTCAACCGATCTGCCTAGGGGCTGACAGATGCTAAAGAGGTGGTGACGTCCGCCGTGGGTGTATTTGTGTGTGTGTGTGTGTGTGTGTGTGTGTGTGTGTGTGTGCATAAATGTGTGTTTTAGTGACAAGAGTCCTAATGCTGTGTGTATGTAACTGTGCACTGGATAGATATTTATGCATGTGCGTGTGTGTGTGTGTGTGTCTGTGTATGTGTAGGTTGTCACAGGTATAAACAGTTCATGATTGTTTTATGTTATTTGTGGTAGAAGTTGCCCTGTGGTGACAAAGACACCTGTCAAAGTCAGGCCCTGCCTCCAGATCAACTCCTCTATTAATACACACCATGTCCACAGATGACACTCTCCCCCTGTACACACACGTGACTGTAGTATTAAAAGTGAGACATGTTCTTCAGGCAAGTATGTGTGTGTGTGTGTGTGTGTGTGTGTGCATGTGTTCAAGGTGTAGGTAAGTGCAGTTGTTTGTATTTGAATCATGTTCTTACAGGGATGCTGGGGTGGTTTGTGGTTGTGTTTTTGAATTGCAAAGCAGCATGCTGACACACACCAAAACAACATTTCTAGATGTACAAAAAAGTGCACACCGGGCCGATGGTTGGGTATCTGGTAACGTTGGGCCTGTCAGTTTCTGTGGCCCAAATGTGAGTGTCAATATCGACAGACCTCCGCTGGCTGGTTTGTGTGGCCAATTCAAAATTGTAATCAGTTCTCTTAAGTCAGCCAAGTATGCACATAATACACACATACAGACAGACAGACAGCCTGCACTCCATTCCATATACACAAAGCTCCCTCTATACTCATTTAAAAAGCACCTAAAAACACACATATTCAGTGAGGCCTTTGCCAACTGCCCCCCGCCCCACCCACTCCCACCCCAAACCCCTCTTTGAAAAGTGACCTTGGGCATCTTGACAGGTGCTGTATAAATCTATTATTATTACTCGTAATAAATGAATAACACTACATGACAGGGTAGAATTACAATGTAATAAAGGTAATAACATCATAACAAATGTTATCCAATAGGCACTGAGAGTATTGGAATCAGCATGTATGTTTTATTATTTTCTGTCATATGCAGTTTTATGTCCTTATGTTTGAGATTGGCCTGACTCAACTGCCTTTGATTTTCTACTTGCACTGTCTAGGTTTGTCCCCTGCATCAGTGGCTATCTGCTCTAGCGTACCATGCTGGCAATAATCGTGGTCTGATTCAGTGCAGCCCACGTCAACTAGGATGCCATCTTCCATCAACTTGGCACTGTACTAACGTCAGACTATTTCCTTCTCCAGTTAGAGTGGCTGGTGGATCTTTACGTGAAGCATGTTGTCTCTTCCTTTATGCGCATCTGTAAATAAAACTCTGTTCCTGATTTTTCTAACCGTAGTCTACTGATGTAACCTAAAAATTACTATCAGCACCAGTATTAACCATGAGGTTAGATCTGTTTAGATCTATCTGTTTGCTCTGGTTTAACTACATATAACATAGCTTTTGCATCATATGCAATTCTTTCTCTAAAATGTCTAGCACTGCCGCAGTCCTGGGATGAAAGTACTGTATCCAGGCTTTGATCCGTGTACATGCAGTGTGTTAGGGTGTCAAGCCCAGGGCTTAAGCACATATTTGTTTTACCTTACTCCTAGGTCAAAAGGGGATGTGAAGGTCATAGATCTTCCCAGAACTGGCTCCTCATCTCTGGTGTTTGCTCTTGGCTCCTCCACCCTCCCTATCTATCAGTTTGCAGCCCAGAAAGCACTCACTTACTCACACTCACACAGCACTCCAAACAACAGCTGCGTTTGAACTGAGAGTGCTCTTCTCCACATAAAACATTTCATTTAGCTCAACAACATCCAGCCAACACTAAATCCGCTCTTGGTTTTCTCTCTCTCTCCCTCTCTTGCTCTCTCTCTTTCTTTCTTTCTTTCTCTCTCTCTCTCTCTTTCTCACTAACTTGACTAGGCGTGATTCAGCATTTTCACTATTTGGGTTTGGGCCACTGAAAGTGCAACAGCAACAGCACTCTGAGGCCTATGACTGAAAATAACACTTACTTCACTTACCATGACATGCAACTACAAGATATGTTTACAACAACCCTGAGAGAGAGAGAGAGAGAAAGAGAGAGAGATGGAGGGAGACTGAGAGAGAGAGAAATGGGGAGGTAAAGAGTGAAACAAAAAGGATGGAGAGATCTGGGGATCAGACAGACCAGCTGTCCTCTCTATCTCAGCCTTAGGGGCATGATGAAATGTATGTGTGTGTGTGTGTGTGTATGTGTGTGTGTGTGTGTGTGTGTGTGTGTGGTGCACACATATGTGTACCCAGCTGTGAACCCCCAAAGTAATAATATAAAAAAGTGTGTGTGTGTGTGTGTGTGTGTTAGTGAGAGAGAGAGAGAGAGAGAGAGAGAGAGAGAGATAGAAAGAGAGAGAGAGAGAGAGAGAGAGAGAGAGAGAGAGAGAGAGAGCGGTCACCTTGGGGCATCCTGGTCTTGAGAACAAGAGACTGAAGTAGCAGAGCAATGTCCCTGCCATTACCCAGTGCCGCCACCACACCACATCACTGCAGTGAACATCTGCCACTATCAGCAAAGCTGAGCCATTCTAAAATGCACAAGGCCAGTGCCGCATTAGCAGGTGTACAAAGGCATAGATAACATATCTCCCATCCCCACAATTTTCTCCCTACAGCACAATTCTCTTGTGGTGCTTTACAGACATTAACAAGCAGCAACCAAGAGCAACAGGGGCAAAGAAAAACTCCCTTGCAGTAGTTATTCAAGAAAGAAACTTTTCGCACATCGACAGCTCAAGGGGCTGACCCAACTGCCAGGGGTCATGTAGGAAATGTACAATCAGGAGTTTAACTTTACGTGATAGACTCCAAATTTGTCCATGGTTTTGGCTGAGCATCATGATAATCCATGACATTATGTGATAATTAGGCCATAAATGATTGTCTAGCTCTGGCTCGACAGCATACAGGCAGCTAGACACAATGCTAAAGTCAGGGAGTGAGACAGTGCCATCATGAGATGGGGTCATTTGAAAATAGTCGGTCCTGGCATGGGCCTCCTGTGGAGTTGGTGTCAGACCTGTCAGGATGGAGTAGATGACAGGGAGATCAACCGGTGAGAGGCGGGGGTGAGCAAAGTCAAACACATTTCTGTGAATGCAGGTAAAGGCAGTGGTTATATAAGTTGAAGTCAATGACTCACTTCAACTCTGCACTTGGAAGCAAAGAAATGAGGTGACACTCAATGCAAGTTCTCTAACAGAGGCTTCCAAAGCATTATCTATCTAGCGATAAACCAGTGCTGTGCCAGCAATGTAAAATTTTTGTTGCTGTTGAGTCAATGATCACACACTGAAAATAGTATTTAGTTTAATTACACACAAGAACATGACTAACTCCTGATACAGATCTGATCAGAGTAATGAACACACAGAGCATTCTGATTGGACCTGATAATCTGGGTACGGTGCCAAACAAACAATGCAAGATAATCAAATGTCACCAAAATATCTATAGGTAACAAACAATGTGAGGTATAGGTGCATTTGAGTTGGGTGAGTGGTTCAGGAGCTATGCAGACATACACAAGCATACACAGACAGATATTTCTTTTATTTATAGATAGATGAAAGGAACGTCTGTCTGTGTGCCTGTCAGTCTAACAATCAGATTGTGCTGGAAGGGTGGGGAGACAAAGAGCTCATATGGTGTATGTGTGTGTGTGTTTATGTGTGTGTGTTTGTGAGACTCCTGCTGCTCTGATACTAACTCTTATTAAAGAGCTCCTCCAGTGTTCTGCCTGGCCTACCCAGTCAGAGCCCTGCAGCCTCGCTGCAAACCCCCAGAGGGGAAAAGTAATATTATTAGTGGATATCTGGAAAGGTTACCTCGTTAGGGAGATGGATATAACTATAATTCAGGAAAGCTCTGTTATTAGTCTAAAAGCCATCGTGGAAAGGGCAAATCTTAGTGTCCCTTCAGGACATGTGAGTACTGTCCACCGATTAATAGGTTCAAAGGACAAGGATTATTAGACATTATTTGAGGGTTTCCTTAAATATGAAGTTGGTTAAGTCACTTAAGGTTAACCCCTTTCCCCTCCCAAGGCATGCTTAGTCTAAAGGGCACTAAGACACGTGTCCCAACTAGTAAAATTGGATATGAACTCAACACCAGGTCATCAGCTGTTTTTCCTGCCTTTATTTGCTGAAATGTCTCTAATGTGTGCTTTGTAATGACTGTAGAAGACTCACTGGTCAATTCATCGCTTATGACAAACAAGTTGGGGGCAATAATGGACAAAAGGTTCATCCAAAACATTACTGTGGGCAGCAGGATTGATTATAAAACAAGCCACTGAAAAATACAGAGGGTTACTCATAACCAACATTTCCTCACCTCTTGTCTCCCAGGTTCTCACGAGCATGCTGCTCTTATTCCATTTCGCCTTTAGCATTTTGGAAACACAGTGTGTCATTAAATATTAATGACTCTTAGTTTCCTCCATCAGCCATACAACAAGCTTTGATAGAGGAGCATTGGAGCGGCACTGAGCTAGCCAACCATGCAGGGCTATCTCTTGTGACTGTCTGTGATAATCCAATCAGGGATCATTGCCGTGAGCCTCCTCTCCAATTCAGGGGCGGTAAATGAATAAGAGACTACAGGGATATAGGGAAGGGTCTGAGGATGGAGCCTTGGGGGTTGCCAGAGACTGAATGGCTCTGACTAGGAGACCTTTACTGTGTGTGTGTGTGTATGTATGTGTGTGAGAGAGAGAGTGTGTGTGTGTGTGTGTGTGTGTGTGTGTGTGTGTGTGTGTGTGTGTGTGTGTGAAAAATACCTTCACCTGTCAACCAAACACTGATCACACTCAAAAAATGATAAAATACTAACTTCACCATCAGTCCGAATTGACAGCCTCTGGTTTGATAGCACAAAGTAAGCACAAAGAACTTGATAATTCTTCATCACTGCCAATGTCCCACCACTCAAAAACTCCAGCCAATCATTTATCAGTGTCTAACACCTCCAACTCCACCTCCAACATCAAAACACATCAGGCATAGTAATACACACAAAATACTCATCTATTTCAGGTCTTTTTTTCTGGCAGTTCCTGAAAGAACATCTACAAATACATAAGCAACTGAATGGCAAAGTTTTGTGCATGAGGACATAACACACCAAGTCTTTTCATTTAGCAAACAGAAGACCTGCCATTAATGGAATTACCATTTGAGGCTGAAATACATTTTATAGCCTTCAGGCCGACATTGAGGCTGCCTCTCTCTGTTCCCCCAACACAGAACTCAAAGGAGAACAGTAAATCTGAACCTGTCAAAGCCTGTGGGCCAGGCTTTCTTATAAAGCATTCCAGAAGGAATGTTTATTAGAAACATAAAACATGAGCTTCCCTTGCTCATGTTTTTCAATTTACTCAATTTACCTTCTCTTTCACCCGACTTCAATTACACTAGATGTGCTGAAGACTCAAATGAGTCATTTTATTACTGGGCTAAAATAACTTATTTGTAGTTCAATAAATGATTATCATGGAACACCAAGGATATACCCCGACCCCATCAGCTTACGTATAAACAATCATAGTAATGTGTGATTGAAGCCCCTTACTGAGCAAAGCATATTAAGATCATAATTCATATAGAACAACTATTTTACTTACTATGAATAAGCAGTAAATAAGAGGTAATACTGGATAAATTCTTAGTCAATGGTCTGTTATGAGTAGAACAAGACCATGAAGACTAATGTATTAATAAGTGATTTATAATGAGTAGTATAATGTATAGTATAATGGCTAGTATGTTAATAATATGTATGTTAATAAGCAGTTAGTTAATAGCAAATATGTATGTACTGAAAGTGTAGGTCAAAGTAGGTCAAATGATCCTGTATTTCTGAGAAATTGATGTCAATGTCTGCCATCTGCAGCACAATGGATATGCTGTTGCTACATGTTTGTGAACACTATAGCTCTATAGCACTATAGCTCACTATAGCCATTTTTCTGTTTTCTTTTTTTCTTTATCGCAAAATATGTCTAGTCTTAGCTATTGACCGTCCATGTGTGAAACCCTCCATTCTAAACCAAGGGGGAGAAAGAAAGAGGGATACAACACAAAGACAAACAAACAGAATCCACCAGCCCCTGATGATTCACCATGACAACAAAACTGTTCCTCCTCATTGACCTGATATCTGAGCGCTGCGCTGTTATGCAGCTGCCACTGTGCCATCTCCTCCCCACCAAAATACACACACAATAAGGCCATGATGATGCCCTCTGTGCACACACACACACACACACACACAAACTTGACCCACCAGCTGAAAGATGCTACAGCACATCAGTCTTGCATACATTCATCACATAACCACACCTCATTAGACACTTCAGAATAAAACACACACACACACACACACACACACACACACACACACACACACACACACACACACAAGCTTTCCTATTCCCACCTTTGCCATTGAGATCCACAAACACTACCACCTTCCCTCTCTCTTCTGTTAATTCAATACAGAGCCCTCCCCCATCAGAGCCCAGAACTTTCCACACAAGCGCGGGCGCAAATGGTGAGTCGGATCCATTATCCCAAGGCATGGCAGCATTAAAGATTCATCTGGGCTGCTCTGCCTCAAAGGGAATGCTCTGACCCCTGCAATGGCTCCTGAATTATGGAGACGGCCAATAAAAGGTGTTTGCCTTTGATCTGATTTTGAGTGTCTCTTCTTCCCAGGTGAACCACCACACACACTCACTCATTCACACATACACACACACACACACACACACACACACACAAAAACATACACACACACACACACACTCTCACACCCACATGCTTCAAAGCGCCTTGCTAAAACAAAAGCATGTAAACAACCATCAACACTCCCCTGGATCCTTTCCTTCTATCTCTCACTCTCTCAGACACACACGGATACACACAAACACACGCACACATACACAATCACACATGCACACTCATATAACAGACACACAAAAACACAGCACACCGCTATACACACCCTCCCTTCCAATTTACAGTAATAAGCCTAGCACAAAGTTTACCTGTCAGGGGGCAGTGTTAGTCACAAGTTAACTATAGTAGTTAACAAATGCAGAGCTCATCAAAGAAAACAAATCTTTGAGATCGAGTTTCAAACACAAATAAAATTATGTGTTCACCACAAAAAGTTGTGTAGCCTTAGTGTATCCATGTGTGACCCATGTGGGATCTGTAGAAACTTTGGTAACACTTTCTATAAACCCTGTATTCATAAAGCATTCTAAACATATTCATGAAGGGTTGTAATGCATTCATCAAGCCCTATAGCTAATGACATTAGTGCTCAAAGCTGTTTATTCATTCTAATGAGTGTTTGCATAAGCAATTATAATGTTATTATTGAAGCCTTTACAACATTATGAGTACTGGGTTAATGTAGAGTGTTACTGAAGCTTTATATCCTTTAAAATCCATGTCACTTACATAAACCTAAGATAGCAGCCTTAGGTTTATTGTATGCTACATTGCTAAAATCTAAGACATTAATTAACATTAAATAAAATGAGTAATATGGTAATATTTGCAAAATGTAGCAATGTGTCTGTTTAATTCTGTATGATATATTTTAGCAGTATTAGTTGTATCCATATGCTGTACAGAGCCATGTTTAACTCATCAATGAGTAACCTACGTATATAATTAATTTCTTATCAGCAGCAGACAGCAATATTCATGACTTCCTGATTCGATATAAAGCTAATATAAAGCAATGTATTCATAAACACATTTCAGATGGCTTCTAACGGATAGATGTCTTTTGTAGTATACCTTCTTAAAGTCCTTAAGGTGCAGCACATATACTGCTAAATAAGTAGATACAACCCATCCACTGACAATAGAAGATGTGTGTATGTGTGTGTGTGCATGTGTGTGTGTCTGTGTCCTACTGACTGTTAAGATGAGGGGGATTGGAAGTGTTTCTGCTCCTTTTTGTTAATGGTTTCAAGGAGGATTTACCAGTGACAGCAGAACAGAGGAGTGGAGCAGCAGTCCAGGGGTAGAGGCAAACTAGCCTGCGGCCTGAACCACAGAGCCAATTACAGCCTAGGACGTGACCCTCACACAAGCAAGGGGCCAATCAGAGTGCAGGACCCGGCCCTTTAGAGGTGAGGAAGGATCAGAACAGGAAACTCTCCAGTGAGGGTGATTATGGAAGTTCTGCCACATTCATTCACAGACACACTCTCACACATACAGATGGACACACAGCCACAGCTGCTCTCATACACACATACACGGACAGAGCCACTGCTGCTTTCGAGCACACATACACACACACACTCTCTCTCTGTTTCTTTCTTTCTGAAACCACACACACACACACAAATACACACATACATACACACATAGACACAATGAAAAACTGCAACCACAGAATTCAGTCAAAATAATTACAGGTCCCTCTCAACACTGACTTTCTGCAAGACAAAAGAATGAAAGGCCTCTGCTGAGAAATCTGTCATACTGCAGTAAGTTATTTCCACTTTAGTTTGGAGAGCAGGCAGGGGCAGAGGGTGATGAAATAACACTAATAATTAATATATTGATCAAAGAAGTACACCAATATTAACCCCTGAGGGTTAAGACTGAGGGATAGATAGCTGCCAGTACACTCCACTTCTCTGCAAAGCTTTCTTAAAGCACCATCAGAGGAAATGTACAAATGTTGAAATGTTAAAATGAATGCAGTAAATAATTCTTCCATTCATGCCATGCAACACATAGTGCATTTACATGCATGTCTGCTAGTAATGGAGGGAAATAAATATTGATTTATCAGTGATAGCACATTTAGGCTTGTTCAACATGTGAGACAGTAACACTTTATATCAGCACACACATATTTGCTATTAACTAGCTGCTTATTAATGTGCATATTATTAACATATACACTATTCTTCATGGCCTTATTCTACTCATAATTGGCCACTAACTAAGAATTCCACTAGTATTTACTGCTTATTCATAGTAAGCAAGCTTGTTGTTGTATATAATTATGCTTTGCTCAGTAAGAGGCTTATGAGGTAGCAGTGCAACTGGAACAGGTATTCTCAGGAACAGTTATTCTCAATCAAGACATAATTAGGACTTATTAGCACTTGCAGCCATGGGTTTTGTTTTAATGAATAGACCATCTTATCTAAGTGTTATTGAAGGTGAATAACTGTATCTGTTGTACTAGCACTTTATTAGCCCCATACTTACTAAATACTACATAGTAAGATCATAATTCATACACGACTAACTATGAATAAACAGTACTTAGGTGCTCACATCAGAGAAATTCTTAGTTAATGGTTAATTAATAATAAGTTAAATAATAAGCTTAGTTAATATGGTCATGCAGATGGTGGTGGCGTAGTGGTTAAGGAAAGTCTAAAAATTGTGGGTTCCAATCCTGGCTGCCACCTGTTGTGCCCTTGAGCAAGGCACTTAGCCCTAAGTTGCTCTAAGGAAGACTGGCCCTGATGTAATTGATAGTTGACAAATGTAAGTCGCTTTGGATAAAAGATAGATAATTTGTAATGACTAACGAATGGCTAGTATATTATCAGTTCGGATGTTAATAAGCAGCTACTTAATAGTAAATATGTGAGTGCTAACATAAATTGTTACCCCTGCTTTAGATAGACACCGTTTCATACAGGGTATCCCTGACATTAAGTTATTCTTAGATTAGCATAACATTGTTCCTATTATCTGGTAATAAAGTATTAAAATGGGATTGGAATAGGTCTCAAACTTAGAATATATTTTAAAGGAGACCTAGAATGGAAACTGTTATTACCTTCTCTCTGTTGAATTAGGTGAGTTTGGTTGTGTCCTCCCTCCTATGAAAATGACATCATTTGGCTGCTAAAAATGGGCAATTTTGAAACACAACAGAATGTTGTATGTTGACACTGGTTAACAATAGCGGTTAACACTGAAATTCACGATGCGGTGTCCAGAGGTCCCTGTTTTTTGTGTCGTTACAGTTTTGTCTCCAGCAAAACATGTGTAAATCCATTTTGTCCCTACTTTTTGTCACCAAAATCATAATATTTTGATGATATTCACACACACACACACTGTTTAAATCATATCAACCTTACCTGGAGGATAAACCAGCCATCATGCTGGGCCCAATAGGTCAACGTCACACTAACAAGGTGGTTTTCCAAGTGTCTGTCTTTAGCATTGCAGACAGCTATTGCTGTGACTGCTTCCTTCCAGGCCTGACTGGAGACCGCTAATCACTGTAGAAGCTCTCAGTGAACAGCACAGGCTTTCAGCTCAGCATGCAACCAGAGGGTCAACAAGCCATCTCTGCCAAGAGTCTTTAATTCAGTGCACGAGTTACCCCACAGGTCCCCTCTCCAGCGGGTGACGGCCATCAGGAGCTTGTAAGAAAAGCAAGAGAGAAATGGAAAAGGTGAGAAGGGCAGGATGGGCAGGTGGGTGGGCAGGAAGAAGAGAAAAAAAAGTAATTTCATCTTCACACCAAGAAGGTCACTTTAAAGAATGATCCAGCCCAGAGCCCAACACTGTGTGAAGCATGCGAGGAAAAGAGAGCAGAGTGGCAAAGATGAAGAAAGACTGAAACAAAGAGGGAGGAAGGAAGCAATATGGAGCCTCTGGCACGCAAGGACATGACATGAAAACGGACCCTCCTCTGCTAACAGTAGGGGGCTGTGGTGAAGCAAGACAGCAGGGTGGGCAGATAAAGGGAAGAGGAGGAGGAGTTCTGGGGCCTGCAGCGGTGAGGAAGGGAAGGAGCCTGTGGAATGGGCTTGAGAGGCAGCATGTTGGGTGGGGGAACTGAGAGAGAGAGAGAGAGAGAGAGAGAGAGAGAAAGAGAGAGAGGGAGGTTCATGTGAGGAAAGTCCTTTCCCCCACCAGCTCTGGGCTGTCAGAGCACTCCATAGCTCAGCTATGCCCTGCACCCATGTGTCATGCCAACCGCAGCTATGCCCAGCACCATGCCTCACTTTCTCTGAGGCACATAAACACTGATGTGGGTGTATGCATGCTTAGACACATATGCAGCATTGTTGTCAGGAATGTATAATTTTTTGTTGTTGTTTTTATTTTTTCCTTGGCATTTGTGGAGGGATGGATGCAATTCCGGCTAAAGCGTTTCCCGTGAGAAGCCAGCATACATTGTTTATGTTCCATCCGTCATTTCTACCAGTGGAAGAAGTGGGTCAGTGGGCGCCGGGCACTCAGATGGCAGATGAAAAACAGGAAGAGTGTAAAATGAGAAGTAAGAAAAACCGGTGAAGAGAGGGACTTGGAGAGGAAAAGAGAGAAAAAAGAGAGTGAAAACAAATAGAAAAATAAAGAGACAGTGAGCGAAAAAAGACACAGAGAGAGGAATATGGGATAGAGACAGAGAGGAGTTTTCCCTTCCCCTGCATGGTGCCCCATCAGGGCATCGGCCACCCTCATTAATCTGGCCCTTTCATCCCTGTCTCCCGAGCAGAGGGGTCCATCTGTGTGCCCGTGCCCAGAATCTGCCCCCTCTCGACAAACTCATCTGACTGTAAAAATTGCACTGCTTCCGGTATAAATAGGCCCTGCTAACTGCTTTTAAAAGCTTTTTTATTTCTGAGGGCTAGCGAGCGGAAGGGTGGTGATGGTAGTGGTGGTCTAGGTCCTGAAGTCTTTGAAAGTTGGGAACCAGGTGACAGGCGAATGTGTTATGTAGTGAGTTCAAACATCATAAAGAGAGGTGGGGGTAGCATCTGTTACCGTCAGGTGACCCATTCATAAAACAAACTTTTGACTCCTCAGGAGTTCTGTTTTGGTGTGTGTGTGTGTGTGTGTGTGTGTGTGTGTGTGTGTGTGTGTGAATTTCGTGATGAATTACACAAAGCAACATTGTTCAGAGAGATAGACTTAGATAGAACAGGGCCAAAGCTGTTTCGGGTAAAGTTGTTCCATCATGCCAGGGCTGCAGTGTAATCAACACACTGTATAGCCCAGAGCGGTGCCCTATTGGCTATTAAACATCTCTAGCCAAAGCACAATCCGCTGACTGCTTCAAAATACCCAACCCACCATATATTACGGCACCTTTTTCTTATAAACCTTCCACTGGCTAGCAGCTATCTGCTATTACTCATGCTCTGCTTTAGACAAACACAGCCCTGGAGGGCCTAACAGCTGGGACACATCCAAGCCTCTTGTTCGGCAGGTAGACACTTCTTCATCCCACTATGTTTACCACTCTGCCTGCAGGTGGGCCGCAGATCTGCCTGAAATGTCTGCAGCTGATAGACGCTGGGGCCTCTCTTCGTCAGGGCTGCTAGCCAGCAGGTTTAGCACAAAAGGAGGGGCAGATGCTAAAGCAAGAGTGCTTTGTCTCTGGGTGGCTGGGCCTTGATGCAGTACAGTTGCACCACTCCGGCAGTGTTTGTCTTTGTTCTAAGATGGATCTTCTCCAGTATATGAAGGCAGATAATAAAGAACAGGTCCAATGAATTGCACAATATGGAGAACTGGAGTGAGACCTTTGGCAAATTAGATCTACAGTAAATCTAGTCCATTAAAGTTGAATTAGATATTCTGCATTGGGATTAGAGTTGGGAAAAGACCAAGACAAGCTTTTTTACCAGACAATTTTCTATTACCTTTTCAACCTGGGTTCCAAGGCTTCCATCCAGATTGATTTTCTGATCCATTGCCACAATCTGTGAATCACCCATGTTGACTGGCTTGGTTTGTATGATCAGAAGACTTAAAAAAGTCCAACCCTGGTCTCTGGTGTTACATTGATAGGAAAGTCTCAGCAATGCTGATTTGGGTCATTTCAAATTAACAACCACTGATCTCCAGATCCCATGATTCCAAGAATTACTTTAGCAATTAGCATAGTGAAATTCAATTAAAATGGTTATTTACCTGGACCACACTTTAATTTTTAGAAAGTTTCATAAGAAGGGATCAACATAATAAAACAGCTCAGCTCACACTGACCTTACTACACATCATTTCAAAAGAGAGGACACCACTGCACCACACCACGGTGGCAGGATTTAAAATGCAGGCTTGGCTATGCTGTTCAAGATCAAGGTCTGATTCTGGAGTAGTGTTGCCTCTCTGTTCCCTTTTCAAATGAGCCTGGAGAAAGGCAGGAAGGCAGGAGGCAGGCAGTCCATTTCCTCGCAAAGAGCCTGTCATTCGGCTCACTCTTGCAGGAGAGGGGTCTCACGCGGCTCTGTGGAACGGCTCGCAAGGAGCTCATTATGATGTGACATCGCCTCGGCCTGATTTGCTGTGACGAATCAGAGGGAGAAATGAGTCGGCAGAGGGAGAAATGCATTCCTCCCCCACAGCTCCGCGCCACCCCTACCATCTCCTTCTCGCTCTCGTTTCCAGGCACAATGAAATATGAACTGGCCCTGTGCTGTGTCCCTTTAAATTGCATATTCTGTGCACCGAATGGAAGAAGAAAGAGGACAAAGGAAATGTGTCATTACCTCCACTTAATCTGGACCATTTTCTCTCTTTTACTTTCTTTCTTTGGGGAAAAACCCCTTTTCTTTTTTTTAGGTTGGAAATCTAAAAGGTCTTAAAATTTAAAGGAACACTGAGATTCAGCCGGTTGTCTGAATCTAATCTGATCTGATGTGCAGGCAAACCTTATGTTCTGGACACTTCAAACCAGTCTTCCATCTACAAGCTGGACAAAGAGAACAAATTGATATTTTAGACTCACCTGTGCAACCCTAGACTACTGTCCCATCCAGGTGTTGTGGTGGAGCAGCGAAGGTTTGATTCCCAAGCCCCATGGTTGATTGTGTGTTCTTAAATACCGGTCAACTTTAGATATATAAAAGTAAGCATTAATACAAAACTAAAATAGGACTAAACAGATCTTAAACATACTCTATAGACCAACAGTATGTCTTGACATGTTATAAATGCTGTACAAGCTAAATAGGACTAAGCAAGGACTGGTATCTGGAGAGTCTACAAATAGCTAATCCATGCAATGTACATATCCCTCTGAAGTACTCACAAGAGTAACCCAGGAGGCAACACTACAACACTTTCATTGTGTCATTGTCTTTAACACTAATTCAGTGGCTCATCAGTCTCAGCGTGGCTATAGTATGTGGAGAGAGAAATTTCAAACGAGTCCATCAAGTTCCTGCATACTGCAGAGACTGCATGATGGTCTATGTGCCCCCTACCCCTCCTCCCACTGAGTTGTGCCATTGTTTCTGTGGTTGTGCATGTACTCGGTCTTCAAAGGCTCTGCATCCAGTCAAATGAAACTGCTAGCACTAAGCGGAGGGACTCCTAAAGTGCGATTTACATAACAGATGTAAGAAACCATGTGATCATGTGCGCCTCTCCAGCAGTAACACACAGAGGCTCCACCACCGCACACAGATAGAGACACACAAGTGCACGTGCACACACACACACATAAACACACAGATAGATCTTTATCTTCTTCACGCACAGTCATTGATTCTCGAGGGGTTTGTGGTGAGGGCCTAATTAAAAGAGTTGATGGATTATGTGGACATGGTGGGTGTGTGGTTGTGTATGCCAGCTGTAGCACTGGTGGTGAATTGGGTGTAGGTCCCTGTGGCCACCTCGCCTCCACACATGAACCTACTACGACCCATCCTCCCACCGCAACACGCCCTTGAGGAATCCCTTACTCTTAGCAATGACTTCAGTGGTGGTAGACTAGTGGAAGAGTGGGGACAACAGTGGGCATGGTAGGCTGAATGATTCTGGTCCATTAGGATATCCTTATGTCTTGTTCCTCACTTTTGTTTTGTTTGCCTCTCACCTGTACCCTATTCACTCCAGTCAAGGAATCCTGCTGTTGTAAAGTAGTGTAGAGAGGTCTCGGAGTGATGGCACACGAGTACAGCAGGAGGCAAGGATTGCGTTTTTGCCGTTTATTTACACCACCAGTGAAAAGACAGTAAGCCAGTGACAAATAAAGAAAAATATACCAAAACAAAATTTGGGAAAATATATCTATTTACAAAAACAAACAGGCTATGAGAAACCAAAACCTGTGAGAAAAATAATTAGCCAAAGGCTCACCATGAAAAGGTTCAAGTCTCGCAAAATACAAACTATTTAGACTACTGCGGTATTTGCAGCACACAGACACACGTCCGTTCCCAAGGGAGCTCCCCCACCACTGAGAAACATCCACGTTATAAGGGGTACCTGCGCGCCATTCCACGCGCCATTCCTGCGCGCCATTCCACTGACAGCTTAAACAACATGGATGTTTCAGGTATTTAGACACAAATTCTTAATTATGGAATGGTACCACCTACATAGAAATAACATCAGGCCTTTCACAATATAATAACAAACGTGTACATGAACAGTGATCGTTATTACAAACCCTCAGACAGTTAATTGATTTCGCGAGGGTACAACCATGCCCGCTCGCGAACGAGCCTGACAATATAGCCTCCTCCGAATAGAGGCGCGCTCTCCTTAACCCAACTCGGAAGCGCTGCCACCACGGTAAGACAACCAGTTTTAAAACAACGCTAGACAAACATCTGCTAATGTTCTTAAACATACCAGAGACTAGCGATATTGCACAGGAGATGCAAAGCTTTGTAATGAAGATGCTTTTTTAAATAAACCAGGCATGTAAGTGAAACGGAGTTCTGTGTTGTGACTTGCCTAATACCTAATTTATGGTCGTTCAACACCATCAATATGCAGACACGCAGTTGTATTCACAGTGAAATTTACCTTTACAGTGCTTCAGCGAGTGTCTGTGTACCGTGTACACCAACACACATCACCACACACTGGTTGGAGTTGCATTAGTCTACACACATATACATATACAATGATTAAAGTCCTCCTGCCCTAGGCCCTACTCTTCTGTCCCTTCTGTGTTCATCCTACTGTGTGTGTGATGGGAACTGTCAACCAAAATTCCCAGAATGCAATGCCACCTACAGTTATTTACTTCAAAAACAATTTAAAGAATTATACTGTTTAATAGTGCTTATTTGAACCATAAACAAACAATAGCATTTGGACAACTATGAATTCCCTGGACAACCAGGGAATTCACACAACATTACGTTCACTGTCTGTAGCTACGTATGAAGTGCAAATTGATTGCTGGAAGACAGGAAGTGCTGTGGGTTTCTTAAGTGATGCATACTAAGGGAGATCCAGTCCCTCCCCTCACACTGTCTCTATCAAGCCATCAGTTAAGATCAAATGAATCCATAAGGCTGTGCTGGCTCCCAAGAGCCCTCCGCAAGCTTTCAAAGACCCATTTTTCCTCCTCTTTTCAAACTCAACATGGCTGAGAATTGCCCTTGTATTGAATAAGTAGAGATAGAGATTTAAAAAATGTCTGTCGACTGATTCTCTCTCTCTCTCTCTCTATCATCTCATCCTCCTCCCTTCTGCCTTGTCTTTTTGCCTTGTCTTTTGCACACACACGCACACAAACACACACACACACACACACACTCACATTCTTTTTCAGGCATGGGCACTTGAAGTACTCTGAGATTCTTGTCAGTATTAATCTGAAATGCCTCAACTCTGGACCCCTCTTGCCGCACACTGCCTTGACTGTGATTGGCGACAGTGCACCTCTATCTCAGCAGCAATTCAGTTTCACAAACCCATTCAAACTCCAAGGGGATGGAAATAGACAGAGACTCGCAATAAGAAAAATGTCAAAAGACACATGCGCAATCTCTACAAACAAATGTCTGTGGAGCAACTAGATATAAATGGCTAGGCCGAACTGTGAACCAGTGACAAAGCAATGAGATTACTACCCTCCACTCAAATATCTGTGAACCTCCAAGAATCTCAAAAATGCTTGGGTGCGTGAACATGTTTTTTTTTTTTTTTGCTTGCTTTGGTCCTGCTTTCACCGGCAGAGGGCAACGAAGTGCTACGATTCTCCTCCCAGGCAGCAGGGGAAAAATGACAAAGGACCCAGAAACCCTAATCAACACAGTGTGCGTGCGAACGTGCCTGTCCTTTGCCTTGCTCAGCTACTGCAGTGAGAGAACAGGGAACAAGCAATTATTTGGTTATTACCATAGGTTTTGTCCGACTTGATAAAACAAATGGGCGATGAGATGGCAATAAGAGCCCTCTCATGTCTTTGTGGCGGCCATGATCAAAAAACATAAGGCATGCATGGTCAGGAATGCAAAGGTGGATACTGTGGAGAGCTGCATTCCCCAGTGGGATTATCTTGCTCCCTGGCTTCTTAATTTGGCTTCCACTGAAGTCTGTTAACAAGCACAGACCCTCACTCCCCTATCCAACTAAACCTCCCTCCAGCACACACACACACACACACACACAAACTCCTGCCTCTCAACTCTCCTTGTTTTTACACGGCCTTTTGGGTTTCGCATATGCGCGGCATACGCCTTGTAACGGGGGACTACTTACAAACTATTACACGCTCAGGGACTGACGCCTAGCACCCAGGGAGTAGCCCATCTGGTACTGATGGAGCTGCAACCATCACTTCCACTGCCTCCTCCTCCTGTTCCTCCTCATCTTCCCCCTCCTCCTCCTCTGTATGTTCTTCCTTCTCCTACGCCGCCACCACAGCCGCTTTCGAGGAGGGCAGCAGCAGCAGCAGCTAACATCTAACAACACAGAGGGGGCTTGAGCAGCAGGATGGTCACTTCTGTGGTGGGCTAACTCGTTGCGACAGGTGCCAATGTTGATCATATCAGTGCACTGGCATGCGTGGTGGTGCTGTGAGCTAACATGCCAAATTCCACCTCTCCGTCACTGGACCCTCCGGGCCCTCCAAGACAAGCTGACTAACTATTTAGTGTTGACAGGTTAAAAGGAATGCTTTCAGCAATAGTGTCATCATCTGGCTCTAGCACAGACACTCTTACTCTCTCTCTCCACATCCACTGGTGCCGATGACGATGTAGAAATGATTCAAACATAATCATCGATTGTGCCTCGAGTAGAGCTTGATGTGGTTATTCAGATATTAGTCGTAGGAAATTGTGCCAAAGAGGACTGCTTCTTGCATTCCATTGCATTTTTAATAAAAATCTAATTGAACTGGTTGCCTTCATGAACTTCGATTGAAGAAGCTAAGCTCTACTTGATTTAAAATCAGATAAACTCTGGTCCAGCCATGGAAATAAGGAAAAATAGGAGAAGTTAGTCATTGAGGATTGTCCCCACATTCACTCATTGTCTTCAATATTTGATCAAGATTATTAATTGTGATTAATTAATTGTGCATAAATTGTGCATAAACTGTATTTGCTGCTATTAGCATGCAACCCTTTGACATGGATGTCATGATCGGTAGGGGAAATAGATGATAAAAAACACAGATTAGCATTGCATTAACATTTTTATATTGGATTAACACTTTTATAAAACTGCTCAGTAATAGCAACCACAACACCTTGGCTCCTATAATGCACAGGCACACTGTGCTTTCGCGACTGATGCAAGCTGTCACTATTATTCTGTGCAAGTGCAACATTCGTTTTTTTCCAGCAGAAATGCACATTGTCTAGATAGGAGATGACATTGCGATTTCAACAACCTCGTTGAACTATTTACAAGGTTTCTGGGTCAATTTATATTCTGTTAGCTAGCAGATTTCTCATGACTGCCTACAAAGTAGCCTACAGCTCGCTGATGAACCACTGATTTAAAAATATTATTGAAACAGTACAAATTGGGAAATCCTGCCACTGAATTAAAAAACGATGTTTCAAATTATTATACTTATTTACGTTTTCTTCGCTGAAGTTTAAGTATTAATTAAGAGCTCAGGCATAGCTATCTAAAAAAGGCCAATTTATCTATTTTTTTAGACCACTGGTAGGCCACGGGTATTTGATGTTTTAGAATCATTTTGTTAAATGTGTCTGCCTCTACGGTGCGTTCCTAATGATAGAGAAAACCTACTGGTAAAATACTAACCAGCCAAAGGCCAGTGTGCTCCTGGTTCTTAAAGGCAATGGTATTAAAGCCCATTGTGTTTTCTTAATTCTGCTAATGAACCCCGTTGCGTTGTTGGTGTAAAAACAAACTATTTCAAATAAAGCTGCTCACCTGCATAACTGTAGTAAGGAGTTTCTGCTGCCTGAGGACAAACCAGTAGGTCACTCCCAGCATCCAGTGCAAGTGAGTGAGAGATTGATCCAGCACCATTTTATGTCCAGTGTTAATGTGTAGGACTCAGTAGAAATTGAAAGTGCTCCAATTGAAATGAATTCAAACTGTTGTAGTCAAACTGTAGTTTCAAACTGTAAGTCCTGCATGATCCTTCAAAGAGTATTAACAGGGTCCAAGTTTTAATGGTGGTCACTGAAATGTAAGAAAATCAGTTGCAAGTGAGCAAAACCAGTGAAAGATAGACAACACAAATGGCCACTTTTAGTTACATGTTGTATGAGACTTATTATTGGATATTTTACATGTACATTTTATATTTTTATTATTGGATTTTATATACATATCCCATATGTTCAGCAGTCCAGACTCTTGTCATGTGGACAAGGCCAGCAAGGGTATATATGATTGAAAGTTACACATGTGGGTGGCAGGCATAGCAGTTAAGGAGCCCGGCTAGCATGCAAGGAGCCTGGACATTGTGGGTTCACATTCCAGCTGTCACCGTTGAGCCCTTGAGCAAAGCACTTAACCCTAAATTGCTCTAAGGGAGACTGGACCTTATGTAATTGATAGTTGACAAATGTAAGTCGCTTTGGATAAAATAAGTCTGATAAATAAAATTTAAATGTAACAATATACTGATGTAGTCACAACAATGCATAAAGCTGAGGAAGATCGCAATAAGATGTGTCTATCCTTTTGTTGCTCATCCTAGTATCTCAATAGTCATTGTGTTATGGATCTCACCTCCACTTCTCCTGACCTCCTTAACCCCAGACTGGATCTGGAAGGTGGAATACTCATTAAGTCTCACTGACGAGGGAGAAAGTGCAGTATTTCTACTGCTTTGCATTTCACAGGAGTGTTTGATGTTTTCATTTTGCCCACCCCACCATCCCCCCACCCCCACTTCTCTCCATCCCCGCCATGTTTATTGAGATCCCAAAGCAGGGAGTCACATGAAGGCTTAAAGACAGGTTCTGCACGGGACAGATAGGAACCAGGAATTAGCGCCCATTTCACGCATTCTCCCCCACCCGCTTTGGTGCCCCAGCAGGGTGATGGCTTGGAGGGGATGGTGCTGGTGGTGGTTATGTGGGGGATGAGGTGATGGGAGTGTGGGGTTGGTGGGGGATTGTGGTACTTTTGGGACAGAATGAGGAGGCAAGGAGGTAGAAGGAAGATGGTTTTGGGGGGAGGGAGACGTTGAGTAATTGTCACGCTCTGAAGTGCAGGTGGGTGTGTAAATGACCAAATGTGCCATATAAACCTGTTTCGGCAAACTTATTCACTGCCGTGCATTCACTGAGTTTCCATTGCAGGACCGATTTCCATTGCCTAAGGCCATTGCCTAATGTGCTGCTAGCACAGAATGATGTCTTTGTACCAGTATGGTAGACACCTTTTACAGTAAGATGTAACCTTTTGTTCACTGTTGAAGGTAAAATTTAGAAATGTAGAAATGTTTGTACTTATTCTGTGAGAAACTACAGAAAATAGTCAAAAATGAGGTCTCCACACTCCCTTTGCAATAATGCATAATGGTCTGGTGTGTGCCTACATAATGCCTTCCTTGGCAGAAAACAACATATCCTCTAAACTCATTTTGTTAGTGAATTCAACTTACTAGTGGAACTGCCACCTTGTAGTCTTTTAGATATTTATTGTCTCAAAATAGAAGCCTAATATGAAATTCTGATGTCAGTCTACAGAGAAATCATCTTATAAATGGCTAATCAGTAAAACATTGAGTTAATTGAGTTAAATTCATTACAGTCCTGGGCATGAAAAATTTGCCAGAGATTTAGCCGGCACACTTGAGTCAAAGGCCCAGCAGGCCTCCATCCTTCCCCAGTTCTCAGTGAGGATTGGTCTGGCCATGTGCTCTCTGCCTCAGCTTCTATCGCTGTGTTCTCTGAATCATTACCCACCCAAAACCCCCTGCTCTTGAATGCCTGTGCTTTGATGTATTGCCTTTATAAAGGAAGATGTCAAAGCTGCCGGCATATGAAGGATTGCAGGGCGATTGGGGAAGCGTCCGGAGGTATGCCAACGAAAAACGCCACCTGACACAGAAACTCAGACTCTTCATTGGAGGTAGAGGCCCCCATAAGGTGTGTGTCTCTCTCTGTGTGTGTTTGTGTGTGTGTGCCATGCTGACCACAGACTAGAGAAATAAGTGTGTCTGACAGCCATAAGAAGGTGCAAACTGGCAGAGGCGAAAGGAGGCGACAAACCCCTGGCCTCCCAAGTCGAGCAAAGCACTATCTGGCTACACCATCAGGCACAGGTCAGCTTCCCCATGGCCAGGTCAGGAACGAGAGGTGAGATGGAGAGAAAAAGAAAAAGAAACAATGGAGAGAAGAGGAAAACAACATAGAAAGGGTTAGAAGTGTGGTGTCAGAAGAAGAGAGTGAGGGATAAAAAAAACTGCCTGATGAAAAGAGGCTTTGGAAATTGTGGAGCGGAATTATTTATTTACTTTTTTATTTACTTATTTGCCAGAGGAAACATGTCTAACTTGAGGTGAAGGGGCTCTGGTTCTGATTGCTGGCCAACATCCATGCTGCTTTGACAGTCTGCCCCACTTAATACAGACTGTAGAAGACCTTGCCTCCAGGGGAATGCAGTCATTTATACTGCTTCTCAGAATGCTGTGGAAAGTTTCGTTGAAGTGAATGGACTATCCAAGTGTTCAGATGTCTGATTTTCTTCATAATGTTCACTGATTCAGAAAATTCTAAATGCTGCCGTTGGTGAATTCCACAAGTTGTCTTTTCACTTATCAGAAAATCCTTGTATGTGATAGTGAGCAATATCTTGCTATACAACTACGGAAATTTGCTGTACAGCTTCAACTACGGGACCCACTCTATATCAGGATTAGTTTTCCTGTTTTTAGTGTTTCTGATCTATACTGATGGGGAGGCTACCCCGTGTATGTTATGGAAGTTAAAGTGCCGTAACAATTAGCTACCACAATGGAACTAGCTATACCAGATGTGACAGTGCACAGAACTTTCTGAAAAATAGGCTTTAAAGTCTTTAAAATGTATTTTAACTTAATGTAACACTTCTGTAAAATATCTAGTGTAGCCCTAGATTGACAGTCTGACAGCCTGTAAAAATTCATTTATGTGAGGCTGGAGTCACGCACTGAGCACATAAAATCACTATTTTGCTGATATTAGTGAGGACTGAATACTGACTTTTACAATTAGTTTGGATGCACTACTCACTCATTGTTGATATGTTAGCTTTGTAAACCAAGTTTTGGTGCAGTGAGAATGTAGGGTATGTGTACATATCTCTCACTCTTTCTCTTTCTCTCTCTCTGTGTGTGTGTGTGTGTGTGTGTGTGTGTGTGTGTGTGTGTGTGTGTGTGTGTGTGTGTGTGCATGTGTGTGTGTACTACAGTGAAGGGGCATCTCCAGTGTCCTCTGTGAATTCGCTGAACTCGCTGTCACAAACAAATGACTGTCAGCATTCTAAACATTTCACTTCAAACTGCTCATGCCGAAGCTCCATTGGACCAAATGGTTGTCTCATTAACTGCGTGGCATTATTGGACATCTTGTCATCTAGTGAAGATGAATGAACATACCGTACGATGGTGAGATAGTGTCAACATATGAGAAATATATGAGGAGTCACAACACACAAATGCACACACAAATACACACACATGCACGCACACACACACACACACACACACACACACAAACACACACACACACACAAAATCACATATCTCCTTGAGCAGGGCACGCGATCTAAGCTGTCACTCTAGTGTGGACGCGTCTGGAGAGCTGGCCACACAGGCTCACGCAGACGGGCTGCACGCAGAGTGCAGCTCAGCTGTGAAATTGGAAGGGCGTGCTGACCCATCTACAACCACAGCGGACAACATCTCTCTCCTCTCCTCTCCTCTCCTCTCCTCTCCTCTCCTCTCCTCTCCTCTCCTCTCCTTTCCTCTCCTCTCCTCTCCTTGTGCATGGGTGGAGAGGCTCTGCTCACGTCAGTCATGTGCTCATGCTCTGAGGCAACTCTTGCACTCACAGGCACAGAGACACACAGACAGACAGACGCACACATGCACAAACACACATTCACACAATCTCTGTCTTTCTCTCTCTGCCTCCGATATACAAAGACACACACCCACACACATAAAAACACATGTACACACACATGCACATGAACACATACACTCACAGGCACACACACTCTCTCTCTCTTTCTCTTTCTCTTTCTCTCACACACACACATGCACACACACACACACACACACACACACACACACACACACACACACACATCCTGCGTCCTACCACTCCAAAACCTGTTGGTGCCTCAGACAGTCTTGATTTCTCATTTTCACCATGTCAGCACTGGGCTGTGCAAGATGAAAGACTGTGACCACTGGGTTGTCCCTCCTCAGTGTAACCCGAGAGCACACACACACACAGACACGCACACACACACACACACACACACACACACACACACACACACACAGACACACACACACACACATGGCTCCCTAAACAAGCCACATCAATTCAGTCACATCCTGATCCTGATATCCAGTCTAATGCACAGGCTAGATTGCGTTCACATTCATTTGGCCACAACATTTTAGTTTACCATTAGTGGGACTCTGTTTACCAAATAAACTGAGGAAAGACACAGTAACACAGGCAAATAGCCTCACCTCACCATTTCTGTTCAGCTTGGTTCAGTGTTGATTTTACATATTCAATATTCCTATGTAACATTGTGTAATATGTTTTTCCCCCAAAGATTTTATATTTTTAAATGATTTTCAAGAAATAGTGACTTATACACAGTTTCACACAGTTTTACCCTTCATATTTCTGTAAGCTTGATGAAACAGCATGTACAACAAATTCTGGTTTGTTTTACAACATGAAGCATAAACCTCTGCAGAAACCCTGAGATGCATCACTGTCTAAGGCTATATATAAAGTCCAACCCACCATTTATCTTGCATTAACGTTTACCTCATAGATATGCTAAACCAGGATAAACTGCCTAAGCCTTCCATAATGGTCATAAGGAAGGGAGGAATATCTTTGGCTATCTGTTTAAGCCTAGTAGGATAACAGCGGCCCCCAGGAAACCCTGCCAAGACGAGAAACATGATTAATAATGTATCTGAGCAGTCCGGAGATATGGGGACAGGAAATTAAAAGACATTAAAGCCAGGAGAGCAACAGGCTGATTGGGACTTAATTAAGGACTTTGAGGAGTGGAGGGCAAGATTCGAGGCCATAGATACACTTTTATAGGGACAGAAATGATGAACAAGGGACAACAGTAGACTGAACTCAGACACTTAACTGTTACACAATAACCCTTGTCATAAGTGTGTCTTTCTGTTGCTCAATAGTTATGCCTATTCTGATGTCGACAACCAGACAGACGTTTGACTCAACCTATTTGGGGGGTTTGCAGAACATTTTGGTGAATGTAATACTTACTGTGTCATTGTCTATTAGCTTACTGTCATATACCACCTACAATAATTTCTGTAAATTTCCACGTGCTCTGATTCAAACAGGGCCCTCTCTAATTTCATGGCACAAGTAAGCTTTTAAAAGTAAGGGATGAGCAAACTGCAATTATTATCACCACAAACTATATCCCCCAATAAAAAAGCCATTTGTAAAATCATCATTTTATTAAAAATAGAATATATGTATATAAAATATAATATAACAAAGAAATGAAATGACTAAGAAGTCATTGGGAGCAATGTGAAATACAATGATACTTTAGCGACAGAAGTGCAAACCATACGACACATTCAGTAAACATGAATAAAGGAAATCCTTAGTGTAAACAGGATTTACGTAAAAGTTTGGCAGAGTTGGAGGTAAAATAGGATTACATTTGAAAGTAACAGCTTTGCTGGGAGATTATCCTATATTCTGCCATTCTAGGCTATGGTATGTTCTATATGACAGAAGTGGCATGATGCTGTGGTACAGGGGTAGTGCTAGACATTTATCAATGTTTTCTTTGGATATCTCCATAAATTACATGTCACTTTCTGGCAAACAGTTAATGTCCTCATTTGGGTCAGCTCCCTTTCATTGAATAATTGAAAATGTGACCATCCCTATATGTAGAGCCCCGCATATAAAGAATTTATCTGTGGTGATAACTAAACTCAAGCAAGAAAAACGTGCTGTATTAAATAAGGGAGAGAGGGGGTAAAAGTGCCCTTGTCTCCCTGTGCTGTAGCTGCCATGGCAGGAGGGAGAGAGAGAGAGAGAGAGAGAGAGGGAAAGAGAGAGGGATAGAGAAAAAGGGAGAGTGTGAGAGCTCTCTGGGGACGCTCTGGGAGGGACGGCCTTCTCCCGTTATTCATCCTGCCTGACACGTTTATTTACAGCTATTTTAGCACAACAGTGTCAAGGTGATTCTGTTGCACAGCCTATTTCAACGACCTGTGCACAGTTGGCATGCTTTTTTTGTCGTCAGACTTTAAACCTGAACGTCTTGGGTAGTTACCAAGTGTTTCGTCATGGAACTAGATACTTAAATTGATCCCTGACAGGGAAAATGGACAGACTTTAAGACAAGCAAGAATTAATCATGAACTTTGAAGAATGTAAGAAAGTAAAAATAATGAACTTTGACTCATAATAGTGTCTCATATCTGATAGCTTGTGGTTAGCAGTGTTAGTGTCAACACTAAAACTCAGTTCAGGCATAAAGGTTGCAGATAATTGCAACAGAAATCAAGGTGAGAGCCCAAATGTCAGCTCTAGCAATCTGACTGATATCATATTTAAAAATAATTTGTCACCAAAAGGTTGTGCACTCCATGGTTTGCAGACAACCTTGTCCCTGTGTTTACCACTGGTAACATTAAATCTTTATTGTTTGGCCCAGTGTTTATTTCTTCACAACTGGGGGTCATCATAATTTGGCTGCATCATGTTCACTCCATCATCTCTCCCTCTTCAATGCTATTTCTTCCTTCTCTTTTCTTTTCATTCCTCTCTTTGTCCCTTCATCTATCTCTCTCTCTCTCTCTCTCTCTCTCTCTATCACACACACACACACACTCACTTTTACTCTCCCTCTCTTTCACTCCTCTCTCCCATCACACTCCCCACCCCTCCACACACTTTCAGCACCAGCCAGTTATTTCCATCCCAGCCTCCTACTGCTTGCGGGGTCTTGGTTGATAAATGGAGCTAATTGTTTTACTGCCAGCCAGGCCTGGTGCTGGTGGCCTAATCAGCCTGAGTAGGGAGGCCTTGGGGAGCCCATTACCCTTCCCATTGTTTGAAAGGACAGGGGGATGTGGCAATGGCAACGGGCTCCAGGGGAAGTGGACCACAGGGTGAACTCAATGTCTCTCCCTCCCTCTTTCTTTCTCTCCTTCTGTCTTTCAAACACACACACACACACATGTACACACACTCACACACACACACACACACACACACACACACACACACACACACACACACACACACACACACACACACACACACACATACACACACACAGTCTCTCTTTCATATACACACTGGACAACTGCAGCATGTCGTATTACAGTTCCCAGCATTTCCAACAGGTTTTGTAGATCTTGTTATGTTTTCATGTTGTGATGCTTAGATGGTTGTTTTGGAGAAAATCATTACAGTGGCATTGTCAAAGTTGGAAAGCCATTTTGAGAATATGAGAACCAATTTACCACTGTTTACAACTGTACACATACATGCAAGCAATAATAATTATTATGAAGGATATGGACAGTAAGTTTGACTGATTTAACAGATCAGATTCAGAACAGATTCAATGTTCAATGAAATAAAACACCCACTGCGTACCATGGCTGGTTGTGACACATTGACTGTTCAGTTATTATCACTGGTCATTTGTGTGAGTGTTTTTTTGCCTGACACAAGCAGAAATTAACATATGATGCAGACCAGGCGGCCAAGTGGAAAAACAGTAACTGCTCTAAACTGTGATTCACAGAACTGTGCTGCAAATGTAATTAGTCTAATCTACCCTATATTTATGCTAATGTGGGCATAACAACCCCAAGCCTGAGTGTTTTCCTCTCTCCTAATTTGTGCAACATAAGTAAATCAGAGTGAGCTCTCTCGATAACTGCAGCCTGTGGAGTGTCAAGGCTGCCAAAGCACAGAATAAGATGCCTGGCAGGAATGTACACAGCCAGCCAGCAGGAATCTATAGTTTTTGCAGTGGATGATAGGGTTGGTCTTTTTTTGCATGTTTTGGTTAATGATTAGACCACTTTATGTACGTTCAGCTATTAGGTCTTACCCATCTATATATGTTTTGCCTCGGGTATGTCGCATCGATAGTTCTGATTAAAATTCCATGAGCTTTGCTCATCATGTGTGCAATTAAAGGATATATTTTTTCCTTGCATGGCAGCATGTTATCTCAAATGCTGACCAAGTTCATTTGTCCTCTTACAACCCACTGACAATATAACAGTAAAACCAATAGTTATACTGGTAGGCTAAGAGTGTGTTATAGCTATAATATTGAGGGTAACAGTAGTTTTGATCAGTGGATAAAAATGCAAGTTACAGGAAGGCTTTTCTTCCTGTAAGCAGTCAGTATTTCCATACTTATCATTGGGCTCTCCAGAACGCTATATTAGGATTTTTATGACATTGCACTTGTAGTGACCATTCCCATATCATAATGAAACTTCACAGAAAGTAAAAGAGATGGTTGATTAGCTGTGTTTAAAGAATGTTTGAATCAAGTTCAGGTAGTTCAGGTTCAGAACAGGACCGTGATGCTAACATATAGGGGAACAAGGTATGGTGGACCCCCGCAGACACACACTGACGGAAGGAACCTGTAATACAATCTTCCCTCTAACTAGGTTGGTTCAATCCCCAACCAGTAGGAAAAATGTGGGTGGAGGAAGTGGTTGAACATCACTCTCTCACACCCACCTCCACAGCTGAGGTGCACTTGAACAAGGCACCTAACCCCTCACTGCTCACTGCCCACTGCTCTGGGATAGTGCATGCGTTCACTCACTGTGTGTTAACTGTGTTAAGCTGTGTGCACTAATTCACAGAAGGGATAAATGCAGAAACAGAATTTCCTTCTTCTCCTTCCAGTTTTTGGACTCTCTTCTCCCCTTTATTTTGCACTATATGAGCCAACAGTGTTACACCTGTAACCAGGCACCTGCTATATTTCTGTGCATTGAATGGGGATGGTGGATGGGGCGGGGGATGCACGAACTTTGGACAAATGTAGGTGGGACACCTTTGAAACTATCAACCGTGCTACTGATGTTCAGCTCTAGCCATCTGTCCAGGCTATTTCGACTATAGCCAACAACACTGCACCAACTGTTTTCACAGGGGGGCCCCTGTGGGCCCCATTGGCCCAATCACGGTAGCCAATTACAGCCATAGCTCATCGGTTTCACGATGGCTGCTGATATGAGAGGGGTTATTGGGCCCAGGCATAATCAGCTACCAAATAAAGTCTCTCTACGCTGGCTTCGTTTGGGTGCCCATCAATGCACAGTAATAGTCTCCAGTTTAACATTTCCCCAGAGCCCTCGGGGACAGCGGACACTGTCATTTGTAGAGATTCGTGCAATTTGAAAATGATGAAGAGAAGGAGAGAGAGAATGTTGAGATTAAAAATTGAAAGAGAGGATGAGAGGAGACAAGAAAATTATGGAAAGAACTTGTGTCAGAGGCTTCTTTTGGGAAATGTCGAGTCAGTCGTGTTGCAAGCAGAATGCAGATGGACACCTCATTGCTCATTCCTTTTGCAGCGGTGGCATTTCGATGTATGTTGACTCTCTTTAATGATACCAGTGGCACATCTCAAAGGGGTTTTCTCAAAGTAAGCCACAATGGCTGGCCCTCATGCATATCAATAACACCAGAAGCTGGACGGAGGCTTTGTGCCTGCATGATGTACTGGGTTAATCTGAACTGCAAGGTTTGGAAAAGCTCTGCTTACAGAACACCAGCTGGGCCCAGTTTCCACCGGATGCCTAAGTCCCTCTTATGAGCATGTTGTGGTTGCTGAACTATTTCCTGAAACCACTGTTGCAGATCTATGTGTGACCCATAGAGTAATGTTATACAAGCATGTTTGTGAAGCCAAGCGAACATTCTTAAGAATAACTGTAGAGAACATGTGAGAGTACAAATCCATCTTTGTTGAGAAACTGGGCCCTGACTTGTTTGAACCTCCTAACTTTGCTGTCAAAGTTTGGCACTCGTTTTTCTTCCCCTTCATCTTTTCTGCTGATGAGTTGTTGGACTTTAATCTTGATTAATGGAACAAGGGTTATTTTAATTGCATATGATGTGCCAACTTCACTCACCCATTTGAAGTCCACAGTTTATTTTAATTCCATATGACGTGCCAACTCCTCCACCCCCACCCCCACCCCCACCCATCCCCTCATAGTCTGAGGCAGGCGAGAGAAATTTGTGCATTAACATTTGAAATGTTGGTGTTATTGGGATGGCAAGAGGTGTGATTATCGATAGTTCTCCCCTTGGACTGATAAGACGGCAAAGCTGATGGATGGATTGCTGCGCTATGCATATGCTGGGCTGGAAATATTGATCTTAGGGATTAATGCGATCCCACAGGGTCTGATGGAAGTCTAATTGTGTTTCTGTAATTATACATTTGAACAAGCTAATATCCCCAAAGGTGCTGACAGACAGACTTTTATTTAACACAATTATTTAAATGCTGAAACATTTATTTCTTATTTACATTTTTTCCCCTCTCTCTGACAAATGCTTACCACCATGATTGATTGTGTCACATGACCTTTCAAGATGTCGAGTTGTAGTTAAGTTGAGTTTCTTGGAGTTATTTGTTACATCTTTTTATATAGTGTAGAAAGGGCATTTGCTTTCTCTCTCTCTCTCTCTCTCTCTCTCTCTCTCTCTCTCTCTTTGTATGTATGTGTGTGTGTTTATGCTGAGATGTGAAAACAAAACTTTGTTTGAAGTTTATGTAAAAGAGAGAGAGAGTGTGTGTGTGTGTTTGTGTGTATGTGTGTATGTATATGTGTGTGTGTGGTGTGTGTGTTTGTGTGTATGTGTGTGTGCTTGTGTGTGTGTGTGTGTGTGTGTGTGTGCTTGTATGTGTGTATGTATATGTGTGTGTGTGTGTGTGTGTTTGTGTGTCTGTAACCAAGGGTTCCAGAATGTGTAGTATAATTAGTAAATAGGTCAAAAATACATCTTCAGTTCATAGTTGTTTTAATGATAAATTAAGCAGATTTAAAACAGATACAGAACAGAACTGAATTGAACCCTACTCGGTGGATAAGTACATTTTGGTTCCTTGGAAAAGTAGACAAAGACTACCATTTGAAAGATTAAGAATTTATGTATAACTGACAAACTGAATGCTTTAATTTCTTTTTTTGACTACAGAGGTGTGACGTTGTATAAGAGGTTGTTGATGTCAATTGTGATCTGTAACCATGCAGAAGCTAGGACTGTGTATTTTCAATGTATATTTGAGTTCACGTTAAACTAAGATTAGACTTTAAAACAGAAGCAAATTAGTAAATTTTGCTTAAGAGAACTAATTAGAGAATTTACTAGACTAACCTATCGTAGATTTAGAATGTTAGCTGTGGAAACTTCAGAAATTAAATTTTCTACACAAAAAGAAACTAGAACTATAGATAAGCTTGAGTTAAATAAGGTTAACATAGAAATAAATAGAACACAACTATGAAACCAGTAGGATTTAAAAGAAGGTGTTTATTTGATCATTAGGTAAATGGATGATTCAAGGATTTGAATTGTTGGTGTTGGAATTTCTTATTTGTTACATGTTTTTCCATCTTCTGAGTTGTTTGTACCTGTGTAAATATCATTCTATTCAGTAACATTTTGAAACTTAACTACTTTTGACTGCCTCCTGAAAAAATACCTAGTACCCTTCTGATCAGCCCAAATTCTATTTAAAATAGCCTTGTGAAGTATGAGAAACCCTAATAGTGAAGTCATGGTGGATAGACATTAAAAATGAAAAAGGTACTACATGTCACAGGTAATTAAATCAATTTATTTGAGTCTTCAACAAAAGTGTTACGGAGAACAGTCATCTTGTAGGTTTCCTTCAATGACATGGAGAACATTAATGAGCAAAAGCAGAGTACAATTACCAAACTAAAAAAGCTGCATGACAGTGGGAGCAGCATACTCTGACCATGTCAAGGAAGAACAATGCCTGGTAGTACGGTGGTCTGGATGCTCGCTCAAGCATACTTCCAAATAGTGAGAGCATTTATTATATCTGTGAACTGAATCTGAGAACTCTGTTTACTTTCTTTTAACGTCCAATGGCAGTGGTATAGATACAGGCACCTTCTGGTGTCATGTCACTGGATGTGAAGTGCAGTGATGCTGACAAGAGATAGGACCCAGAAAAGGCAAAGGAAGTGTGGCTGACCTGTATCAATCTGGGGCAACACAGCAGTTGTCCAAGGTATACACGTCACCAGAGATGGAGAAGTTTTGGATTATGTCAACTTGGCTAAAAGAAAAAAACAAAACAAAAGCACGACACTGCTTATTTCACAACATCGCTTATTCGTCCAGTAAGCAGCGTCACACTTTTCATTTTCTTTTACCCAAGTTGTGTAGTATAGTTTAGTTTCACCTGCAGGGTGTGCAGGCTCTATTTAGTCTGTCTGGAAATGTCACCAATTCATTTCTATAACCTCCTATTATAAGACTGTTATAACCATGTCATAAATAATTAACAAGAGACATTCCACCTCATAATTAGGGTGTCATGTCAAGACTGTGACCTTTGTTTGTCACAACTCCTTAAATCTCTACATCTGTCATGACAGACTCTCTAATTTATCTTTTTTATATCAGGTGAACAAATTATTAGTGGGTATCACAGAAAAAAAAAATCGATCCTATATATCATATCAGCAGTTTGTAATCATATGGCATGCTTATAACACAATACAGCATATTTTAAGGTAATTGTGTAGAGAATACTGGGTGTGTCAAGGGAAAGGTTTTAATACTTGTCCATAGTAGAGCAGAGCAGGGCCAGACAGGTGAGCAGGAGGCTGTGATTGATGTTGGCAAAGGCTGCGGTGGGGTCCAGCCTTGATGGAGTCATCCGACATCAGAGGAAAAATAAGACAATAACATTTTTTTTTTTGTCTCTTTTTTCCACTTATGTACTGAAATTGTTTTCTCTTTCTCTCTCTCTCTTTCTCTCTCTCTCTCTCTCTCTCTCTAACTCTTTGTGTGTTTGTTCTGGGAAAAAAATAAAATAAAATATTTGGAGTTGAGATATGATTTGACCTGAGTGCTACGATCACAACTGACTTCAGCTGGAAACGAGGAGGTTGTTAAGAGCGGACAGGTTGCAGGTCAGGCTTATGTGAGGTGGCTGCAAATTTCTGGAAAACTTGAGGGAAAAAGAGGGAAGAGGGGAGAGAGACTCAGAGAGTGCTGTCACAGTGATTGGACACAGTGTGGAGAAACAGGCCTTCCTGTGAGCTGAAGAGAGGAGTGTGTGTGTGTGTTCATTGAGGGGTGTGTGTTCATTTATGTGTGTGTGTGTGTGTGTGGGTGGGTGCTTGTGTGCATGTGTGTGAAGGTGAAGACTTAATGCCAGTGACCCAATTGTTTTTTTATTATTATTTTTTAGGGATGGGGTGTGCAAATACATGGAGAAAGTGCTGGAAAAGCCTGCTGGATATTTTTGTCAATAGCATATTTTTGTCAATAACACCTGGAGAAATAGTTTTCTGATCAGTTGACAGGGTTTTTGTTACCATAATTCCTTAAATAATGGCAGATGCCTTTGTTAATTTCAGCTGTACCAGTTTGAAGCCTACTTTTGGCTATGCACAGCGGTATGGAACCATCACTGGGAATAGCCAACAACCGCAGGAAATCTGCTGATAATACCAGACCTGAATTTTTGGTCCGGCCTTTATTTTCTTGCCTCAAACATGACCCCGACCATTAATTCAAGTCAGTTTTAAGAAATTCTGTATATCACACACTGATGAAGTAGATCTGGTGAAAAAAGTTTAATCATATCAATGCTCTTTTGAATGATAACTATAACAATCATAGTCAGGGGCAGTCTCTGATATTGGCTCATATACTCAAATGCATGTGTTGCAACTTGGCGAAGAGAACTTTACTCCACATTTATAATGTGAAGTCCTTTGCCTCCGCCTTGTTCATTAATTCCTCATAAGAGCACACCTCGACGGCTGTCATCCCTTACACTTACTGATGGTTTTATTTGATTGTCTGAAGTTTCTTCATGTCTTAAAAAAACAAACATATACAGAGCCCATTGTACTCTGTGAATACACTCTGATTTAGGTTGAAAGAATCAAGGCCAACGCATCAAGCCTCATTTTCCATTGCAACCAAGAATTCTACTCTTAGTTATCAAGAAATCAATAGAAAAGTAGCTGTGTTCTCAGTAGCTTTGCTTTATAAAGCCGAGAGGATGGCACAGTGTTAAATGGCAGTAATTCCTCCCACACCTATGAGACAGGTAATCCGGTACCAAAGCTTACTGCAGCATCCAAGCAAGAATGCACATCAGCTCACTCACACTGTTTACCAAAACAGAACCAATCAATACACAGCAGCACAGAGGATGAGATCAGATCAGAGAGTATTTCCAGTACCCACTCCGGGGACTAAAATAGGATAAGTCTGTTGCCTCTTGCTCACTAGAAAAGAGCCTTTGGAATCAGCTTACTTAAAGACACAGTGATCATTTGTTAAGAAGATCAGAAGAAGAAGATGAAGAAGAAGAAAAGAAAAAAATGTATGTATGCAGTGATGGAAGTCCATTTTTCATGCAAGCATGGGCAAATGGCAGGCTCTCCAATGTCACACATGCTCATCAAATGTAGGACATTTCTGGGGCTTGAAGGGCTTTGCACATGATGAGGAGACATCTGGCTCTGAAAACAACCTGAACCAGCCAACCTGCAAACAGCACATGACCTGAATAGCCTTCAAATTCCTGTGGAAGTCAACAGAATTAAAAGTTTCACACAGGGGCTGCCTCTCCTCCAAAGCCCATTTGTGGATGTGATATGTTCTATGTTCTCTATGAAGTTTTGTGCAGGTCAGTGTGATAAAACAACAATGTCATTTCTTAATTTTGAATCAATGTGTATTCATGCTTCCATGTGTTTTGTCAATACGTTTGGAAATGAAATAATATTTTGTTCAGGACTTGAATTCTTCAGTTCTGACTTCATTTATGTCTCTTAATGTAACATAGCCTATGTACTGATCTTGTGTAATTGAACTACATACATTATATTTGGATATATTAATTGCAGTAACAGTTTATTATCCAGTTAAGAAGGCTTTCTTTTTCCTTTACTGCTTTTATAGGTTGCTAGCCTCGAAAGGTGCTAGGACAGCGCAACATATTTCTTGCCATTAAACTTGTTGAATAAAACAAGACAGTCACTAGCCTTTCCCTGATTTATGCTGTATTATAAGTTTTTATTTCCTTCAGTGACAAATATATACCAGAGACTATGCTGCATGTTTACGGTACAAGGCCAGGAAGGGAATATATATGGCATGGCATAGCCCAGTTTGATGCAATTAATCACAAGCACTGTTAGAAGTAGTTAAAATTAATTTCAGTGCTTCAGCTGTTTTTGAAGGCCTTGTCCAATACTCGTAAATGGAACAGACCAGTCTAAGACAGCCCTGTTGTTAAGGGATGATTCCAGTCATTCCTTGCAAACGGGTGCTTTCTCTTTGGCCATTACCATGTGTTCCCATTCAAAACTGTGGCCTGATGCCAATTGGCCTGACGTGATGACTGACTGGCATATGCCTCCATCAAAGTCCCATTAACCTTGTGTCTGAGAACAACAGCATCTACATGCAGTGGATGAATGGCTTCTGAGGATTTGTTTGTGGAATAACAGAAAGACACTGGGGAAAATAATACCCAAACAAACAGACCAAGAATGCTTTTTCGTGTTCACAAAGGCTTGCAGTAAACATGCTTACATCAGTTCATACATATGCTGTCACAGTACTATACCCAGTTTAAATATAGGCTACTCAGGTTTAATTATTTACCATTTAATTATTTAACTGATATGTTTATTTTACATATACTGTATTACATATACTGTATTATTTTACATATACTGTATTATTATTATTATTATGAACTGAGAATATCCTGTATCGCCTGAATATTAACTACTAATTCTGCAAATCAAAGAGATTTAAGGATAATTGAGACCTACATTAGTTAATGGTTTAGTCTTTGAGGTGAAGACTTTCAGATTGCTAAAGTAAATGTTAACATTATCGCTTTTATCACAAGTCCACTGTAAACACTGTAAGCATGTTCAGCTTTTACAAATAGAAATAAAGGGGCTTAAAACAGCTTTATTAATATATGGGGGAATAAACATGCTGGTTTCATTCAATCCTGCTGTGCATTTAAGCTTTTATTTTTCACAAAGTCACTTTTAGCAATACTCCAATATCCATTTCACTGCTTTGTGTTATTTTCATAATAAACCTGTGCAGTACACTCAAGACTGATGAAGCTTCTGCTTGTTCTCTGTCCTGACTGAGGACACAGATGGCCAATGAAGAGGTCCATTACCACTCAGAGTGAAAAAGATGCATAGATGGCTTTTAAATGGTACAAGATGGAGTGGGGCTTGCTTTTTGGCAAGGGCAATGCCATTCGGAAAAAGGTTGTCCCATGCAGCATACAACAAATGTCCTTGCAAATGTTTTATGCGTGTTGTGTGTTGTAGGTTATGCGCTGGTGGTTTTCAGACGCAAGACAAGCTGTATGCTGTCAGCTAGCTAGCATGCTTGAGTATCTTGCGTCAGCATCCTCTGTACTTAGCTCTGAACTTTATACATATTGGGAACACTTCAGCATGTGATTAATATTTGTTTTAATTTCATTCCAGCTCACCATTAATGCATACTAATCAATATTTCATGTTTTTCATGAATATTTATAATTGTGTGTATGCTTTTTTGAGGAGTGAGTCACCCAGGGAGGAAAAGTAAACATGTCAACAGTACACAACAATACAGCCACAGTGCTGCCAGACAGCAAATCGTGCAGACCCTGGCATGAGGAGTCTCTGTTGTTTTCAGCTTAGGTCTGAGATTGAAAGGGTACAAGGATGTGCTGGAGAGAGCACTTAGATGTCCTCTCACTGCACTTCTGTGAAAGACTTCAGCTGTTACTTTACCGTTCAGACTTCCATTACTCGACTTGCAGCTCTTCCTCCAGATGTTGTGAAAAGGATCATTCTTTCACTATTTGAAAGTGAGAGGTGACTTTGAGCTGGCCTGCCCATTACAGAGATAAACACAACTAATCATGACTGAGCTAAAGTGTATTTTTCCTTCTCTTATTTTTCCCCCTGATTTCTGTCTTTTGCTTTCTTTAATTTTCTTGGCTGCTCCCATCGCTTTTCTCTCTCTAGCTATTGTTATCAGGCTGGGAGGATGAAATACACACACACACACACACACCATATACACAAAGACATGCACAGACACACATATACACGCACACAAACGTGTGCACACACAATCACACACAAATGCACAGAGAGAGAGAGAGAGAGAGAGAGAGGGCTCAAATCAGACTACATTCCTGCCGTGCACCCTTCGTGCCGTCTGGAGCAGTGGGACTCAGGCAGCTGGTGTGCTGGGCTCGTCTGAGCCACGTGCCTGAGAAGAAGCCTTGATATTCCTCAGCACGCCACTGATTAGCACACAGTCAAATGAGAAAGGAGCGATATTTAAGCCCAGCCAGACTTCCTTCCTCCATCACCCCCTCCAAACACACACACACACAAAAACAATTATATCACTCCCTGCTAGTTTTAAAGGCCTGGTCTCACAATGACTGGAACACATCCTGACAAACCAAACAAACCTCATACAAGGCCAATGTAGTATACAGTACACTGATGTTTGTAGAATGTTACATTACTTCAGGCGAGATCAATAAAGTCTGCTTAAACAAGTCTGCTTTCTGGGTAGTCATGACGATCAGTTTTGTGGATGTGAATAGCGGGAAAGAGATACAAGAAAAAAATAAATAAATAAAACTTCTATTTCTGCATCTGCTAATCTGAGTACTCCTGAGCCAATTTGTCCTCAACTGCACCTGCATGACCTAGAGATTTCGACAATCACGTTCAGCAAGTTCAGCACTTATGTGATTAAAAGTCAAAGTGGGAAAAAAAAGCCAGTTTCAAATGTGTTTTTAGGGTCTGGGTGAAAGTCTTACACATATTTACATGCCATGCAAAGCACATTTACACAGCATCTAAGAATCCTTGCACCCCTCACTATATATAGCTTGCTTTGAGAGGGTGCAATAAATCAGCAGGTTTCTCCTGCAGCCAAGAAGAGGATTTATTTTCCCCTACAGCACGCGCCTGGTCCTACCCAACTTTTACACAGTAATGAAATGGATTTGACACAAGGGCACATTGCGAGATGGGCCGACTTTACAATCTTAGTCTATGAGAAGCTCCCTGCAGTGGCCGTGGCTGGGCTTCTGAGAGTTTTCTGAAGTCATTTTTATTTCACTGCAGTTTATTTTCAAGATTCACTGGATATATGGAAGGATACAACACAGGAGATGAGATGAAAAAAAAAATAAGACAGAGAAAAGAGCAAAGTGATGGCAAGGATATATGCCGATCACTTTCCTTCTTGATTTTTTATATGCCTTAGATCTTTGCTGCACCATTTCCACTATAAAGTGACTGCATCACACCAGAAACCTGAAAGAATTGCATCCTGAACTCGGCGTGAACCCCGTGCTAGGAGACACTTGAGCTGCGTTTCACTAGTTCGCTCCATTAACTTTGCTAGTTATGTCTCTGTCTGCATCCCAAAAGAGAGCTGTGTGCACTGCATACATCCAAACTCATGACATAACATCATATAAAATATCTTGTGAGAGCCTACAGTCCTGCTTCAAACAGCACAATTCCATGGTCAACTGTTTCCAGTGTACTTGAGAACTTTCTTTTCCTTAGATCAGCAAAAGCTCTTCAGGTTCAAAGTTCTCATAAAACATATTGAATGCCTTAAAGCTGTTATTGTACATTTTTATTAGAATTTTTTATTTATTTAAGCTAACCACCTGAGAGATATGCTTTGAGCTATGTTAAGACAAATATATCTTGTGTGTACAGTATGACCCTTGTTGCTTTCCTTACTGGTGAAAGGTGGCAAGGAAGAAAAAAATACCTACAGTGTTTTGCTCCCATTTATGAAATGTAGTTTCAGCAAGTATTCATTAAACAGCCCAAACAGACACATCTTTACACATTTTCTACAATTCATTATAAAGGTTAATACAAGTATGCATATACACTTCTCTTAGACAGACATGTTTGCCAACTGACATGGATCAGCTACCTGGATTCTCGTCTATAGTTATCGCTTTCATTTATTCGAATTGCTCATAAGATTATGTGGTCATGCAGATGAGTAAGACATACTCATGCATTTTATTAGCACATGTCTATCAGCACTGTTGTTCAAAATTTAAAAATAGTGTGGTTGATCTAGTTAACAGCCCGGAGCAGAGTTGGTGCACTACGGCCATCCTCTGGCCAGAGTAGAGATTTATTAACGTTAAGGTTTCCCAAAGAAGGAATTAAACATTATTGATCACTGAGGATAATGAAAAAAATGCCATAGATATGTCATCCCCTATTAACCTCAGAGCTGCTGGAGGTAATGAACCAATGTCTTTGGAGGAACACAGAACGTGTTCAGCATGTATCAGGAGGACATCATAGCAGTGTTTGAAAATTACGCCAGGCTTTGCATCAAGGAGTTCTTTGGCTCCATCTTGTCCATTATTTTCAAAAATTGGAACAGCTCAGTGGCCATTATCACATCCACAGGCCACAATGGACTCTGCAGCTGCTCTCGCCACACATTCCCTTCTCCTCTCTTAGCCCTTAGTGCTGTGTGTAGCCTACCAGGCTGAGCTTAGCTGCTTCCTTCAAAGCACCTCATCCAGGGGGGAGTGCCGTGCTTCATGGTAGGCTATATAGAATCACAGTTCATAACTGCCTGTCTGTATGCACATACATGTCACAGTATGAAATACTACTGTAATGACTCAGAGTGGCCAGAGATTCTAGCTCTCTGAAACATGTGTCAGAGGCACGTCCCACTCAGAAACCATCACACTCTGCTGAGCCATGTCTCAAACAGCATCTCATTCTGAAATGGCTTCCACTGCTTAGTAAGATAGCTTTGGGTCCAGGCTCAAATTGGACAAACTGTGCTGCTATGTGCTAAATTGATTCTACCTACAAAATACAGAACATGCACATGAGAAGTCAACATTACAGACTCCATGTTCAATCCCTTGAAATTCTTGCTGTATAAGAGGGATGTTGATAGCATAATAATATGTTATGTTTCTAGTCTTTTCAACCAGTGTATTCTCTGATTTGACAATGCAATTTGCGTCGACCACCCAGTGCTAATGAACAGTGCACAACACAGGTTGTAATTTCCATCTGGGCTACTGTGCACAAATAGGAATTTTGTGTTTACATAGTCTATTCACTTTGTCAGGGACCGTCAATCAGATTAACATTCCAGTGATCTAAAAACATTTTGACACCTACTGTAGGTTACATAAATAGCTATTATACTGTTGTGAATGGGTATGGAAATAGCTTCTTTCCACCCCTTAGCTTTAGACATCCATTTGTCCAGCTGTTTTGAATAGCAGCCCAGCAGCCACTAAAGGAGGTTTCCATGGGAAACACCACAAGGCCTTGCTCATCCTTTTCATTTTCATTAGCCAGACTACTCCAAGTTTATCCCAGCTTTGAGGGTGATAATTAAACCATAATAGTGGGAGATGAGGTTCACTAGGGGGTTAAATGTGTGTTTAATGTGAAAGAAATATTTCTGACGGTGCCTGCCTACACTAATGAGCACATTACATGCATGTGAAGGTTATTAGTAAGATGTATCTCATGAAATGAAATGCTGATGAAGTTGTGGTGCTTGTGATTTCAGCACATTCACTGTTATGGATGGCTTGCCATGCTCATAGTCAGATGCCTTTTTTGAGTGAATTGTAATGTAATGTAAATAAGTGAAGTATTTTAAATATCATTTAACCTTTGATTCATTCCCTTTTACATGGGATTACATAATTTGTCACTGTGCCTGCACATTTTACTGTAAAAAAAAAATATATTTTAATAAGGTTTCTCATTTTTAATGCTTTATGAGAATCATCACACATAATTATCTACCCATGATTTACAGTAACAGACATGTTGAATCTGAAAGATTAAAAATTACAGTATTCTTGAAATGTTTGTAGAAGAAAGTGTTAGAATCATTTTTATATTTGCATCCTCAATGATCTAGTTAACCAGTGGCAGTTTGAGTGCACTTATACGGATACGTGTTCGCTATGTTTGGTCATAATGTGTGTACATCACCATAATGTAGCCATCATGATAGTGAGGATATTTGTCTTCACAAATATGAACATGAGGATATTTGTCTTTCTTTCTCTCAAGGGCCCAGTTATGTCATGAGTCACTCTGGACCTATACTGTACTGCACATACTGTAGGTCTCAAGGAGACAGATCCAGTGAGCTCTCAACCACCCTTGTGTAGTGTGGTGCCACCTTTTGAGAAGGACAAAATTGTGAAATTGGCTGGATTTTTTGGAGGCAAGTTTCTGTCTATGATTTTGGGGACACTGACACATGGGGACATTGAAACTTGGTGGGCATGTAGCCCTACTAGTCTCATAGTATGTAAGCTGTTTTGATCTCTGGGGATACTTCACCCCTTGTGCTTGATTACACAAACCATTATGTTAAGAAAGGAATTCAGGAAGAAAGGAAGTCAGACTGTGAACATGTTGAAACTGTATGTATGTGTGTTGACATGTATATATAACTCATAGGACAAACTGTAAGACTAGTGGTTCGGAAGACTTCAATGGACATTCTTTTTCTTCAGGTGGCACTTGCAGCAAGGTACGGCGGTCATATTACGTACCGCAAGACAGTGCATCTAGTTTAATCGGACATGGATGATGAATGGCCAGCTTATTAATACAATAAATGCTATCATCATGATAAGTTCTAAACGATAACATGCATTTGTAAATTATATAATACCATGTAAACAGGCTGGATGCTAATCAGATATACTAATTTTAATGACCCTATAATCAGATCAGCATTAAAGGGGGCATAGAATGGATGAATGGAGTGTTCTACCCTGTTCATTGATGTCAAAATAGAATATAGAATATTGAATACATATGTCCAACTTTGATTTATCAAAAATAAGCTCAAATAAAATGCTTGTTTTATTTGGCTAAATATGGCACCCTCTTGGCATTCACAACTGAAGTACAGTTGGTTTGTGACATTTGACATTTTGACACTAGTCAAAAATCTGAAAATGTCCACTGTTAGAGTGTCACTGTGGCCTTAACTCTTCAGGCAAAAGAGAATAGTGCGTTCATTCTGTAATACATCTACTGTATATACACCGCATGTGTATCCATGCATATGTTTACAGTTCAGAGTAGATGACTTGGCTTAGGAGAAGTTAGCCTTAGCTTTGTGTGCTTTAGATGCAATAAGCTTATTCTGAATGTCTAACATCCTAACACGCCTAATTTGTGTGTGCACTTCTTTATCCTGCTTGCACTTGAACAGATGCAACACTTCCCATTTGACTGAAACTTGATTGTTCTTCAAGTGTAAGTTGCTTTGTATAAAAACTACAAAATGAAGAAATGTAAATGTAAATGTTAGTGGAATCAGAGACTTGAAGGTTTTGCTGCGAGATGTGAGCTAATCTGTTTGCGTCTTTACCTCCTACTTCTCTCTGCCTCACATAGTCCAAATCCATGTTAAGTATTGGAGGGTTTAGCAGACATATAAACCAACTAATCAGACAGATTAAAGCTCACCTGTCATTTCAATCTTTTTCCGTTGAAAATCTTTTTCTCTCTAACTTGGTGTTTGCAGAGATTTCTCTTTTTATAATTATTTGGATCTGTAGAAACAGGTGAATATTTATTTCCAAGTTTCCAACCACTTTTTTCACTTTTTTTTTCGTATTCAAATGAATATTCCTTATTCATTTCACATTTTTCATCTGTAGACCATTATCTAGTGTTAAATTGTGTTAGTGTGCTGTTGCATCAGATTTGCCCAACACTTCCCTTGCATCAGATTTGCAGGACAATTTAACACAGGCTGCCATTCTATTTCTTATTAAGAAGTTGTGTCCAGAGTATATATGTACTAATCCCTGTGTTTTTCTTTTGACTTCTTTGACTTAGGAGAAAGGAAAAGAGAAACAACTGCCTGATGGCAGAGGCAGCTGATCATAGTGAAAGTGGATGGACTGTCTGGATTACAAAAAAAATCTCTGAAAGACACATGTAGATGAAGAGCTGGATAGTCATATGTCTTGATGGAAAAGGCATTTTTATGAAAGCTTGAGGTTTTTTTAAGCTTCTATGTGGCATTCTCTAAAATGTCCAGTGTTGACCTAAACAGTAGCCTGGTAATAAAACCAGACCCTCATACTACACTACACAGAGGGTCTGGACATTTGGTAGTGAGATTTGATTGTTTGCCTGAGGAGTTTAAGTTTAAAAAGCTTGGATCAGTCAATGAGCCAACAAGCTCAATGGGATAAAATCCAGAATAGCACTGTAGGGAGATGATAATCAAGCGGAAGTACTAGGATAGCTGTCAGATTTGCCCAACTAAACACTGCACAGACTGCAGTGGAACCGCTGCCAATATAGGTGTATCTGGGTTGCTGCTTCTAAGCAGGAGTAGTGTAACTGAGGCAAGTCAGAGATCTAGGGGGTATCTGCAGAGATTTCCAGTTCTTAACACAGCCAATAGGGCAATTCCACAGAAAGTGGGATGTTTGTCACATCCACAATGACACAATAAAGTGCGCAATGGTATTTGTATGATATGTAATTTAATGTAACCTTTTATGTCATGCAAATACCATAGCATTTTATTGGTGCAATGGATGTGACACAAAAAGGCCACTTTCCGTGGTATTTCCGTAGTATTTTCAGCACCATGGACAGAGGGTGACAACAGACCGTCTGAGGGGACAGTACATGTAAGGCTGCTTTTGATGGCTGAAAAACAGGATGACTGATTCAGTCAGTGTGCCAAACCAAAGTCAGGAGCATTTCTAGAATTCTAGTGACAAATAAAATTCTAGTGACAAATAAAACAAAGTAACTATTACCATTAAGACAATGCTCACCTATACTACTAGTTATTTAAGGATTCTGTTTAGGACTACTTTTCACAATTCATTACACTTAGCCCTTTTTACATTAGAACCCGCTACCTTCCGGGGGCTGAAATTGTGTGTTTATTGCTGATTGAGTAATGTAAATACAAGATGTGTTATTGTCTCCCCATTGCCTGAAGCTGAGTCAATGAAAGGCAAGGGGAAAACAGTGAAATCTGAGGTGTGCATAAATGATAGTATCCACGAACCAGAGATTGCTTGTAACACAACAAAAGTGCTCTCTTGATTAAGTAACCTGCTGGTCTATAGCCTATGCCTATATGACTGAAATACTAGTAATGGTGGACTTAAGATGGAGTGTGGATTATCGATACAGCTGGACCATGTAATGTAAGCAGTTTTTATTGTTCACTGCAGATGGTGGCTAGCCTATAAATTTAGACATACCCTAGGGGTTGCAAATAGTTTTGCTTATCCGGTACGTCTAGCCATGCACCATAGAGCCTTAGTAGGTCTTCTACCAAGGCTTGGTAGGACCAATCACAATGCTCTATCTTTGTAGAGAGTCATTCGGCCGGCTTAGTGAGATGTCAACTGGGCTGTGACAGTGCAAAACACCTAAGATAAAGAATGATGTATTTGCTGTTTTGAATCAGCAGTTTGAAAGACAACTGCTGATTCTGCCCCTAGCATTGAGCCCGCTCTGGCCAGACCCTACATTTTTGATTTTGTGGTGTGGCCTACCAGGCTAGATGGTGGCTTTAGATGCTGTGTTATCAGCAAAACGATGCTAATTTTATGTGTGCTACCTGTATGCACTTGATTTTGGCTGTCTGTCACATCCCACTGCTGTAAGCTAACAACGTTGGACAACCAGTCAATTTTGTTTGCCATATTACCAATATCCCTTGACATGTAGGTCATTTGTGTTTTCTAAGGTAGCCTACAACAGACTTCTACCTGTGCTATATGCAACTGTAAAGCCCCCAATAGTGCTAGGAAAACTATAGGGGTAGGGGCCCCAGAGTGCCTTGAAACAGCCCTGCCCAAACCTTCAAAGGGAACGTTCCTGCAACAAGAAAGTAACATTACTCTAATGACCTGGGAATCATAAAGGATAGGATGATGCTTCTGTGCAATAATAGGTGAAGATGGGAAGCAACATTGATGGCTTGTTTAAGTTTGATGTCTTTTTAATGTTCGGTGCCTTTTTAAGCAATTGAGGATTTAATTTAATATGGATTTTGTAACATGTTCTCTTTCCTGGTGCTAGAAATAATTTACCAAAATGGATAGTAAAAAAAAACAGAAAAAACAGCACACCTGTTGAGTGCTTCATTCTTCAAAGACTAGAGATTGCTCGATTGGAATCTATAAATCATCTATCGCTGTGTTATTTGAGAAGGTGGGCTATGAATCAGTACTCAGGTAATTTTGCCATTTAAGTGCAAAATCCATAAGTCATCTCTAGGGGTCCATCCTGAGTAAGGAAGTATTCCCCTTTTTTAAGAAAAAAAAAAGCGCTCACGACACAGCAGGTGAACTAGGAGCTTCTGAAAACAGATATGTGGTATCATCACTTCTCAGTGTGTTCTTTCGAGTGGTTTGGCTATAACTAGATGTTCTGTTCAATAAACCAAAGTGATTAGCTCCCTAATGTCCATAGTCTGTCTCTTTTTTGAGGCTACCTTAAATGTCATCCTGTTTGCATTTGCACATCTTTGCCTCTTTATCTATCTATCTATTGACAATTTCTGCGATCACTTCTGTGAAATGATACCCTGTATAAATACATGTAGCTGATCTAAATGCCTATCTTGTGTCAAAATCTTAGGGTATTGCATTTCAGCCTGTAAAACAACAGAATTATAAATTGCGTCCCATATATCAAATGAATAAGGTGTATACTGGATGACAGATATTCATCTCCTTTTTTATTTTCCTCCATTACATTAGTGTTGATTTCTCTCGACAAATTGCGCTCAAGAGAAGCCATTAATTGTGGGGAGAGATCAATTGTGGGATTGTTATTTTAGCCGCTAGCCTGATTGCACTGATGGGAGAGCCGAGACTTTGCAGGGAGGATGACACTGCAGGCTATAACGAGTTGTGTCTTCCCCATTAATCAATGCCTTCCACACAATTTGCCATCTGTGAATTGGGACTGACCTGTCTCCAGGGTCACTTGCCAATTTTCGGAGGCAGTCCGCTTGCATCCCAGTGAAATCCCCAATCCAGGCTTTTTGTTCCTCATGAATGATTCGATCCCCCAAATTCTTCCAGCCTCCAACCATCCTCCCCCCACAACTCTTTTTAATTTTTTTTCTGTTCATCTCTCTCCTTCTCTCTCTCTCTCTCTCTCACACACTCTCTCTCCTTCCACATTTTGCTGCAGGAAAATGTTTCACTCACTCTTGGTTTTTTAAACATTGGTGGTCAACATCTCTCCTGCAGTCACTGTTTCCTACCACCTCTATGTTCTTTTATGGGTAATTCATTCATCTCGTCAGATTATCAGGTCCACTGATCAATCCCTCTTTCTTCACTTGATAGGTCTACATCAAATCCATACACATTGGTCAACAGGGACGGCCTTTAGATGGTGATGGAATACATGCAATCAATAGGACATGAAATTGCCCACAATTGCAGTCTTGGTAATTATTTTTGAGACAGTGATTTCACAAATGATGTTGACTAACTAACAGGCTTCCTGGCATGGGCACATAGTACAGTGGGCTGCTAAATGCGGTGAGTCTTTTTTCATGCAGTAAACAGACATACAGAACAGAAAGTAGACAGACATTTGAAACTTCCCGTTATTGAGTGAGGACCGAGAGAATAGAATAGTGCAGACAAGGCTTTCAATCCCACCACAAGAAGCCAAGCTATCAAGCCAATCATCGATAATCACCCATCTCGAAGGACTGCTTCAGACCAGGCTGACATCGTCTGTAAGTCTCTACCTAGAAGTAGGCGAAAAACTAACACCACCACAAGAGCCTGACTGATCCCCAGTTGTTGCCATGGACAGTAACCTGTTGTGGTAAAGATGTGACATAAAGACAGAACAGTACTAGTTGTGTTTCTTAATCAGTAAATTGGATCTATCTTATTAGCCAGACCTAATACATAGATGTTGGTCAAATGCAAATGGCACAAAAAAGCATTTTGGATGCCACACGTTATCGTTATCAAAAGTATATCAAAAGTATAGTTTATTCAGTGGGTATTCATATTGATTATGTGCAAATTTTGTAAAACAACAAATTAGTAATAATACTACATACTCAAGGTATTTTGTCAACATCTCTCAAATGTATGCTGTATCCTTGTATTGATAATTGCAATATGGACAGCAGTCATCTTTGTGCCGTCACAGATTCTCAGTCACTTTCCACCTGAACTAATCTCTCCAATGATCGGAGCCTGCCTGGGAGTGACCCCCTGCTAGGAAATGGTAAATGATGTGTACATTATGTTGAAATATTGAACAAGAACATCACTGCAAGACTGTTGTATTGATCAACAGCCTGGAGATATTTATATTTATCAACAAACCAATTATTCTCCCCACATGCTCATATGTGTATGCAGTAATGTCAGTCCATGGTGAATCTCACGCTGACCATCTTCTGGAACATGTACTTGGCTGTAGCCAGATTTTATTACGATTTTTCTACTGTTTCCCTACAGCTTCCGTGGAGAATACAGAGGCAACAGAGAAGAAAAGAAAAGAATTCCAATTCACTGAGTGTCTGTCATTGTCAAACCATACTGCACTGCAATGCTCTACCCATTCAGAATGCCAGAAAGGGAGACTCAGTCGTAGTTGTGAAAAGAGAAGCCCAGATACAGGCTGAGAGAGCAAGACAACACGTGGCTTGCACGGCACGCTGGCTGGCTTTTTCATAGGCGGAGGGCAGAATGAACAGATTAAGGTCATGGATGGTGCTGGAAGTTGTTCTTTGAATACTGCATGACAACTGAACAGATTGCTGCAGTCACTTGTGAATGGTTTCAGCTCTGTGTTCAAGAAGGGTGGGTTCTCTGAAGCCGCATCATAGAGCAAAGTGCACAGAAACCATTCTCTGTTTTCACTTTATTCATGCCACTTTTCTCAAAAAAGAGTGAAAGCAAAGCAAAAGCAGCTTACCAATGATGTGGGACTTAGTCTCCAATCAAAATGTCATTCATTTGTAGGGAAAGGAAAGGTGTAATTGGTCTTGTCATCAAAACACTTCAGAGCTCAGACGGCATCAAGGGCCTTCGCCAGCTCCATGTTTAATTAAACAGAGGAATTAGCAGCGCTGAAACAGCATTCTCTGAAGGCCACGCTCTCTCTCTCTCTCTCTCTCTCTTTGCTATGCAAGGCTTATAGGGTAGGAAGGGGAGGTGAAAAGAGTGTTGGTAAAACAAAACAAAAACATCAAAAACATCAGGGCTC
>JAIFZK010000007.1:9795000-10110000 GCA_027481765.1 Tenualosa thibaudeaui
CCATGTACAGTAGTAACTTACTACTAGGCCAAATTGAATGCTACCAGTCAAGGAAGCACCTCATCTTCTTTGGAAACCACTGCACTGAAACTAAACTGCTTTTCTGCTTCTAATCATTCTGTTTAAAAACCTGCGACATCTTGTAAAGATCTGCCAGTCCCCTACATTGAAAGTGAGGTAGTTCTGACAGGCTGTTTCCAACCCATAAACTTCTTGCTTAACAGATTCAAGCAGGAAATCCCTTTAGCTATCCAGGTGACAAACACCATTTAAACGAAAAAGGAACAAGATGAGATGTGATCAAGGCAATTTGACCATTTGGAGGCCCCCCACCCTTCTCTCGCGGAGAGGTTTCATGAAGCTTTGATGCATTTTTTCTCATTCAGGCACCATGAGGAATGAGGGACCTTATTCTGTTTTTCAAACCAGGCTGATCTTGACAATGTTATTAAACTTCTGGCATGGAGGCACTGTGTCACATTGAAGATTCTCAGTATCAGGAGGAGGTTATTCCATGTCATGTGCAAAATTTGGGTGTCTCCTCAGGATAGCTTCAAGAAATAAATGGAAAGATGGAGTATGTTTGAAAGAAGTATCTCTTTCCTTGTGTGTTTTTGCCATTCTATTCTTCCACAAGGGGCTTGCAGGTTTCCTTTTCTCAGCAGGGTAACCAAAGCCATGCACCCATGCAGCTATACAGTAGATACAAACATGCTTTCTCATTCTTCTGAAAGCACATTAAAAATAAAAAAAACTTCATTTCAGAATCTTGTCACACTGACAAGGGGGAAAAAACCCCCCTCTTACAGCTTTTACTGAGTTTTGTGGCTTTTTAGATTTTCCTCTGTGCTTCCTCTAATGTATTATATATGTAATGTACTGTTGTTTCTGAGAATTCAATTTGACAAATCCAGCTGTAGGTTACAGTATGTATGTCCAACTGAATGATTTCATAATGCTTTAGTGTACATTACTGCACTCTCTCTCTCTCTCTCTCTCTCTTTCTCTCTTTCTCTTGTCAGATCATCAGAATGGAGGTGTCTGACTTTGAGAGTACATTAAAATGTCCTGGTGCTGTGTGGGGTGGGCTTCAGGGAGATGATGAGTGATGGGGAGTGGAGACAGACACCCCCCCATGAGAGCTCATGATTGATGCTCAAAGCATGGACCCAAAATGGGTTGGAAGCTCACTGCCAGAGTTTACCATTTCAACCATGACTTTGATATAAAAAAAGAAAAAAAAAACTAAAATATTGTGTGCCCCACACATTCAATTGTTATGAACTCTCTTTGAGCTGTCTGCAGTTTTCAAGGCAGAATTCTTTCTTTAAAAGAGTCCCTAAACAGTGTGCGTATTTACGTTATTCCAGTTAGGTTAAAATGATGTAAGACTTTGATTGTCACAAACTCAAAATAGTTAGCCTACATGAAAGTTTAACACAAGTTCTGCCAGGAAGACTCTAATGCCACATTATGCATTACTGGATAATATCTTGCCTAACACAGATTGATAGACAACACAAAACATATACACACATCAGAAATTATAGTATGGTGCAGCTGTCTTTAGTGTGAGAGTAGTGTAGGAATGAGCAGGAGGATGTAGTTGTGTTGTGGAAAGGGCATCCAGCCTTAGTGCAAGAGGTGTTACAGTAAGGATATTGCCAGTGTATTTTCTGTGTCAATGCAGTACATAAATAAGCTGATAAATAGCAGAACATACTGCTTTGTAGATTCTGGTGCTGGCGCATCAATGTCTTGACTTCCCACCACCACCAGTTTGGTCCCTGTCTGTCAGGTCTCTTTTATTGATATTTCATGTAATTTAAATGTTTTGCTGCCTACTGTATACTGAAGACAGACTTATTAAAACCAAACTTATTAAAACCAAAACTTACAATGACTTTCCCCACAATGTGATGAAATATCCTGTTATCCTCAAAAATAAAAATAAAAAAATTGTAGAAACCACAATTTGGTGTCTCAAATTTTTCAGTTGTTATGAATATCGTTGTACATATATTTAAGCTAAATAACACAAGTTTGAGTGGAGTTGTTCGCAGATATCCCCATATGCCGTGGGATACCGCACAACCCCACTCCCACTCATATAAATTCTCCCACTCCACTATGTTAACATTTAAAATCTCCTCATGATGTTTAGAATATATTTGACCTTAAACAGAACACACCCATACTGTATCTATTTTTACAATTACTATCAGTACTTAGATAAAAGGTAAAAGACACACACACACACACAAAATAATTTAAACTTCCCAGTCAGTATTTCTTTTTTTTCACAAAGAGGCCATTTGGATTAAAATGTCAGTGACTCTGTTCATTTTCAGTGATGTTTCTGTTGAACTTTACACACTTGACTCGTTTTGTCCATAAAATTGCAATTGTCGTGGCATGGTCCCCAAGATGCCTTGCAGGATAGTAGGATCGCTTGTAGAGTGGGGAAAATGTCAGTCTAGTGGTTGCTTGATTTGTGTCTGTATGTGTGTGATAACACACTGCACTCTGGACAAACATTTTAGGGGTCACAACATGCAGAGTTGATTACCTCCAAACATGGAGTGTGAGATTATGATGTTATTACACACCCAGTGCTCTTATGATTATAGCATACACTATAAATGAAATGCACGGAGAAAAAAAAATTGAGACTTTTATTTAAGATAAGGGCATCCTGATCCTGGAAGACAATGTTTGCTGAAAGTGTGCTGTCTTTATGTAGGAGTATGGAAAAATGGTAACAATGTAACATGACTGTGGTAATGACATTGTGAAGTTGTTTTTTTTATGGTTGCATATTATGGCATCTGCATCTATTCTTGGTATCCTTTACCTACACGTAATGTTTCAACCTACCAACATATGATACACTGTAGTTCTATTTCACTAGCCCCACAAAGAATGTTTAAAGCTACTTTACAGACAATATCACATATAACAAATGTGTCAGTATAGATCTACCTCATATAGATGGAACCATACTTTTGCTGAAGCTCTATGAAGGTAATACTGGAAATAGTAGTCAATTGTCTTATGTCAGCATTGCTATAGACATTCATAGGTTTCATTTGGGCTTTGATAGATCTGGAGATAAAAAAGACCCCTTTCAGTGTGGAATCAGTGCTGCTTCCAAAAGGCAAACCCTACTGTTCCATCCACCCAGTAATTTACAACCACTCAGAGGAACATTGTGGTTACCTGCTCTGGTGCATTTGGGCCAGATAAACACGTGCAATGAGACTGACAGCAGGAAGTGGCACTGGGTGGACTGGGTGACCGTGTCAATTAGCAGATGTGGGGAAAAACACACTTTATCTGGTGGAAGCTCATTAACATCAAGGTCAATTTGATCAAACCCCCAAGCTGTTGTTATTCTCCCATCACCAGAAGGGACAATGCGGGTGGGGTATTCGGTTGGGTGTGGGGTAGAGAAATACACTCATATTCACATGATTACATACTGTAGGCCTACATCTAGATGTGCTATGAGATCTGTAGATGATGGCATACTGCCAAGACATTTCTAATGTAGTGTGATTTTGAACAGGAGGGAAAATAGGAAAAATCTAATGTGACAGCACTATCAATGGTCATGAATTTATTGAGGTACAAATTAATTTGACTTAAAATCCTCACTAAGAAAAAAGGCTACCAAGCTTTTAAAATAAAAATATTGCCTTTAATTAAGTCAAGGACAATGTACAAACAGCCTAATTTTGTAGACCTGAAGGATTTATGAACATTTTATATTGCCAATGATTTAGTAATCACCATTCTATGTTTATACAGTGATGACAAATTAGATTTGATTCAGAAATCTCACTCAAATAAAAAGATTGATGTGTATGAAAACACCCCTGTCATCTTAGACAGATGATTTTGTGATGGTCAATGGTCAGAAGAATAAGAATAAAGTGGAAGTGTCAGTGGAAAATGGTGGAAATGCAGGCCTGCTTTTAAGGCTAGCTACAACTGCAAGAACCAGTGAAAAAGAAAACGGTTTGATGTACATTTGGAGCAAACGGCCAGGCTGCCAGTTCAAGCATCTTGCACAAATGGATCTTGCACCATACAGCACTGGTGTAATATGGGCAATTCATCCCTCCACAGGCTCTGAAACCACAATTTCAGGGATGGAAGGTGAGAGCTCTAACCAGAGGGCTTAATAAATGGGGCCACTGGGCTGGCCGTTGGAGCGGGCCTTAAAAGGGTTGTGAGAGGTGAGCTTTGCCACGGTACTGTACTGTTCTGACAAGGCCCTTTCTGTAGTAAATGGGCTGGGGGTTGTTTGCATATTATTGAGCATGGCTTTTACCCAGGGCCATAATCCAAATTAGACATATTTAAGCTTTACAGTGACAGTTATTCTTTAAATGCATTGTGGTGTCAAAGTCATTTTAATGTTGAGTGCTTTTGTAAAAGTTTTATGCTGTGTCAATGTAAATGATTGATTTTGTGAAACAAATGAATCTTTCTTCCTTCCGTCCTTTTCTTTCTTTTCGATTAGAGCACCACCAAACTCCCTCCTCCGACCTATAGACATGAGAGGGACAAACGTGGGCGTAGGCTCAGGTCCCTGACTATCTTCCACAACCCCGCTGGGATCTAGCTGACAGACAACATTTTCAACCAGCACAGACACTGTCCCCTTTGCTCTCTCTCTACCATGTCCCCAAATCACTTTCTCTCTCTCTCGCTCTCTCTCTCTCTCCCTCCATACCACTCTCCTGAACTGTCTTCTTCTTTGCACTGTCACTGTCACTCCCCCAAGCTCCTCATTCATCCCCCTCCACCCTCCTCTCTCTCTCTCTCCCTGTCTCTATCTTTCTCTCTCTCTCTCCCTCCTTCCCTATCTTTCTCCCTCTCTCTCTCTACCCATCTCTATTTCTCCCTCTCTCTCTGTCCGTCTCTATCTTTCTCTCTACCCATCTCTATTTCTCTCTCTCTCTGCCCGTCTCTATCTTTCTCTCTACCCATCTTATTTCTCCCTCTCTCTCTGCCTGTCTCTATCTTTCTCTCTACCCATCTCTATTTCTCTCTCTTTCTACCCGTCTGTATCTTTCTCCCTCTCTCTCTGCCCTCTGATTTTGTCATAATGTGAATTACATGCTGAGAAAGAGAGTCAAGGGTGATGGACTCCTCCTCCCCGCTTTGCTGAGCACCCTAAAGGTCACCATCCCTCTCTATGTTGCCCTCATCTGAGGGTTACAGAATAATGGAGTTCAGCATCCATAAACCGACATAGCCAATGTGTGTTCCACAGACCGATATAAACTCTTTGTAAACGCAGTATTGAAATGATCCATCTTTTTCAGTGGTGGAAGGTTAACTTACGCTTTATTGGGCTCATTCGGTCAACGAGTCACCTGGAGAGATGAGACACTGGAAAGGAAATCATGGCAGTGTGCTGGCAGCATTTGGCTGAGCACAATCCAGTTACTGCTCCACCAAAATTGAGTTTTGTCTTCCTCACTGGCTATCGCCTGGAAGGTTGATATGATCAACGTGTTCTCTTTTTTTCTGGTCTGCATAGTGTCTGAGGTGCTGTGTTTGTGGAGCAATGGAATCCATTGCTTTTGCACTGAAGGTCACTGAAACTAAATGACAGAAACAGTTGAATGAATGCTGGGAGGGAGGGGGGCGGACCAATGAAACAAATTCTGATGACAGCACCAGATTGTTTGTCTAGCATCAATTCCCTGATGTCTAACCGTATGTGAGCGCAGTAAAATGCTCACATTTTTGTCTACTGTTCAGCGTGTGTGTGTGTGTGTGTGTGTGTAAGGGGGGTTGGGTGGAGGTGTTATATTTTATCTTAACGAAGGAACTGAAAGGTTAGACTTCATCACTATTGTGTACTATTCAACTTTCAATCATTTAGAAGACATGACCTTTCTAGAAGTCCCTAATCAGTCTGGACTTTGGTTGGTGGTTTGTCTCTGCTTTGCTCCTCTGATGTGGTTGTCAGTTCATGAACCATCTCTTGTCTCATTGGTGTGTGTGTGTGTGTGTGTGTGTGTGTGTGTGTGTGTTGGGAGTGGGGTAGCAAAAGTTAATCCCATCTCTATGAAAACACACACACACAAACTATGCTGTCACTTGTGCTCTGCTTATCTCTACATATTCTACAAGGTTGTTATGTTTGGCATAGCTGTCTGTGCTCCAGATGATCACCTGGTAGACAGATCAGATTGATTCGTTGCATTTTTTTTTCTTTTTTCTGGGCTTGTTTGAGCTATAATCAAAACTGTGACATCTGAAATGTAGCAAAATATAATGGTGAGACTGACAAATAGTGAGGCTTTTCAAGAAATTAGGTAACAGTGTGTCATCTTTAGCCGTTTACCTTTGGACATTCTCAGGCCCCAAGTATGTTAATGGTTTAACAGTATTACTAACACTTAAAAACGTATCTATTACCAAACCATTGGTTCATTGTATTCAAACCTGTGGCTGTTTAGCCATATTTTTGTAGTTCTGTGGTGATCGATGATTTCCTGTGGTTAGGCCCATGGCTTTTTCTGCCTTAGCTGGAATTTTGTAAATGCTAAGCTAGACTCACCAGCAGATGCACGGATAGAGTGATAAAGCTTATAATAATGATGGTGACCGGATCTGTGTGTTATTGCCAATATACTATGGCAGAACTCAGTGCATTATAATACAGATCTCCAGTCAGGCATGTCAGAACCCACTGATGATGATGCTGATGGTACCAGATACTTGATTTTCAGCTGAGTGGTAGGTCAACAATCTAAAGTCGACTGTGGTAGAAAAACCTATTTTCAGGGCATATAGAGGATTGCCCTTCATTTCATACGGCACTGACTTGTGAACCTCATTGCATATATATGTGTGTATATATATATCTATATCTATATATATATATATACACACACACACACACACACACAATGTGTTCAGAGTGAATTGGCAAGTCAATAGCACATCTGAAAACGCTGCTAGTTTGCAATGTCATTTACTATTTTATTTTTATTCATTTTTAACTAGTCCATTACTTGCCTAGGGGACGCTGCAGGCTCTCCTGTATATGCCAGTCAATTTGTCTAAATGGAACTGTGATTGTTTTTCATGTTTATTCACACGCCATGGGTCAGTGCTCTGTGATAATCTCTCTTCTCTCCCAAGGACAATTTGGTAAGATATCATGAATAAAAATGGTCCAGCTAATATCACAGGGAGCCCAGAGCAACCATGAATACTATTACGCTGAATCTGAAGCTGGCGATGTCAAAGCCCATTTTTATCTCAGCAAGGAGAGTGGGGATGATTTTAAGGCTCTGTGACTTGCAATAATTATACCTTATTAGGCTTAAAACAATGCTGATGGATGGTTTGGTTCTAGCCATGTGTCTCTCTTACATACAAGCACAGAATTATCTTTATTTCTCTGTTTGGAGAGGATTTGATTTAAGAGTGCATGGGCCTGCAGCGTCTCTTCTATTCGTTCAGCCTAGAGCACTGCTCGGAGCTAAAAGCACTGAGCAGCTCAACAGAGACGGAAGCACGTGACTGAAGCTGAGGGCATGGTGTTCCACTTCATAACGACAGAAAGTTTGACTAAAAAACTTTAGAGATTAATTTTTTATTCACCATTGGGGCTAGCATCATTATACACATTGAATCAGACACAAAAGGACTGTTTTTTTGGCTTTGCTATTCACACTTCTCCGATGACATTCCTAATAAATATGTGCTAAGTTTATTACACTACTGTAATAATGTCAAAATGTGTATATGTATGTTGTAGTTGAGTAGTTAAAAAGCTTCAGCAACATTAAAATCATGAATTCCATGACAACTCCAGGGGAAAAATAACCTACTGTACATTGTATATCTCAGCTATATTTTCAAAATCACTTGAACAATCTCAATATTCACATATTTTTTATTACAACAAATTCATGATGTATTTGAAAGAAAGCATATGTCAAAGGGGATAAAATAAACTGGGTAACACTCCAGAGAGGAACAGTGAAAGCTCACTAACTGCATAGTTTTGTCTTATCTAGTTCCTTGCATAAAATGGTAAAGAACTCATAAGAAATATGTTCAGTAAAACCATATTTAAAATGACTTGTCTCCCTCTGCTACCCTTGACCTAGATGGCGAGATATCCAGGGGGATGAGAATTAAAAGGGAAATGCTAAATACAATTATAAGTGGTTAAGGGTGAAGACTGATGCCAGATCAAATATAGTATTTTCCTTGAACTTGTAGGGCAAGGGGATGGATGTCCCTTCTAAGTCGCTGAGGGGAAAAGTTCCACTCTGTATCACACTCTTTGGGTCTCCTTCCCACTTCCCGAGGCTCTCTCGGGGCAAGGTGGGGCAAGACAGAGGCCGGGTGGATTAGATGGATTACACGTAAATATGAATGCAGAATACTTGGGTTCCAAACGTGACCTCAGAAAGGCCAAGTAGGTGTGACGCACTCCACAAGTCGATCTATTATTATGGATGTTCGGCCTATGAGCCCTGGCAGAGATTGCAGTCTGTACTCATTAATGTGGTGTGAAATTAATCCACAGGCCATAGCCAGCTGCCCCTTACATCTTGGCCTTCTTCAAACTCATTTTATAATTCCCTCTTGCCCCCGTCGGCAATTTCAATCGTGTATTATTCAAAGTGTGTGACTTTGGGGAAGGATAGAGCTAAAACAAAACTCCTGTGATGTAGTGGGATGTGCCTTTTACTCAACCTCTCCTCATTCGGGGGTCTGTGATGGCATAAGAGGTGAATTGTCCATGGGCATAAAAATCAAGCATAAACTTAACAGTGTGATGTCCTCCTTAAGTTGGTACCCACCTAATTACATACTCTTTTTTCAAAAAGAAAGAAAAGAAAAGCTTGAATGTCACTGGCCTACTGAGGTAGCTGAACATGTGCTGTAATAGCCCACCAGGAATGGCTCCCAGGCTTGGGTGGTTATTTGTCTCTCAGCTGGATGAGAGGAGCCTGGGGCTCAGGCCCACCACTGCTGAGCTCACACCTCCTCTCTCCTTAGCTCTCTATCTCTCTCTCTTTCTCTCTTAGTGGTATTTAGCGCTTAATTATTACCCAATGGAGAGCGAAAGAAGAACAACGCTATCAGTACATGCTGTGGCACAGAGAGTTGCTGCTGAGACTTAATTTGCTCATAAATAGCAGGGCTAACTCAGAGTGACTCTGTGACAAGTGGAATGCAATGTATAAATAGCATGCACTAATTTTATTTATTTTAATACCATATTATGATATGAGTGTGAACATAAAAAGAAATGCAATACAATGCAATGTTTAACAGTGGGAAAAGTTTTGGGGGAATTCATCAGTAAGGCACACAAATCCAAGAAAACTGTGACAAAACTCTATGCTAACCTAAAGGGAACATAGATTAGGTGAATGAAGTATTGTGCCTTGTTCTTTGATGTTAAAGGCATACCAAGTAAGACTGTATTTCTTTATCTCTGGAGCTCCCCCTACAATTGTCTTTTTTTTTTTTAAATAGCAACAACATTTTATATTCTCGCCAATCCATGTGAATTTACTTGCAAATCAAAGAATAGGAACTAGTGATAATCATTTTCGTGCATTATGTTGACTGACAAGCCAGTGATAAATGCAATTCGCTCCACTTTTTCTATTGAGTTGACCGGTGTGAATGCTCTATCAAAGTGAGAGAACAGCGATTTTCATAGCTTTGCATTTGTCAGAGAAAACATCTTAGTGGAGTAGTGTGAATATGCAGCTTGGCATGTGACATACAGATAAGCAAGCAGGCATGTGCACAAGCATATTTTAGCTACTCTTTCTGAACTTCCAAGTCGATGATTAAACTGTTTGCTTGGGAACAGGAACTATTTTGGGGAGCGGAGGATGAATGAACAGGATGAAAAACAAAATAGTAGAAAACACAATTTGATGTCTTAAAGCTTTGTCTGTTGGTAATGAAATGGTTGTATAAAAGCAAGTTGCCACTGCCACTTATGTTATATTGATTAATCAATTGTATTCTTTATGCAAACATGGTCACCATGGCCAACAAATGACAATGATTTGCAAACCTCATACCAGTGGCAAATTAAACCAAATTATTGTCTGTAGGTGTCTATATTTATTTGTATTCTTTTTTTCTGATTGCTGGATGCTTTGCATAGTGTCTCAGTGAAAGCAGTGCCAGTGTTTTCAGTACGTCAGTACAGCAACCACAAGTGTGAGAACTATCCTTAATCTCTATCCTTAAAAGCCAAAAAGCAATGATGACATTCCAACACTGTATGAACGTGATTACAGTATTCAAAGAAACCGCTTCACTATTGATCTCCCTCCACACACACACACACAAACACACACACACACACAACTGTAGCCATATTGGAGCCCAGCTCAAACATGCCTGTCTGCCCACATGAGTCTAGCTCCAAATGGACACACACTGGTGTTTTATTTAAAACTTCTACCGACCGTGTGGTGAATGTGGACGAAGTTGGCCAGCCGTCCATCCAAACATATCATCATCAGCCTGTCTTGGATAAGGGACCATACCAGGAAAGCACAGGGGCAAAGGATGAGAATAATCCCTGCATGGAGTTAGGGCCTTGCAATAACCATCTATCTGTCCTACCTGGAGAGAGAGGCTGTGGGCCTCCCCTGATGTGTTGCTGTTCCTCCTAACTGATGGATTAGATGTGGTGGTGTGGTTGTTGTTTTCGTTCTTGCTGCTTCTGCTTGCTGTTAGTGTGTGTGTGTGTGTGTGTGTTGGGAAGTGGCATTAGGTGGTAGGAGGTAGCATTAGTTTGTTCCTGCACAGAGAGGAGCTGAAGACAGGGCGTCTGAGAAAAAGTTGCGGTTGGCTCTGGAAGCTTAGCTAACCATAACAGGAGTGCAGTTTGATATGGGTGTTTATTGTTAAGGGCCACAGCATCCACAGCGTGCAGTGGAGCCTGGTAGGGGTTTGGTGTGTCATAGTGAATCTAGCAGTAAGCATGCTGGAAAAGGGGATCAGTGTTTTAAAGACTTTGGCTTTTACACACAGAACTCACAATAGCTGTGTGAATGAATGAATACTAACAAATTAATAAAGTAATGAATGAACAGTGACTTAGACATTTCTGGGGTATGAAATGAATAGAAAATTACTCTTTAAAACCCATGGTACTACAGCCATGAAACAGCTCTCCAGAATGCCTGGAACTGTTCTTATAGTGAACTGTTGAACACGTAGGCCCACATCTACCATTTTAAGAATACACAACGCAACAAATGCATTGACACATTCACAATAAATGCACTGATACGTGCCAATATCATACATGTAACAGACACACACACAAACATACACACACATGCATACATGTTTAAAAAATTGATTTAGTGAATATTATGAAAAGTAATCAAAATGTTTGAACAGGTGCCGCAGAGTCTGTTGGAGGAGGGCAGACAAGAAATAAATAAAAAAGGCATTTGGTCTCTGTATCTCTCATTGAAGACTTTGCCTCCATGCTTTCGATCTCTCTCTCTCAAACACACCCATACAGACACACACACACGCACACACTGGGGAGACACTTATTTCCAGCAGGAGTGGATCAGACTAGAGTTCAAAAGGTGTCTGTGGGGAATAGCTGCAGTGGCTGCAGAGCGCCACCGAGAATAGAAGAGAAGAGAGGAGAAAAGGAGAGAAGAGAAGAGGGGATGCAAACCAAATGTGCCGGGTTGTGTGCCACTGAACTTCAGGGTTCAAATACACCCCCATTACCATGCCAGTCCCAGCTCGTCAGTAGGCAGGCTGCAGTGCCGTCTGAGGTAATTTGTCAAAAGCAGCTGAGAGATATGAAGTCAAAAGCGCCTGCTCTGCCTTCATGCCTTTGTGTTAAGCTTTTATCTGTTCTACTCACACAGACAGGCAGCTTTTACTAGGATAGGAAATGTGTGTGTGTGTGTGTGTGTGTGTGTGTGTGTGTGTGTGTGTGTGTGTGTGTGTGTGTGTGTATTCGTGCATACAGTATGCTGGCATGGCAGAAGAAGTTTCTCCCATTGTAGTGTGATATTAGATTTGCCTTTCTGCATGCACAGAGATATTACATTTGAATTGCAGTATAAACATACTCTGCTACTGCATGGGAAATGAAGCAAGTATGCGTGGATATATTTATAATATAATACATAAAATATTTATGTGTCCTGTATGTGTTTGTGTGTGCCTGTGTATTCGTTGGTTTGTGTGTGCTCCGTATGTGTGTGTGTGTGTGAGTGTGTGAAAGAGAAAGTGTGTGTGTGTCCACTGTTTGTGTGTAAAATGGATAATACTTCAGCACTGAATTAACTGAGAGCATAAAATATCATCTTCCACTTTCTTTTCACCACTTACCAGCTTTGCTCCTTTCCCCAGTCCCCCTCTGTGTCTCCTTCTAGTCCCAATCCTTCTGACCCATTTCTGCTGCATCCCCACACCTCCAATTGCTGCTACCTAATCCAATCAGGTGTCGTTCCCCCCTCACTTCCTCTCCTACATACCCCTCTATTTTCTCTGCTGACCTTTTCTCGCCTTCCTCTGCTATCCCTACCTACATACATGCACCATATCTGAGACCCATAGATGCAGCACCTTCTCTTTGTGTCCATGTCTGTGGATAAACTCAGGGGTCGTATATGGGGGTCACTGAGAGGACAGCAGCCGAGAGCCACCGATTATCAAATGGCAGGCTGGGGACAATCATTTAAATGGTCATGCGACACATTCATCTCTGTCTGTCAATCAAGTGCAGCATTCATTCTTGGCCAGTTTGTATTTCTTCACTGCCATAAATATACATCCACTTTCCTATGATGCTGGGCAATGCAGGTCAGCTCTACCTTAAAGCCCCTGTATTCCCTTTAGGCCTTACTGGAAGGAGGAAAGAAAGAAAGAAAGAAAGAAAGAAAGAAAGAAAGAAAGAAAGAAAGAAAGAAAGAAAAAAAGAAAGAAAGAAACCCAGTGGCTTTGCCCATACAATATTGAAATTTCATGTGTGCGAGTTCATTTAAACTGTCCACCTTATTCCTGTCAGCTGGAGCAGTCCCACACTCGAAAATCTTTAAAAAGATGATATTATCTGCAGTGAACATCCTAGAGAGCCACAGACTTACAATCAAGACTTACTGATTATGATGATGCTCCTTAAACTGTTTTGTGCTTCTCATTTCAGTGAGTGAATATGTCATCAGAGACTACATCAGATCCAGAACCCACTACTTGAATGTACAGAGATTCTGAAAAGTTCCAATAGCCTCCCATGAAGTCTTCTATCCATCAGCTGTAATGACACTGTAACAACAGGCTGTCACTGTAACAGACTGACTGGGACCCAAAAGCAGATCGGCGCAAAAGGTTTATTTTACAATGATCAGGGAAAATTCAAAAAGGGAACAAAGCTCAGAAGATCCAAAAAACAGAAGGGACACCTCGGAGGCATCGACCTCAACGATAAATTGACGTTCAGGATCGGGTTGGGTCAGGACAGGGGGCGAAGTAAAACGTCTCTTCAACTCTCCGAAGGCTCTCTCTGCCTCTGATGACCAAACAAACCTGACCTTGGAGGAGGTCAGGGCAGTGAGGGGAGTGGCGATGGTACTGAAGTTCCGGATGAATCGCCGGTAAAAATTGGCGAAACCTAAAAAACTCTGCAGACCTCGGCGAGTGGTGGGTGTAGGCCACTCCAAAACCGCCCTCACCTTCTGCTGGTCCATATGGATGGACCCCGGGGAGATGACGTGGCCGAGGAAGGAGACTGACTTCTGATGGAACTCGCATTTCTCCGCCTTGACATAGAGTTGATTATCTAGGAGGCGTTTCAGGACCGTTCGGACATGGACAATGTGTTCCGACAGGGACTTTGAAAAAATCAAGATATCATCCAGAAAAACAAAAACAAAATGATTTAATAAATCTCTAAGAATGTCGTTGACCATCGTCTGAAAAACGGCAGGAGCGTTAGTAAGTCCAAAAGGCATGACGAGGTATTCATAGTGTCCTGAAGTGGTATTAAACGCCGTCTTCCACTCATCCCCCTCACGTATGCGGACCAGGTGATAAGCGTTCCGCAGGTCTAATTTTGAGAAAACTTTGGCCCCTTGCAGGAGCTCAAAGGCGGATGACATGAGAGGGAGAGGGTAACGATTCTTAATGGTTACATTATTCAGACCACGATAATCAATACAAGGCCGGAGCGAGCCATCTTTCTTGGAGACAAAGAAAAAAACAGCTCCGGCAGGGGACGAGGACGGGTGGATTATGCCAGCAGCAAGGGACTCCCTTATGTACTTGTCCATGGCCTCCGTCTCGGTGCGGGAAAGAGAGTAGATTCGCCCCTTAGGTGGGGAGGCGCCAGGAAGGAGGTCGATGGCACAATCATAGGATCGGTGAGGGGGCAAGGCAGAGGCGCGGGACTTGCTAAAAACTGACTTGAGGTCCATGTAATCTGGGGGTACAGCAGACAGATCAGGAAACTCCTCGGGTTGGACAGGGACAGACCTCACAGAAACACTAGGAGCAGGGAGACAGTTAGCCTGACAGGCGGGAGACCAAGCAATAATTTTACTCTCCTGCCAGTCTATATGGGGATTGTGTTTGATTAGCCAGGGGTGTCCTAGGAGAACAGGGGAGTCAGGAGAGTCAATGACAAAGAATCTAATCGATTCACAGTGGGTGTGGAGCAGACAGAGACTCACCGGTATGGTGACCTGACGGACAGCAGCCAGCTTGACTCCCGTTAAGGCGTTGGCCACCAGGGGCACCTTGAGGTTCTCAACGGGCAGCCCCCACTGGCTCACCAGACCGGCATCGACGAAATTCTCCTCCGCACCCGAATCGACGAGGACCTCTGTCTCTTGTCATTGTTCTCCCCAGGTCAGGACGGCAGGAAGGAGGGTTCGTTGGGTAGGTGAGGGGTTAGTTGTAGTGGCGCTCACCCGTACCCCTCTCACGGGTGAGCGTGGGCTTTTACCGGGCAAGCGGCGAGATAGTGTCCGGGCTTGCCACAGTATAGACAAAGGTGGGCTTGTAATCTTCGCCGCCTCTCCTCCACACTCAGACGAGTCCGGTCCACCAGCATGGGCTCTGGGGTTGCCATGACGGGAGACGACGAAGAGGAGGTGGCGAGACGGGGAATTCCTCCGCCCACAGCTCCGGATGCCCTAAACCATCGACGTTGCTGCAACCTAGTGTCGACACAGATGGCCAGGTTGACCAACCCCTCGCAGGTCTCAGGCAGATCATGGGATATTAATTCATCCTTCAATTCTTCAGAGAGACCGTTTAGAAAAGTGTCGAACAATGCCTTCTTACCCCAGCCAGATGAGATAGCCAGGGTCTGGAAGTCTATGGCGAAGTCAGAAACAGATCGGGAACCCTGGCGTAGATGGAGCAATTCCCGAGCAGCCTCGTGCCCATGTTTGGATCGGTCGAAAACCCGCTTCATCTCGGAGGCGAATTCTCGAAAATCATCGCAGGCTGGGGACTCCGCCTCCCAAACCGCCGTTCCCCACTCTCGAGCTTGTCCTGACAACTGGGTGATGACGTAAGCCATCTTGGCTCGCTCGGTGGAGAATGATCCGGGTTGCAGACTAAAAATCAAGGAGCACTTGGACAAAAATGAACGACAGGTACCAGGCTCACCGGCGTACCTCTCGGGTGGAGGCAATCTGGGCTCGCGGAACAATGATGCCTCTTGAGCGGTTGGTGCTGGGGCTTCAGGCTGCACGGAGAAACCCATGGTCGACTGGAGGGGCTGAACCCTGGAATTGAGGCTCCGTATCTCGGCTCTAAGGTCTTCGATCTGTGCCTGATGCCGGCCCAGCAGAGACCCATGTTGTTGAATAGCCAAAGAGAATTGTCCTGGATCCGCTGGGTCCATCTTCTTGGTCTGATTGTACTGTAACAGACTGACTGGGACCCAAAAGCAGATCGGTGCAAAAGGTTTATTTTACAATGATCAGGGAAAATTCAAAAAGGGAACAAAGCTCAGAAGATCCAAAAAACAGAAGGGAAGTCCAACACAAAATCATATAAGTCTTTGGGGGAAAACACACAAAAGATCCGGTCTTGTAAATATTAAACTTAGACGGCAAAAACAAAGAAGCAATCCTCTCGATCGTAGAAAGTTAATCCAAGAAAACAGGTAGGCAAAAGTTCTGGATACAAAATCCACAGGTAAGCGAACACGGGTGCAGGCAAACACGAAAATCAGAACTCACAGGAATGCAACACTGGAGCAGGCAAAACATGAGAAGAGCACACATCAAGGAACACGGTCAGACAATCAGACAAGGAGCAAGGAAAGAGCTGGGAAATATATAGGGAACAGAACAATGACACAAACAAGGAACAGGTGAAAATCATTACAACAATCAAGGGCGTGAGGACCGGGTGCAGAGAGGGAAGGGGAAAAGGGGCAGGGCAGACAGCAAAACGAGAGCACATGGAAAAGGTAAACAAAACACGGAGCTTGCAACACTTAATTAGTCCAGTAGGAGGCCGGATAGACGCGAGCAGGATCATGACAGTCACAATGTCAGGTTAAAACTGTTGTAAGTTTCCATATTATATAAGATCAGCCAAGATATTTTTGAAGCATTTGGAGGATACGGCAACATTTCAAATGATAGTATGGGTGGAGGACGCTGAAGGGTTAATTCTCCAAATGTATCAAAGCAAACAAAGATGCACTTGTCAGACAGATTTATTTCATGGCAGCACAGTGGCCCCTGATTTTCCTTCTGCCTGCAGTTTAGACAGGAGTCCATCCATAATTCAGGCCATTGTCTTGAAATTTTCATGGCCGTGCATGTCACGTAAGTAATCGTGAATTCCTCATATGTTCATGTTGTCTAAGGCTCCACGCATCAAGCACCTTTTAGTGCCTCTCTGCCTTGTGGCGTTTAAAGCCTTTTGTAGCTTATTACCCTGTCAGCCTACAGAACTTTTCCAAACTTCAGTCATGTACAAATGCAACTTGCAACTTAGAGGAGCCAACAGCAATGCTGGCAGACAGGTCCTAAAAGCACAATAGGTCTTTCGTTAAGCATGCTGTCTTTGTCTCTAATGGACTTTGACAGCTTTGCAGTCATATCACCTAAAGCGCCTCATCTCGTTAGAGGAAGCTCCATCTTTTCGTTGTTTTGTCTATGTGTTAGGTGAAGTGGAATGCTTTAGGCACTTGTTCAGCTTTATCAAGTTAAAATCAGTAAATCTGGAGATTTGTATGATAAAGGCTGTTTCTTTAGTGGGAGATAATCTGTACCGGAACAATCTGACCATGAGTGCTCCACACACCTTGATGGGGACATACAGTATCAATTTTGAATGTTAAACATGTGGTGTATGGATTATTCTATCATAAACAAATAAAAAAAGGCTAGAAAGACTTTACCAACAGAGAACATTTACTGCAAGCATGACAGTTTGTATAAGATATGGAAGTAAAGATATGGCAGCTGCATCTTAGAAACTAATTGAATATTAATTTACCATATGGTTGTGTATCCACATGCATAATCATCACTCACACAAACCTGTAGCCAGAAATAACAGGTTGCACTGATGAGTTTACTGCCACTGTGTACTTAATTTATGATTTTGATCACTTTTTTATGGTCTGTTGTTTTCTAAAACATAGTCTGACTTAAGTCTGACTGAAGAAATAGCTCATGTAAAGAAGCAGCTTTCACTACATCTCTTAAGGGTAATATTTAAATGAATCTTGAATTAATATAACCCTAGGGCTACACCAGTTATGTTACTGAAGCGTTCTGTTATTTTGCATCAAAATATAATTTAGAGGACTGATCTATTTTTTTTTTATGTGCTCACTCTGACATGTAGTGTTCCATTGTTTCCATTGGAAGCATTTTTTTTGCTGCATACACAGAATGCTTCAGTAACGCACCCGGTGTAGCCTCCCTGTAAGAAATATTACCTCTTAGGAAACTACCTCTTATCCCTGTGCCCTCTAGAAAGGCAATCTACAATCCTGGCAGCCCGTTTTAATGAGTGATCACCGAGGGCTTATGGGAAATGGAGTGCAGTGGCAGCATCCGTTATTGTGTTGCCGTGTTGAGGACAAGAATGACACGTATGAATAAGTAATTGATTCATTTACTCCTTTGTTCCCAGAGCGGAGCATGTCACCTGACTGGCCCTGACACCTGTAATCTGTAACGTCTGGATCCATAAATACGCTAGCTTACCATTCGCATGTGTTTCCAAACGCCCGTCTGTCTCATTAGGCTTTTTCAATTCTTCATTGTGCCATGAAAAATACAGGCCTGTCTGCACATGCATGCCTCTTGTTCTTGCATTCTTTCTCTTTCTCTCTTTCTCTCTTCCTCTATGCATTCAAAGGTCAACAGCATATTCCCCTGCTTCTTTCTTTCTTTCTTTCCTCTTTATATCACTTTTGAACCTTGTCTGTCTATCCCTATCTCAAACATACGTCTTGCTCCTTTTTTTGCCCCTATCTCCAACACTTGCCCATGGTTGACTGCATGTGAGTGACGCCTGTGGCTGAGAGCAGTGGTGGCATGTGCTGATGGGCTTGACCTTGCCAGGCAAACATCTGCAGCGCCCCGCTTACACTGACATGCCCAAGCTCTTTTTACATGTCGCCTTCGGAGCCAATGCATCAGATGCCACCGCTGCTCAAGAGACATGCAAGGCAAGGTCATAAGAGCAGGAACACGTGCTGTATGACCACACACTGTACCTTATGACTATGGCCACCATAAGACATTAAATGTTAATTCACTTAATGTCATTTGTATAAAGTTGACATGTAATCCACAGTAAACGCTGTGCATTTTTAACATGCATATATTTTGCATATTAAGTGACATTATTTATACCTTTATACAGTGAAAGGAAAGACTATATTTGAAGAGTTCTTTTCCAAAGCGCTATAGATGCCATTTAAATACAATTTCCTTTATTTTCTTTTTTCAATTTTTTATTATGATTTTTTATTATTTGATTCTCAGGTAACATTGGGACATTTGCAGTTGGGTTAATGTTATCTGACTTGTCCTTATCCAATGCAAACAACAAAAGAGTTTACTGATATTAACTAAGAAACACAATAAAAAACGTAATATTTTAAAAAATGGATGCATAGCATTTTGGAAAAGAGCTTATCATTTGTATGTATTGAATGTTGTGTCTTTTTCAGGAGTATGTACATTTGTTTTTTGCAAAGTCATGTACTAACATATGTCCTGATGTGAGTCATTATAACATTCAGGAAAACAAATCTGTGTGTGTGTTGATTTCTGAGGTCTGCAGAAATTCAAGCATTTGCAAAGTTTTCATTGCAGAGGAATCCTCTTCCAGTTCAGGTGGGAATTTAAACCAAAAGTGTTGCAAAATGTGTGAGAATCTCCCTTTCTATGTGCCACCTGCACCTGACAGCTTCCAGAAATATCTCGACACTCAGCAAGGCAGGTAAAACCAGAGTAGCAGTGACCTGGCAGTGAACTCCCTCTACCACCCCCCCTCCCCCCAACCTTCTTTGATAAGACATCCTCTACCTCCAGTGGGGTGAGGATTGGAATACATGACTCCTGTTTGCTAGAGATTAAGTTTACCGTCTTTGCGTTAAAGCGACGATAATAGAGTAAGTTTTTGTTTGTGTGACAGTTCACTGCCTCCCTCACCCTATCACTTTCTCTCTCACTCTCTCTCAAACGATGCCCTCTCTATCGCTCTGCTCCATGCGATACTTAGCATGGATAGAATGGTACACGAGGTGGCTGCCATTACCAGGGCCCGCCACCATCCATCCTGCACAGAATCCTCACACCGCAGATCAATAGACACTGGCGAGCAGATGAGGAATGGCAGGCGTGAAATCGGAGGGAAATGCCAGATGGAGAGAATGAGGAAAGAAGAAGGAAAGGTGGAAAAGGTGGGGGTGGAAGAGGAGTGGAGGAGAGCTCGGAAGCTGGAAGCTCAGCAGGGTGACAAAGTGAAGCACAGATTGAGTGAAGGGGAAGTAGAGGTGTGTGTGTGTGTGTGTGTGTGTGTGTGTGTGTGTGTGTTTGGGGGTGGGGGTGAAAGACTGGAGTGACGGAGAGCAAAAGCAAGAAAAGAAGAAGATGAAAAAAGGAAAATATTGTGAAGGATGGGTCGGGGAGAGAGAGAGAGAGAGAGAGAGAAAGAAAGAGAGAAAGGAAAGAGATGGGTGGTAAGGAAGGAGGAAGATTGGCGGATCTGCACAGAGAGAGAGAGAAAGAGAGAGGGGACAGAGAGCGAGAAAAAGAATAAAATAAATGAGAGGCTGGTCACAGAGATAGAGAGGAGGGGACGTGCATGAGGGGATGGATCCAGAGGGACACTGCGTAGAAGAAGAGCATTAGAACTCCACCATAAATGACTCATAATTTGTGTTTGGCCATTAATGTGTGCTGGTGTCCTTGCCGTGGCGTCCCGCTGTGGAAATGAGATCTTACCTGAGCACTTTTCATTAATTAACCGCCTGCCAATGGCCTGTGCTGCAATTTCACACACTGCCACTTTCTGAGCCCAAGACTCCAGGTATCTCTTTAAAATGGCAGGATGCGACATAACCCGAGCAACCAAAAAACATGCTGATTGCTATGGCACAGCTCCTCTCGAAAACAAATTACCACTGGTCAAATAATTACCCTCATCCCATTATTAATCCCCCATGTGTGTTGCTCAGTGAAGTAGAGTGGGAAAAAGACAGCACAACTGTGTTTACACAGCCTCCCTCTTCTCACAAATTCAAATATGGAACAAAACAACCCTTTGAGAATGACAGCAGTCTGACAAATCACGTACGCAGTGGCAAAAGCATATACAATCACAAGCAGTGTGAGAGTATTTTTATGAGGATTTTTCTTTTTTTTTCAATGAAAGGCCACAACACATTTGTGATGTGACAATATTTAGGAATGTGTAGGCGCTCTGCATTTCTATTCATGGCTCTTACTCATTTTAACAAAGTTTTTTCATTTTTTTTTAATTGTTAGAGTAGAGCACAAATGATTTTTCCGCTCCAAACTGTGAAGATACTGATTAAAAAGGAACCTCTGATGTCAGGTTAGCAAAGAGCCAAACAGGTCTGTACTGAAGCAAAGAATAACAAAGAGAGGAATATGAACGTAAATCCTCTGGCTCGTGGCACATGTGTTATAGCCCGCTGGCGCAGCCAGCCGAGAAGGGCTCCAGCATGTCCTCCTGACACTGCTGCGTGGAGCTTCAATTAGAGGCATAGGATGGCTTGGCCACCACACAGTCTCTGACAGCTGAGCTTTTTTAATGCAACATAAACAAAACAGGCACCCGTTTCAGCAGCAGCATGTTAATTCAACAGAAGGTAAAACTAATAGATTTTTTTTTCTTTCCTAGAGGCATGAATGCACATTATTGCTGAGAGAGAGACAGAGACAGACAGAGAAAGAAAGAGAGACACCCACAGAGGCCAGCAGTGGAGAGAGATAGAGAGAGAGAGACATACAGAGAAAGAGAGAGAGTCAAGCGTAAAAGTGCTGACAGTGCATATGCTCTGGCCAGATGAGAGAACAGAGGGAATAGTTGGTAGAGCCTTTAAGGTTAATGCATCTCTTTGTGCTGGACATGTGGACAACAGGGCAAGCATCCCATGCATTTTAATAGCTGTCCACACACACAGGCTACTTACATAAATACACATATTAAAAAGGGAAGGGTTGGTATGTAAGCCTTATAAAACTGTTCAAGGAAAAAAAACATGTAGTCCAAGGTCATTGTCCGGACTGAGTGTACCCACAGGACCATTTCTTGTCATGGAAATGTCTTTTGTTTGTCTTACAATAAGTACAGTACATCAACTCTTTTTTTATAATGTAAGAAATAAAGAGCAATAAAATGGTCTGTGCAAAACCTCTGAAAAACCCAATATTTCTATATCTTAATATCAAAATACCCATTTTCTGCCGAACCTACTCTTATCTGACCTAGGTGGACTTTAGATTATATCTGATTTTATAGGTTTTTATCTTTTTGAATTTGGCTTTCATATCAACAATGAAGATGCAAACACTCGGGTAAAATATCATCTTTAGGCTTTTATGGGCTAGACAGTATTTCAAGTACAAAACAGACAGACAGAGAGGCCAAGAGAAAAAAGAGGGATAATACAAAGATGTACCGAAGCAGTCAGTGAAGCACAGACACACAAGCTCATACTCCATGCTGTCTCTTTGTTCTGCTACAGTGCTCATAGCATACAGTCAGTGCCTTATTTCCGGTAATTATTCCACATTGAGGGATTGTCGGCAGGGTGAGAAATAAACATGTAGCAGACCAAAACAGTGCGACAAATGGGAGGCCAACATCTCCCTCTGGTTCAAACTGAAATCCATCAGAATGCAAGAACGGCCTGATGGTTTTCTGTTTTTCTTCTGTCAAAACACAGAGGTGTGCTTACAGAGCCGTGAGACGTCTGACTGAATCATGTTGCTCTCAGTCTGCTGCGCCGAACCTCAAATTACTGAACTTCCTGCTTGTCTATGTTACAAAGGTAGAAAACTCCAGCTTTTATTCTAGCATGTATCGCTTCTATCTGTGCACTCCACACAGGTGTTGTCATGAAATAACGCACAAAGAAATAACGCACAAAAGAAAAATAGAATTTGTTCACTTGGTGAAGTATTTCAAGAAATATGTGGCAGATTTTATAATTTTCACAAGTTGGTGTTTTCTACCTATAGTGTGGTTTTTGTTATCAAAATCTCACCTAATGCCAAAGGCATTAAAAAAGCAAAAAATGCAGGCAAGGAAGACAGACTAGAAAACCCAAAGTCTATGTGAGTGTTACCATAAAGTAGTCTTTTTTGGCTTTATCAAGCACATGTGCAGAGGAATGGCCTATTTTCTAAAAGAGCTTGTCCCTACTCGGGAAAGATAGGGGTTCTGACGTGGTGCTTCCAGAACCTCCTGATGGGTCATCTGGACTAGAGGCCCTGGCACAGGCCCGAGTGTCAGAGGGCACAAGGGCTTTGAGGGGGCAGGCAGGGTAACGGTGTGTGTGTGATGGGGTGAGTGGAGTTGGCACACAGCTGAGAGAGAAGTCCATGCTCTGGTGGCAGAAGGGGATAGAGAGGGTGGAGATATGGGGGGTGGGAGGTGGGGTAGTGACAGCTTGGCCCTTTGATGTTCAGATCCTGACCTGTGTTGTCCTTCCAACCTTGTGGGGTCCATCCAGATGTCAAGCAGTGTGGCCTGGTGACTTTTTTCCCCCTTTTTTCATTTTTTCTTTTTTTTCCCTCTTCTTATTTTTGCTCTCTCTCTCTCTCTCTCACACACACACACACACACACACACACACACTCTCACTCTCTCTCTCCCTCTCCCTCTCCCTCTCCCTCTCCCTCTCCCTCTCATGATAGCCTCTCTGAAAATCCAGACCTCTCTGCCCTTGGGAGTGGTGACAGGAACTGAAATCAGAGAGTTTATTTTGGCAGAGGAGATTTCAATCAGCAGGCACACAGAAACTACTGCACAGGACCTCTTGAACTCTGAATCACAGGAGACATCCGAAAATCCCTCAAAACTATTAAATGGAGGAATCCTTTTTCATTTAAGGGTAATTGTGACTTATTTTCCATGAGCCAGATTAGATAAAGCTTATTGAACTGCTTGTCGGCTCTTTTCTGCAGAAAATTTGGTTCCACAAGTGACACGGGATGTCACAGTTTGTCTGGTAAAGTGGGCTCAGAGACATACAGTAGCTTGTTGTGGTTGCCCTGGAATTAACACAAGGCTTAGTTGTTCCAGGGATTTTTTTGTGTTCTGTTGTTCTAACATTAAAACCCATAGCTGTTACACTGACTATTTCCACTGGCTGGATCAGTGAAGTTTGACTCGGAATCAGCTTTTGGAAAAGCGATGTTCCCGGTCTCTGTGTTAAACACATTTGTAACACATGCGGCTTTGGTCCGACGTTGGTTGAGTTCTTTTCCTCGGAAAGGTGGTTCATCAGTGGTCTACAGCAACCTGATTCTCTTACAATTATGTTTTTATATTTCATTCATTTTATTCAGTTTACTTATTTTGTTTTCTTCTTCTTTTCTCAACCAATTTATGTTAATTTATTTTCTATTATTCACCAGATAGAAGCATGTCTGCCTACAGTAACCTTTGGCTTTAGAGATGCATTCCATGGCTGATTGGATGTTGAATGAAGTCCATGCCAGATTCATTTTAAATGGTACATTAAAATGCAAATTCAGATATCACAATCCACATGGTATAATCATCAACAGCTAATTTTGCAAATGCATGGTAAGTTGAATCCAAGAGTTCAAACATGCTTTATGTCATGAGCAACAAGGCAGTTCAATATTGTTTGGTCTCTTTGTCTCTTCAATGAACGTCTCAAAATCAGCCCAAGATCACCAGAGGGTCATCACTAGTGGCCTTGCCACAGTTGTTCCAGGCATAAATGGACACTTGGCCGAGTAGACCCGGGAGGGGAACACGGCAGTGGATCAGTCCCTCTTTCCACTCGGCTCAGACCACAGTCCACAGGTCTCTTTGGATGGGGAGCCGAGGCAGTCTTTTTTTTTTTTTAGAGCGGAGGGCTTGAAAGACTCACTGTGCTGTGAAAACCACTTCAATCTGGCACAGGGGGGAAACCAGCAGGGATATCTCTGGAAATAGCCCCCTGTTTTAATGAGTTTGTTCATTAAAAGTTGAACTATTTCCTGTGAGACCCCAGCTCTTCTTTTAAGCATAAGAAGCTATATGAAAGCCAACTGAGATTGGAAAATATTAAATTCCGAGTGTACTCTGTGATACTCTGTGATACTGTGTGTATGTGTGTGTATGTGTGTGTGTGTGTAACCTTGTTTATATATACATAAAAAAACATATCTCTTAAATGGAAACGGCTACAAGCAGTTTGCAAAGTTTAACTTCAGTAAAGCAGAGATTGTTTTCTATTACACCATGCAAGCCGGGAACAGAAACAAGTTCCCTGACAGTTTATGCAAGCTTTAATATAACATGCATTTCATGTCTTGCATCAACCCAAATCTACAATGTATCCCCTTTCTCTACATTTTCTTGCTAACTTGTGTTTTTATCTTCTTTTGTTTTATTTTTTTATATTTTTTCTGTTTCCTGTATTCCAAATCATGTGATGTGTTGTGAGGCACTTTGGGGTCAACATTGTTGTATTTAAATGTGCTATATTAATAAAAATGACGACTTTAATCACACTGAATTAATTCCTCAGTACCAGGCAAGCCTGCAATTTTTTACCTCCGGAGCTCCCCCTACAGGCTCCGATTGTAGAAAAATAGCAACAACATTGCACATTCTCACCAATCCATGTGGATTTGTTTGCACACCAAAGCATCGGAACAATAATTATCCTCATATATGCCATATTTGCCACAAAAACCACAACCACACCATTCTTTAGCAACTTGCGCTTTTTTTTTTTACTTTAAACACATTAGTTTAACAATGTATACAGTCTGTTGTTCATTTGAGTACTAACTTTCCTTTGTTTGAGTTTGCGTTACTGCGGAATTGAGTGCAGGAGTGATGATGAGCAGAAGTGTCTGTGACGGAAGAGTGTGACACTAAAGCCTTGTTACACAACTCCATCAGTATGCAGACGCAGTTGTATTCACAGAGAGGTTTACCTTTCACAGTTCTCCAATGTGTTCATGTGCTGTGTACTCCAACACACGCCAACAGACACTGGTTGGAGTGGCACTAGCCTACCCACATACCGATACAATGATTAAAAAGTCATTTGCTGATTTCAAAACTTTATTGAAATATAGACACAGTACAATCAGGAAATCCTTCCAATGTATCCAAAGCAATGCTGGAGATTATTTACAAAGCTTGCACTGTGAACTAGCATGTTGCTAAATACCTATACCTACAATGGGTGGCAAGAAGCCAAAACAAAGCTCCCTCTATCTGTGGGGTTGGTGTGGTTTCGACAGATAGTTAGATAATTGGGGAGTATCCATCATCCCTCACCGAGCATGTTGGAGAGGGTCTGCGTGTGTGCTTGCGGGCTTGTGTGTCTGCGTATTGATGGAGTAGTACAAGTATAAATTGACCTTGACAAAAATGGTAGATAGGCAGAGCAAGATATTTCACGATGAGCCACTTCCTGGAACCACAATAACATGAGAGGGGGCCTCTAATCTCCCTTTATGCAGTGCAGAGACACACTCTCTAACATTGAGGTCTATGGCAGAACCCCAGAATATTTAAAAGCCTTATTTTCCTGAGCAATAGATGCACATTTCAGACATGGTATCATGATCTCCTAACCCTCCTTCCCATTTAAGGAAAATGTGATAGTATGATTGTCCAGAGAAAATCAGTTTTCAGGTGTGCACCAAGCTTATTTCAGTGTACTGCACCTACTGCATCTACTACTGTCTACCTCAGGACGAGTCCACCCATGATGAGACGTTATAGGGGAGAGGAAACTGAGTTTAGTTTAGTTCTTCTTCAGCGTCTTTAGAGATTTTAGTTTAATGTCTTGTTTGTGGCTGTATCTTGTAGTCTTGTAGATATTGTTGTGTCCATATGCAGCAACAGCTTGATTACTGCCCCTTGATTGGCCGTTGATTAACTCAAGCTCAACCAGGTGATGTCACTTTTTACAACGGCAGCTTACGAGTGAAAGGATTTTCTAAACTTTTAATAAAACATTTTGATAAAACATTTTGATTGTTTTAAAATCACGTTCATGTAGTTGACGCCAGTGCCAATTTTACAAGGCCAACAAGTCTTACAAGCCAGGGATCCCTTTAACGTTCATCACTACCTTATGTGGTCATGTTCATTTTTCTCTCCCATAGAAGTTTGTCCACCACTTCATGTTGTACCCAGGTGGAGCCGAGAAAGCCATCCCCCTGCCCTGCCCTCTCTGTCCACAGACACTGATGTATCGTGCCATTCCCCCTTCCCCCAGGTCCCTGTCTGCACGCTAATATGACATTTATCGGTAATTAAACTCTTGCAAATTTTAATAGAAAATGATATCCCTTAAGGTCTCAGTGTCATCCGCATGGGCAGTTTGGATGCTAATCATCTCCATAAAAAAATAAATAAAAAAACTCTGATGACATGCTGAGCTGACACACTGTCATTAGGGATTAGCCCCTGTGAAATCACCAGAGAGGATGGAACCAAGGTATACTGTGTGTGTGTGTGTGTGTGTGTGTGTGTGTGTGTGTGTGTGTGTGTGAGCACATATCTCTTATGATGTATGTCTGTGAGTGTATTTGTATGCTTGTTTGTGATTGTTTTAGTGTGAGATTGTGATAGCTTGTGAAAAGTTTGTGTACAGTATATGTATGTGTCTGTTTATGTTTGTGTGTGTATGTCTTTATGTGTGTATGTGTGTATAAAAGATTGAGAGAGAGAGAGTGAGTGAGTGAGTGAGTGAGTGAGTGTGTGTGTGTGCGTGTGTGTGTGTGTGTGTGTGTGTGTGTGTGTGTGTGTGTGTGTGCTCACTATGTATTTTGCCCCGGGTGTCCAGGTTGCATCACCTTCCGTGGTGTTCCAGCTGTTGCACGCTGGTAAACAGAAGTGCTGTTCAGAGTTTCTCTGTGTACCACCTCAGGCTCTAAGAAAGCACTTGTCTGACGGCCCCGGATCAAGCTTCTCAGCCTGATGACGACAGGCACCCAGGGACCAAGAGAAGGACAGGTGTGAGAGAGTTACGCAGGTGAACCACCTGAGGGTTCTGCTGCTGTGAGAGAGACTTACTTGGTGTGAGGTTGTGGCACCAGAAACTCTCAGATGAAACTTGTATTACTTCCATATGCAACCCCCAGGATGTGAAGTGACATCATAGTTTCTAATGGAGTGGTTCTGCTTTCATCTGCAATCGCTGGAGGAGACCTGAGGATATGCATCCAAAAAAGGAAAATATTCAACTATAATTTCAGACATGTTTATGTGATCGTTAACCATATGTGGGGGGCCACCTGGAGAGGCTTAAAGTGATGTCTCTACCTTATTCTTTCATGTTTGCTTTTGCTTTCTTTCTTATTTTCTCTGTTTTATATCCACTTGGTGATTTATTTAGAGAGGTGAACTGTGTTTGATAGTCTTGCTATTCATCTCCATATTACGTTTGTTGCATTCTCTGAACTGGGATGGAAAAAGAAGAGCCTCTCACCACCAGCCACACCCACCATCACACACACACACACACACACACACACACACACACACACACACACACACACACACACACACACACACACACACTCTTCTGTGGGAAAATAATCATCCTTCAACCTCTTCTCACTGCTATTAGCTGTATATATCCACCAAATACTGCATATTTGCTGCTTGGCAAGTCAACTGCTTATGTGTATGAGAAAAGAGTTTGTCAGGACAGGAGTGACATGGCTTAATGCACTCAATCAGTCCATGTGTCGACGTGTGTTTGACCTTGTCAGCTGGAACGATGCTAACAATGAAAGGAGAGGCTCCAGAATTATGAAATGTTTGCTATAGGAGCTCTTCCTTTCAAGCATGGAAGGGTGTGAACACATCACACAATTGTCATCGCTACTCCTCTGCTCTCTTTTCTATTAGCAAGTTGTCAGGTTGCTGTGTACCTCTGACAAGGACATTCTTTTCACAGCTATCTGTCAGGGGAGGAGACCAGGGTGAAAATAAATAAAGAAACTCATAAGATATAGATAGATGTCTAGATGGAGACAGAAATTAGTCAGAGCTCTTCTGTTGTAATTGACTAGACTGCTTTTTGAAGGATGTTTAGAAATTATAGATAAATGTCATAATTTGAGTAATAGGCTAATTCCTATGCAAAACTGTACAAATTCTGAGGAGCTGTTTTCAGAACCTAACTGCTACGTGGAGCATAACTGTGGAAGATCTGTGAATGGCATGTGAGTGCTCACATCCATTAGGGTCAAATATGGATTATCCAGACGTATATATACATGTATCAAGGGAGGATGCGCTGTAGTCCCACTCTGCATTAGTGTTACATTGATTTTATTCCCTCCTGTGAGCCCTCGAGGTGAGTCGGCAGTGTCACTCTGAGGGGTGAGAGATTTTAGTGTGTGTAATCCCTGCTGAGCAGGAGTGTCCCCCGGTGTCCCGTCGAGGCCTGGGAGACTGACTGCATTTCACAGTTTTGAGCTTTTGGCACCATCAAGAATACACTCCCCCAACTGCACCCACTATTTACTGAATTCTGTCACCACCTCGCCAGTCACTCTTCAGACTACCAATAAGAGAGACAGGCAGACAGAGAGAGAGAGAGATGGAGGGAGAGGGAGAGAGAGAATGATGGACTAGGTTGCTCTTGCATTGCAGATATGAAGAGCGGGAAATAAAGAAATTGAATTTTATATTGTATTGGGAATAAGGGACAGCAAAAGCTCCCTTCCCCAACTGTCAAATGTCTGTAGTCATTGTTTAGATGACTTTTTAAAAAAAAAAAAAAAAAAAAAAAGGCACATAAATCTATATCCCAGATCAACACATGAATGGTGCTTGTCAGCTGTCGTGATCTCTGACATTCCTTCCCTTAAGGTCAATCCATAGGGGCTCTAGGACTGCAGGAGAGTGGAGAATGCAATAAGCACTTACAGATAGGGAAGCATTCATCAGCGGTGTTACTTCACTTTCATCAATGTCTCCTCTGTGCACATAAATACCCCTTGGGAGGGTTTCCCCCAGACTTGGTTAAAACAGGAAATAAATGGAACATACCTGATAGTGATGCCCTGATTTTGGCAAGTCTTTCTTTTTTTTCAAGATACTAGATATTTTGGTTTCTCCTTTAGGACTCTCCCTCCTCCTCCCTCTCTCTCTTCAATCACCACCTGTTCTTGTCATGTCTGATGGTCTGTCTTGTCACTGCAAGATGCCTTTGATGTTTGGGCTGCCTTCAGGGCCAGAGAGAGGTCTGGAAGGACATGAAGGCCAAACACCATGGCACAACCCTATCATTGCGTTGCTCTCTCATTCATTCACACACACACACACACACACACACACACACACACACACAGTTATATCTGTCAAACATTAGAGGTAGAGGGGAGAGGTGTGACTCTTTTTGGAAGCAAGTTAAGTGCTAAGTGTAAGTTGAAAAGTTGAAAGCTGAAAAGCAAGTGGATATATTTGGTTCAGTGCATTTACTGAGCAATCATAAAGATAATCTGGTCTAATTGATTGTCTTATCAAATTAGTCAAATATTTTTTAGCAACCATAACACAGGTATTATCCTTAACATATTTCATGTTTTTCTTTTGTTGAGTATTGCCCTTTAATTAAAACTGCAGTCACATACCTCTACACACACACACACACCAGAAGTAAGAATCCAGACTCCAGTTGAGACAGAGGTTTCTGGATGTTTCTAAGAAACACTTGGAGCTGTTTAGCGTGTCATGCTAATAAGGGGAAACTGCCCGACCAGACCCAGCTGTGCTTCTCAGTGGCCCACTTCCTCCAGGCTGCGCTCTCTCACTCTTTCTTTCATTGTCTCCCTTACTCCATCTCTCTCTCTCCATCCAGCATGAACCCCTAATTGGCCAGTTTTGACCTTTTCACTGGTCTCCCTTCCATGGTGTCTGCATCAGCACCCAGGAGACTGGCCACCTATCACATTAGAGGAAAAATGTGTGTGTGTGTGTGTATGTGTGAGTGTGTGTGTGTGTGTACATGTGTGAGTGTGTGTGTGTGTGTGTAGACACAGCAGGAGTGTGCAAGACTGAGGTAGGTGTTGTGGCGCGAAGGCGTCGGATCACAGTGGCACGCCGTGTGTCCGAGCTTTGACAGGATGGAATCAAAGCCCAATGTGGAGGCTGGCTGGGTTGACCGGCTGGCTGACCGACCCGCTGACTGGCCTGCTGGATGGCTGGCTGAGCTGGCTGGCTTGCTGGGATTGCCCAGCTGGCTGCACTCCTTCTGTCAGAGGCACGCTACTGCACAGACGCAGATTCAACAGCATCACAACATCTGTTCATTAGCTTGGACAGAGGAGAGGGGAGAAGGAGGGAGCGAAGGAAGAAATAGGAGAGGGATTCAGGCGTGAGACAGAGAAAAAGGCAGTTTGTGTGTGTGTGTCAGTGTCTCTGTGTGTGTGTGTGTGTGTGTGTGTGTGTGGCTGGTAAGATGTTGGCTCTTGGTAAAAGACAGAACAGGGTAAGATGTGTATGGTGTGTATGCTGTGCAGCTGTGCAATTTGTGAAACTGGTGCTATAGGCTGAGGAGAAAAGAGACAGAGAGAGTGGGAATGAATGTGTGTTTAAGGGTTAAGGTGTGTGTGTGTGTGTGCACGCGCATACGTGCGTGCATGTGTGTATTTGGCCATATTAGCATCTCCCTGGCATTTTCTGTTTGTTGCTCCTCCCCCTCCCCACCCCATACACACACATACACACACACTTACACACACAAACGCGTCTTACACATGGCTGTCTCTTGGGGCAGCGTTATTGTGTGTGCTCAGGCACAGAAAGCTAATCAAGGTGTTTGCCTTATCTTGTTGCTCCGCAGGCGCACTCCTTTGTGCGAGCGAGGGTCCTGTGTTTTCAGAAGACATTGTTTGGATGCTCTGCTAAAATGCCAAGAAGAAACAGGCACACACAGACGTAGCACGGATGAATAATTCAGCATCACTCCGTCCTGAGTATTTGAGTGGCTGAGACGAGGAATAGAGACGAGGCAGGCAGGCCTACAAGAGCGTGAAAAGGCAGAAGATGAGGAACACACACACACACAAACAAAAATACACACACACACACACAGGAAGATGAAAGTTGACACACAGGAACACACACAGCAGCAGGATAAAGACAAAGAAGATGGCATGCTCTTGACATGGAAAACAACAGTATTAAGATTAAGGCTCTACTTCCTGAACTAGCTTCCTCTATTTCTCTCCCTCCCTTGCACATTCACACAGATATTCACACATACAGACATGGACCCTTTTATACACAGACACACACACACACCCAAGTAAATATGTGGAGGGAGAGGAAAAAGTGGTATCACTAGAGCCCATTACTGTAATGATCACAGTAATTAGGCTCTCATGTAATGTATTGTATCATAAATGCTATTGTCTTGGCTCAACCATAGCTGCAGAGTTTCCATTCTTGCTCACTGACAACACAGGATTTTTTGAAGATTCAGTGAATTATGTGTTACACTTTACAGTGAAGAGATGAGCATGAAAAATGCACGTGGCCATAATTGCTGGTATGTTAATGTGGGAATTATTGTAGGCTGAAACAGAATTAGAGCCATTGTCGCTATGACAGACTTTATAATGCTTACGCTTCAGATACTTTTGTTCAATGTGAAGTACAATTAAAGGCAAACACATGAACAAACTAAAGCAGTGGTATTTTTGGTAACTGAATGCCGATTGTTACTGACTATTCCAGTACCTTTAACATAACTAGCAGCATGTTAAGTGGGAAGTGAATGATGGGATGATAAATCACAACCTATGCAAAAGAATATCACTGCCAGTCATGACCTCCTGATACAATGTGTGCTTATAATCCCATAGCATGAGAATGTAATAAGAATGTTACTACAATGTTATAGTGGAATTTGAGAAAATATAAAAACATTCTGGGTGTATTTTTATAGACTACACAATAAAGCTGTTTTATAGTTATAGGATTAACAAGGAAAACCCCACTACTCAAAACTAGAGGCATGCTTCAAAACGCATAAATCCTACCTTTTCAATGAGACTCCCAAGTTAGCCTTGCCTATAGGACAGCTATAAAAGGAGGGAATTCGATTTCATCTCTGCCAGAAAGCAGGTCACATCGTAAGGCCTTTTGACAAACAAGGTGGACTGGAGAGGGATTAGAAGGAAAGGTCAACGGATGCTGGAGTGAGACAGGATGGAGAATTAGGGCCTCACATGATATCTGCAGTTCAAACACTACGCTGGCCTCCCACATTTAAGTGTGGTTATCAACAGAGCAGCAGCCACACAGATAGCGGTATGTATGTGGACCACCGAGGGTGTGAGCGTGTGCACATTCTGTATGTGTGTGTGGGTGTGTGTGTAAGTGTGTATACACCTATAGGCGTACTTTTACAGAAAAAAAAAAAAAACATTTCAGTGTTTTCGATCATCCCAACATGCCTTCATGTTTGTTTTTCTCAGCTGAGGAAAAAAAGCATCTAATGTATGTCCTGGGTTCTCCACGTGCTCTGTTGCTGTGTACCTCCTCCACCAGTGCCACTGACAGTGGCATCCGTGATAAATAATGAGGGAGCACCAGCGACGGTAACCTCTGCACTAGACACAACACATTTCACGAGCTATCAGACAGCCATTATTTCCAAATGGTCTTAACCTCTACAAACCGACCGATTTGATAATGGTACCATGATGATGAAATAATAGAGTGCCAACCTAGCCTGGAACAAACTCCCTATTACCATGGGTAAACCAAGCACTCTCTTCAAATGAAAACTTTCATTTTATTTTGCTGTACATATCCATGTAATGTGCCATTGAATTGTAAAAGAAAAAACGTCAGCAGGTGTGGTATTACTCTCTTCTTCCAAAGTGATTCATCTTTGCTATGACTCCCGTGGCCATTGGTTATATTGTTTCTATGCATCAACTGATGTGCTTCATTGATGCAGAAAGGCGGTGTTGCGTATGCTATTCATGATGTTTTTGAACAGTTCTTCTTTGAAAGCCTCCCACACATGTAGCTCTCTCTCCCGCTAGTTCTCTCTCTCTCTTTCTGTCTCTGTCTCTCTCGACATACACACACACACACACACACACACACACACACACACACACACACACACACACACACATACACACACACACACCTCGTGCACCTTCCCTCTTTTCTCATCTGTTGGTTTTGCTCCTCTTGCCTATAGTCCTTGGTTTGCAGTTAGCAGTAGAATAATAGGGAGAGCCATAGGAGGCAAGAGAAAAAGGCAAGGAAGAAGTGGATTAGAAAAGAGAGAAACTCAAGGAAGGACGCACTGGAGCACTGAAGTGTGGAGAGGGTGAACACAGTTGCTGTTCCACTTGCTACCTAAGGAGGCAGTGTTGCTCTGTGTTTGGAAGCAAATGAGCGCCCATCAGCCTACATTTTGTGCCTGCTCCCATTTCACACACAACAGTAAAATGCAGTAGGCTTCCATGTCCAAGCCTAAAAAAAAACAATAATATTGCTGATTACTGCATATCTGTTTTCTTGAACGGCAAAACACCATTATTAATTACAGGCTGTACAGGCATGGGTCCTCATGCCCAGAGTAATCCATGTTCAAATGTGACCCACGGCCATTTCCCAGTCACACCCCACCTATCTCTCCTTCTTCCTGTCATTCATCACTGTTCTGCCTGCATGAAGACTATGAGAAATGTTTCGGCATGTCTGGATGAGAAATATATATTGACCCAATCCATGGTTTCAAAATACAGACCAAAGGAACTTGTATGGGCAAATCCTCTCAGACATGTCCCCTGAAAGAAAAAAAAAAACAACACATACAAATACAAATTTGATGAGAAACTCATGAAAGTAAAAACACAAATGAGAAAAAAAGAAATTTCATAGAAAATGGATAAGATTGACAGACAGCAATTCACAGTATTATATAACGCCAAGGCCACATTTCAGACTCACAAACAGCAAGACTCAACTGAAATTCAGCTGGCTTCACTGATGATCAAACTGCTGTTTGTATTGCAGTGGTTTCAGATTTTAAGTATCACAAAACTCACAGAAAGATGCAGAAGTTGAGACAGTATTAACGGCAGCAGTTGATAGATGGATGAAGCAGATGTTAAATCAACAACAAACACTGCCTGAATGAAAACAACAACTAAATGTCTCAAACTAAAAATCACTTATTAGTCACTAGTCACACACAGTATTGAGGTGAATGAGGTATATTTAGTCGAAATATATGTTGTATGTATTTTTGAATAGTGTGATAACTCATTTGTGTAACTTATTTAATTATCAATGTGTAAGTCTATTGATGTATTTAGTAATCAATACAGCTGCTTAAAGAGTAGAACACAAGGTTGCCATTTAATCAGATGGAACTAAAGTATGGAACTAAAGACATATATTTTTCAGGTAAACACAATCTGAAGAAATGTACCACGACTGAAGAATTTATACAGTAGGCACAGTCAAAGCATGTAGCATCTGCACCATATTAGTTGATGAGACTTTTCATGTTAGTGAGGATGTTTGTATGGACTGACCTTGACATTCAGAAAAATGCAACTACGATAACAAAGAGCTATGCTGGTCACAGGAGCATTCTGGGAGAAAACATAAGCCATGTGGATAAGATATTTCTCCTCCTTTAAAGTGGAAAGAGTGAGGGAAAGTTGCTACCACAACAGGCTAAGATGTAGCAAATAGTGTACAGATAGCCTAGTTACTTCTACACACTGACCTGGAAAGAACAGCCTGAACAAGTCTTAAGCTCAGTGGTTAACATACCTGGAACCTCAGTAGGTCTAACCCCACTTTGCATGCTAGACTAAGGCAAAAGTGATGATTGTGAAGAAGTGATACAATTATTTGGTAACTTTAACTTTATATTTGCACATACATAAGTGTCATTAACCAGCTGATTATTAACATGCATTAAGATACTAGCAATTAGTCTTTGCAAATCACTTATTAATATCTTATTCTGTGTGACCTTATTCTACCCACAATAGACCATTAACTAATAACTGTATTACTTGCTAATTACTGTTTATTAATGGTAAATGAGTTAGTTGTATATGAATTATGATCTCAATATACTTTGCTCAGTAAAGGGCTTGTAAGGTGGTAGTACAATCAAAAAGACATTATTAGGACACTATTAGCATTTGTATGCTTGGGTTTTGAATAGATCAATCTTCTGAAGGGGAATAACTGTTCCTGTTGTACTACTGCCTTATGAGCCCCATACTAACCAAAGCATATTAAGACCATAGTTCATATACAACAACTAACTTACTAACTGCAAATAAACAGTCAGGAGTTTATATTGGAGAGATTCTTAGTTAATTGTCTATTATAGGTAGAATAAGGTCACACATCCTTAAATGCACTGCAGGAAAATGTGAATCAACTGTTTATTCTCCATTTAAAGAGACATACGGAGGCAACTGCTAAATGCCTCAACTTTGACAGCACTAGAGAGGCCATGGGATGAAGCATGAGAATCTTGCCAATAATTAGTTGTAGTGGGCCTGTGCTACACACAAGAGCTCCCTGCCAAAAGCTTCAGTTCAGCTCTCTGTCCTATCATCACCAGCCCTCTCTCTGGACCCCCAACTAAATGGGACACATAAATGTTTAATCAATGACCTCTCTGAAGAGTTAGTAAAGCTTTACATTATGCTTCCCTTCATGCATCAGTTGACATGAACAGACTTCAATTTCAGAGCAAATAAACAAATTAATTCAGCAGCGCTTGTAGGGGGAGGCTTGCCTTGCTTTTGATATGCTGTTTATTTTTCATTATCATTTTTTTTCTGTCTGTAACACTCTGACAACTCCTGGCCTCCCATCAAGAAACAATTCCAGTGGCGGGATGACAACCTTTGGTTCTCACCGGTTTGTGAGTTTACAAGCAAACCCTAGTCCAATCTGGCTCACTGCCATGTCAAGATTAGCCATGCCCAGAAGTTTTTTTCATGTGGTAGAAAGAGTCAGTGAAAAGGATAAGGTGCGCTCAAAGAAGCAACGGGATGGGAAATGGGATGGTGATGGCATTTGGGGGAAGGAAGGTGGGAGGAGAGGAAAGGAGAAGGGGGGTGCAAAATAGAGGCCTGTGGATCATCACTAGTAAATATGCCATCTGGAAAGCGATGTGACTTAGCGGGGATGCAATCCATTCCACTTTTGCCCGGGTGCACTTCGCCGAGTGTGGTGACGCAGCAATAACAGCTGGCCCTGGGGGCAAGGATTCCACTGAACAGATGCTGCTAATAATCACCTTTTCATTAATCCTTTTCATCAGGCACACTCATAGATTTGCATTTTTAATAATGCAAAAAAGACACCACTTAGGTGGTGTGGGCCCTTCAACATCAGCATACTATATTGTAGACCCTAAATAAGCATTCATTATTTTATCATCTACTCTTCTACATTACAGTTCACTGCGGGGCCAAAATTGATAATAAATTAATAAAGAAAGACCTGTCATGACTGACTACGATGTTCCTATGTGACATTTATTATACTTTCACACCTGAGACTGGGACTGGGGCTTTAACTGACAGTAAAACATAGGTACTGAGCTACCTAGCCAATTAGCAAGTTTGAAGTCTACTTTTGAATTTTAGAATTAAATTGGGGTTGGGCTGCCACTCACTTTAAAGTAACATTCTAAAACTGCTTGTTCGGTTCCTTGATTGTGCTGAATCGTGTCCCAAGCCATTGTACATCCAGCACAAATCCACAGGTTTGCCCCTTCTGTATTACTCTGCCTTTTTCCCCCTTGTAATGTTTAGTGTTGCCTGGCAACCACTTCCCCGAAGAAGCTATATGTTTTGGTGGAAAAATGGTTATTCATGAATACTCCGCTTCACATTGTGCCCAACAACACCCCTTAGCTGTTCTAAATCCAGCATAAACCCATAGCCTCTCATGGCTTATCGCTTAAATAAAAACACCACCAGAGATAATAACTCTCAGATAAAATATCTCACAAATATCTCACAACACAGTCCACAATATGATTGGACATAATCTGCATATCACATGGGATTTGACTGAAGCACAGAGCAGTGCTTTGCTCACTTGTCTTGCATGTTGGACAGAAACTCTGGTTCTGGATGAGTGGGCCTTCAGACCCTGTTCCCTAAACGAGGGCTGTTTGGTAAGGCTCCACTGGCCTCGGTCTCATGCCCCCAAATATGACTGTAATGAGCCAATTAACATGCTGTCATGAGAGGCCCTTCTTTAAGACATGAAGACATGAATACTTACCAACTTTGAATAACACATTACAGCATTCACAATCAAACCTCATTGCCTCAGCAAAACACTACTGGCTAGCCCTCATGAGGTTGCTTTCTGTTATTATTGCTGACGTGTGATTGATCACTGCTTAAATCAGAAAGCTAGGAGTTTGTCAGATTGATCACTTGGGGGTTGAGCTATTTGAAAGTCTGTTATAGAAATTAATTGCATGCTTTGTGATGTTTCACTTTTTCTACATCACCGCTAAAATCTTTTCATCTTACCAGTGAATAACATAAATCAGTATATCTATTTATCTTTCTCTTTACCTACCTACCTGCAATCAATCAATCAATCAATCTATCTATCTATCTATCTATCTATCTATCTATCTATCTACCTACCTACCTACCTACCTACCTACCTACCTACCTACCTACTTGCATCACATCTATCAATGTAGCTGAATGGAGATGTTTTGCTCACCTTAGTTACAGTTTCTCCTAGGTTGACGTGCTGAGCTCTCCTCTCCTCCGAATGAGGTGAGGGAGGTGTTGCACAGACAGCCTGCTCCCCCAGATGTGTTTATTAACAAGCTGGCTTGCGTTTAATTGCCCTGTCGCTGTGCAGACATCAATTCAGGAGGCGAATCATCCCAGAGGGACTCCTGCGGCAAGGGGACAGACTCATTTAACACATGGTGACTTTTCCATAACTACAGGCTTCTGGGAAACTGGGCAGCATGGTGATTGGTGCAGCAGGACAAGTCAGTTATTCAGACACCTGAGGCTTAATAGGACAGAGGGAGGTAACATACTAAAGAATGTTGATTTATTTATTGGTGACTATGTAAAGGAATGCAGTGAAGACATGACTGCCAAAGACCTAGGGCCTTCTTTTTGACAATCTAAGATTTAAGTGCAGTGGGGGTGTGTCTACATAGACACCAGGTGCATGGTCCAAAAGGATTGTACTTACATTTGTTAATTAATCACAAATATGTTTGGGAGTGTGGAGATGTGTTAGTGAGCTCAAATCCCCTACATATATTCATATGTAATAGGATTTTGAAAGCAAATTTCGGGTTGCAATAAGCATCCTACAGCTAAAATCTATGTGTTTTCTACGGCATTCTGTCTTTTGCTCTGGTCCTGTTTTTCTGCAGTGGTCACAGGCCTTCACGCTTGATCCTCTCAATCAGCCACTCAGGGGATCAGGCACAGACTGAATGGTTCCAGTGGAGCATTCAGGCTTGGCTTGGCCTCACTTGACCACCAACCTGGCAGTCCCAATGACTTCTGGAAAAAGGGGAAAAAAGACAGGCTGGCAGGTGCAAACAGGCCATTAAGTGACTCAATTGTTCTCCCTTGCGGTCAGTCAGAAGGCTCTGGATTGCATGAGATACCAGTCTGCCTCCCCTCCCCCACTATCATTAGGGAAGCAGCGTGGCCATTGCTTGCCTCGTCCAACTGGATGCTGCTGGAAAATGTAATGACTGCAATTACCAAGTGCTTATGAGGGGGGCCAGAACAGAATGTATGGCTTAGAGGTCACCCATCAAGCTCCTGAATCAAATGGCTTTGCATAACAACAGAGTGCTTTTACACTGCCCACACCTAGTTGTTTTGACTCACTGTCAGAATCAGGCACTACATATGGCATATGTCTTTTGGCAGTGCATAGTCTAATATGGCCTTCATTTACATGAGAACCACACTGTGGCCTTCATGTGTGTGAGGTGATCTTAATGGACAGATGAAATATGAATACGGTCTCCAATTTAAAACTAATCAGATCCAGGAGGGAAACATGGGCCGTATTAAAAATCAGTTCAAGGCACCGCGTTTCCCTTTCATTCTGCTTTACCTCCAAGGCATCATCTTTTTAATCATCATTGCCATCATCATAATTACCATCCCCATAATCATAATTTGAGAAACATTTAACAGTCTGCTGTTAATGTCTTGTGACAAGAAAGTCAATGACACACTACCCAGAGTCAATTGAACGGAATCTCAATGAACCCAAGAATGAAACTTCACATAGAGGATGTCTCACTGAGTGTGACTCTGTAGCCATTTTTAGCACTGGCTAGAGTGACATTATAAGGTGCATGACATTTTAACCCATTCACTTTTACTCACACTTGTGTCACAGAGGTAAGCCAAATAAAGAAAGAACATTAATTTGACATTTTTGTCCAGCTTTATGTGTATTTAGTGTTGATGTATAAAGAAATGGTACATGAAAACAACAGAGAACATCCTGACCGATAGCATATCTGCATGGTTTGGAAGATGTACTCCCAACAACTAAAAACTGCAGCAGAGCCATTACATCACCTTTGGGATGAAGTAGAACAGACACTGCAAGTCTGGCCTGGCTTCACAAAAGCCCACAAAACCTCCAAAATCTTTTTGAAAGCCTTCCCAGATGAGAGGAAGCTCTTAGAGCTGCAAAAGGGGCACCAAATCCATATTAATACCTGTAGATTAAGGATAGAATGTCATTGAAGTTCCTCTGTGTTGTGTATGTGTGTTTGTGTGTGTGTGTGTGTGTGTGTGTGTGTGAGAGAGAGAGAGAGAGAGAGAGAGAGAGAGAGAGAGAGAGAGTATGCATGTGTACATGAATATTGAATCTTGAAGCTAATCTAGTCTAGAGCCAAAATGGCAACCATAGGCTCTCAGAGGACTGGCTCCCCTGCTGCACTGACACTGCTCTGGGAACAGAGTGGTTTGATTGAGTGAGTGATTTTGCTTACTGCAGTAAATTGTTAAGTTGTCATTTGTTGTTGTCAATGTTGTTATTTGTTGTTATTCTTCCTTTTTAGAGAGACACATAAATGTGGGCATCTATTAAAATATGTACGGGCCTAAAGATTACTGTTCAAAAGTTTCATAAACCATCTATTCAGTGAGATTTCTGCCCAGTGTAGACCTTTGTATAGAAAATCATAAATATGTAGATTTGACCATTTTCTTCTACAGGGCAATTGAGATAAACTGGGCAATTGGCCTTTATGTTCTTATTTATCCTCCAAAGAAATTGACAAATGAAGTGGCTATTGTAATCCCTCTAATGGAAAAGCTATGTAACAGTTAACGACCACCAAGGTGTGCTATTGCACGGAATTAATGAACGAAGTGGAGGCAAAGAACTCCACAACATGAAGAGTTTTATTTGCTCTGCAACTCAGTATAGCCACTAACATCATTTGCACTTCAGTTTGTTTGCCTAAGATAAGGAACCAGTCAAAAGTGGGATTTTACCCCTGATGAACACCCAAAACCGAAATCAAGAAACAACCAACCACAGGCAGTTTGATCAATAGTTGTTGATCCCACCACATGGAAGTGGTGGATGACAATCCAGACCAAGCTGAATCTCAGCCAGTATATATTCAAATAGCATTTAGGTAGAATTAAACAGAAAGTATTCACTAGAAGAGTTCATAATGTCCTGGCTTGAAAGTACATGACTCAGTAAAGTCAGCTAAGGTGAAGACATAACATTTGTCTCTGTGGGTCTGCTTTACCTGAGATGGCACCTGGTGACTGATTTGTCTCTCCCTTTTCTTGCCTTCTCCAGTCTCAGAACCTCCTCGACCCAGCCACTGTCAGTCGGTTGTGAAATTAGGGCTGAAAATGATATAATTTACACCCATGAGCTACTGCAGACAGAAAGACAGTCTGCTGCCGCCTCACCAAGCAATTGTGCTGAAGAGAAAGTCTAGCCCTTACCATCCTTTTGTGACTCTCAGCAGACTCGATGCTTCTGGGTATATCTCTATTAAAATCTGAAACTAGTTGTTTTTCTTAATGCATTCCAGCGTGTACTTCTTCACTTACTTCACCATTCTGTGATGTCCTTTTTTCAGGCACTGCATGTGCTGGTTTGGACATTCACACATACAAATCATGTGGTGAATATTCCAGGCAATTACGTTTCACATCTATATAAAATCTTCATGGGAAGAAATTGGGTCATGTTTCATCCCCAGAGCATTGTTTTATCTGCTGGAAACAGCAATTCACTTCTGATTTTGCTTACATGTAGGGCCATTATATAGCATCAGTTTATTATAGGTCCCAAAATATCCTGTTGGTATCCCTGAAGTAAAATCTGCTTTTGTATGCAGTGTTGTGTTGTAAAATCTAAGTGCATGTTGTGTATTATCCTGCTCAGGAAAAAGTGTCCCCCCCTTGACTGAATAGAGTGTAACCCCTAGATGTGAGAATCAATTGAAATTAGTTTGACAGTTGAACATTCAGTCATAACATACTTTGTAAATTTACTATAGTTCACCATCACTTTATCATGATGTAAATCCCTTAATTGAATGAGGGTATGAATGTCTTGTAGACAACATTGGACATGTTTGCTAACATTAAAAAAGATTTAGATCAAAGTAGCATGTATCTAAATTATGGAGTTCTTAATAGAATTTTGCAACATTAACATAATAACGATAATGGGCATTTGATGATAAACTGTATATTTGTGGGAACACGTCCTTGATCTAGTCAGTATGGTACATTCACAATTGCAGTGGAGAAATGTGTATGTTTCCGGACCTCCTTGGCCTTTCTGTATTCAAACAGACCTTTCCTTAAAAACACTAACATGTGACTACCATACCACCAGTGTTAGAAAGAGTCACATCTCCACACAAGAACTCTCAATTGATACAGTGGAGTCCAATCTCTTTGCAGGGGTAGCCTTTTACTTCTGAGCCAGACAGTAATGCTGTGTGTCAGTGTGTGAGAGGAGGTTTACTGAGTCCGAATCGCCTTGCCTCCCCCACTGAAAAGACATCAGGCTGGAGCACTAGACAGATGAAAGATGCTAATTTGTGCTGGCGCTCTAAGTCTCAGCCCCAACCCACCAGTTTCTCCTCCCTGTTACGCAGACTGTGATGCCCTTGATGAAAACAGGGCCTGTCTACGAATGTGAAAAAGTAGAAAAAAAGAATCTGTTGCTGTGCTGTTTATTATTGTAACTAATGTGTCCCTTTGACCACAGTGCCCAAAACCACTAGTACCAAATTTGATTAGGGGAATCAAAGATTGTCCTGACGTTTAGAAGCAAAAACTCAATCAAATAGTTGGATTGTGTTACTGTACCTGACATGAATGAAACCAATAGGACTTACTTAAATCTGCTCAGTTTTTGCTTTGCTCTTCAACTCTTAATTAGGCACAAACATAGATGCTGTATTTTAACATTATGCAGGGCAGGGCAGTCACTGCAGGGAAAAAAAAATATTATTTTGGCATTTTGGCATTATGGCATTTAAATGTTTCTAATAACAATATATCATGTTTCCATTGTATCGAGCTGGATTGTTTTGTTTTGGCTCAAGGTATTTCCTTTGCAATTATTTATTCAAATTTTCTGATATCAAATCTTTTGATATGAAACATCACAGCATTTGGATGTCAGAGGAGTGCCTCTATGGGTTTGGAGTGTTGCTATTACAACAAGTAATGAAAAAGAGGTTTTACCAGCATGGACAGCTAGATTTGACAAGACAAGATTAAGTGTAGTAGATGAACAGAGAAGTTCAACATCAGTAGAGGGGCATTTATCTACTTTTATGTGCATTAGGATAGTTCCCTGGGGAGAGCTTTAAAGATGAAAAATTACAAAATAATTGGATTCAGTTTTGTTTTTATATATTTAATTTCTTTCTTTTTTTCATATGTTATTATCAGGGGAATTCCAGTAACACAAAGCATTAACATCAACACAACATGCATCAGCACAAAGCTAAACACCACACAGAATGAGCCAAGATTGGCCTTTGCAGCAATGGGGATCATTTTCTCAGTCATTTAGTGTAATAACTTATCTTTAAATAGCTGTGAAATTATTAATGCCGGCTGTCTGGAATGTGAAAATGTATACACTGAGGAAATCTTGTGTTCCTCTTGTGTATCCTCACCATTTTGTTCTGTGCTTTGAGAAATAAAGAACATGATAAAATCACTCATCTGATGTGACACCTAAATGTTTGCCCACAGGATAGTCTTTTCATTAACCCGGCTGAGAAAAAGAAAGTATTTCTGCTAATGTGACTCAAGGAGGAGTAAGTGTAATATCAAAATACATATTGATTTAGCTGTGCACACTTTTAAATTTTGAAAAATTCATGTTTTGTCAGCCTTTTGTTGAAAATAGCAAGTACTAGTCAAAACACATCCAGAAAAATGGTGCCATGCAAAAGCAACTTTTATTCATTTGAAGATCAGAGAGAAAAAACAAGGGGAATAAACTTTCCTATGGGACTATGCTTTTGGTTTTGCTTACTGTTCCATGTAATTATGCTGCTGCTGAAGAGGAACGTAACCCCAGGGCTGGTTAGTCCACTCCAACCGATCAGATCTCAGGGCTCTGAGATCAGCTGGTGCTGTGGCTTCACTGGTATCAATGCCAGCGCGGATGGAGGTGAGTGCAGCTGTGAAGCCCTTTTTCCCCTTAGCAATCCACCCCTGCTTCGCCTCAGCCTCATCATCATCACCCGCTGCGCTTTTTTGGATGGATGCCCGGGCTCGGGTGCGCACGCAGGCGGCCGTCCTCAAGAGGGAGACTCAGAGCGTCTCATCAGATTAATGCGTCGCCCTGCTGATTGATCAACTCCCGCCACGGCGAGACCTCGCTGTGCCCAGGCCCAGTGCCAGGTCAGGGATGGAGGGCACTGCTAGGCATTGTTATGCTGGGAGACTGTGATCACAGATTTCAATCTTTTCAGGCTGTGCCACGGAAGATCCTCTGAGAGTAACAGAAAGTCCCAATTCTCAGACATGTTGAATTGTAAATAAAAAGCAAGAGCAAACTTGGCAGGTTGCAGTTATTCTCAGAACGAATTTGGTAGCACACTCTCAGATGGAGTAGCATGATAAGTCTGTTTTAAGGGTCTGTTTGTTGTCTACAATGGCCATAAGGTTATTTAACTATGGAACATAGTATTTGTTATTAATAACTAAAACAGTCTTAATATCTAATGGTGTATTTTTAACCAGTTTAGTGACAGAATCTTTTAACTCAGTCATGTGAGTCTCAGCATTAATCTCTGAATTACATTTACATTTATGCATTTAGCACGCTTTTATCCAAAGCAACTTAGAGTTGTCAACTATCAATTGTTCAAGGACAGTCTCCCTTAGAGCAACTTAGGGTTGAGTGCCCTGCTCAGGGGCACAATGGCAGCAGCTGGGAATTTTAACCAAAAACTTGAAGACTACTTGAATGCTAGCCAGTTTCCTTAACCGATACGCTACCACTGCCCGGATTAAGACTTCTGTATTCATACTGCCTGTATACTGGACCTGCCGGTTTCCTTTGCCAGACCTCAACCTCAGATTTCAAATTCTTCAGCAAAACTGTTATATTTGACCAAAAAAGCATAAAAACAACTTATAATAATGTACTTGTCCTTGGAGTAATCATGCCACATAATATGTCAGGTATTTACAGCAGAGATGTGAGATATGGTTTAGGTAAGGTGTATATGTACAGAACAGAAAAAAAACAGAGCATAGGCCTATATATTTTACATTACATTCAATAAAACACCCTTTTAGCCAAAGTGACATGTAGTGTACTATAGTGTCTAGGTTATATTGATTATAATTAAATGTGCCTTCTATAATATAATACATAACCTTGGGGTTGTCAGCAAGCTACTCTACTGCACTGTATACACATGTATGCCTATAAAAGTAAACATGTTTCCTGAAGTCATATTTCAAGTGAACATCAGTAAGCCTTACCCTGTCAGGGGACCTGGAAGGATGTTTGGATATGTCCTCTTCCGAACAAGATGCACCATTATCTCCTCAATCCATTAAGAGACTCAGGAGGGCACATGAGGTTTTTCCTGGTTTAAATCACTGAGAAAATGGAGAGGGTGGACACACATGTCCTCAGGGGCTCTTCATTAGCAGTAAAGAGAGGTGATCTGCACAACGTTAACGGCTTCATTCCCGAGGGTCTGCCTCTAAGACAACTCTGAGGTCGTACTCTTAGTCGCAAGTTTCTTTCATACATGGCCGAATGTTTTCAGACTCAATTACACATTAGTGTGACAGTTTCAGCCTTTATCCATCACACCTCATCAACTCACACCTAGCCGTACAGATTTCCCACTAACAATCTCTCCATCACCGCCACTAATGATAGCCCATTACAGCTGTCACAGTGACCGACACATTAAAGCGGCAGAGAGTGAAATATGAACTGCAGATATTAACCTACAGCCAGCAGTGACGATTTTTTGGCTTCAGATTCCAAAGCTATAGTGCACAGAAAAGAATAGTGATGTAAATTTGCAGCAAGGAGAAGTCAAACTGAAATGGGCTAAAATGGCAGGCCAGATGGCTCAACTAATGAACACAAACTGAGTTAAAATGGTGCAGTCTGTGCATACTTTCAATATCCTTCTATAGCAAGTGTTTGTGCCTATATTCTAAAGAATCAAATGAATGTATGTCATTTAATCTGTAGTTTGTTTTGGATTGTTTTACATTCCTAGTCTGGCGGTCTTTGGGACCAATAGGCACACCTGAGTAAGGCACCATGGTTACTGATCTCACTATTGCCATAAATAGGTCCTGACTGCCTGCAGTCAAACCTAATACACTGCATATAAAGGCCCATTTCTTTCAAATTTAGTTTGCCGTTGGCGTGACAGACTGTCACCAGTCTGCGCAAGCTAAATCAGATCACTTTCCCACACCTTTCCAAGTCGGCCTGCCTGCTGGGGTTGCAGGGGTTTGTGGTGAGCGTCACACCCCAACCCGTGCCTGTCTTGTCCAATTAACCTTAGAGATGCGTCACAGCAAATCTGGTCTGGCCTCCAGCTATCACTACCAGACTATTATTGTTGTACATACAAATCATGGTCTGTGAGCAAGGCTTGTTTTTTTTTTTTTTTTTTGGACAATGTTTTTGTTATTCGGGGCCAGGAACAAGGTCGTCCATCATCAAGCTGACAGTGGAAAACTGTACGTGTTCAGTCATTGAAGAGACCCCCCCTCCCAACCACACATACCCATCCACAAGTCCCCCCATCAGTGCCCCTTCACTGGGACCCACTGCAGTTGTGAGCTCATCAGAAGTCACTGACACAGATAGATGAAAATTCTTCCATGCAGAATTTATTCGATTTTTTCCTGCATTACTAGATGCTGCTGATTACAGATCAATGAATACAGGTCAATGAAATGAATGCAACATTGTTTCTAAAAATCTAGGTAACACTTTATATTAGCACACACGGATTCACCATTAAGTGATGTGTAATGACTAACAAATTGCTAGGATGATATTAATTAGCTGTGATGTATGTGAATATGTTAATAAGCAGCTAGTTAATGGTGAATATGTGTGTGCTAATATGAAGTGCTACCCAAATAAAATACTGTCTTTGGGGTTTCACAGCAACCATTTGATTGTGGGATGTTTCATATTATTTCATGTACATTCAGAAGTATTGACTAATTTCATTAAGCTGATACACTAAACCAGGGCTTCTGAAAAGCTAGCCATAAGCAATTGGGTCATCAGTGCTGGATCCCTATGACTGTAAGGATATCTGTTTCTAGTATTGAAAAAAAATGTCTGCTGGGGAAATGCCGGTAACATGGTCACTGCCATGGATCTAACTTTGCTCCAGGGAGAGAGGGGAATAGGGCAGAATTCATCACTATGTGGTTGCTATAGCTGGGGTAGCAGAAACACATCCTTCTAGTTGTCACAGCACACACTTGGATCTGCCTCCCAGTAGCATTTGGTTAAGACTGTGACAGCTAGCCCTGGGTGGGGATACAGACATGTAGCATTCTGGTTGTTATGTACACTAGAACACACTTGGATCAGCCTCTCAGCAGAGTTGGGCTTGCTGTGGCATGCCTTGATTGTCAAAAAAAGGCACCAGAGGTCAACAAGGTTTTTGGCCTAGCAGTGCTGTGTGCTTTGGGCTTTCAGATACTACAGACACCAGAGACAGGGTTGGCTAGTCGTGCCAGTGTTGGGCAACATCTGCACAGCTAGTGCTTAAAGACTTGAATGGCAGCAGGGAAGAACACAAAGAGTCATAGGAACCAACGCAACATGAGAGAAATAAGCTGTAGCAACTCAAACACAAATATCCCTTTTTGGATCTGTTGAGGTTACAGAATGTGAATGCGTCCATAAGCATGATGGATGGGGATTTCTGGACCTAACATCTTTTGCACACCTACTTACAGCAAAGGATGTAGCATTTAAACCCATAGTCCTGTTGTTAGCTGTTGGTTTGGTACAACATAGACCAAATAGCAAGCCAGCACCACATGATAACTGGTAGAAGTGAAAGCACAGGAATCCATTTACACTTGAGCTCACAAGGCAAAGACAAACATAAATATAGATGTAATTTTTTTTTCTTTTTCCGTTGCAAAGGCCAGTGACACTGCGCAACCAGCTGCTGTGAGTCAACAGTTGACAACATCAAACATATATGATCTTCTTGATGAATAATGGAGCTTTTCAGAGAGTGGCAGTTGGTGTAAAAATATTGAGTGTATGTCTTAGACATCTTAAAGACACAGCGTACATGTTTTCCCAAGTTCCCATAACTGAAAACTACTGAAACAAAGGCTGGTGCCAAAGCAACCAGGACTATGAAAATATGTGTCCTGCGTGCTACGTAGCTTTCAGAGTCACAGATTTATTGTGAGTAGAGGTTTCATGGTTAATGCAGAGAATTTTCTATCCCTCTCTTGGAGAAGTACATCAGGAATCCACTGGTTACTGCTTAAGCATGCAGACTATTTTTGGTTGATATTAGAGGACATTTTTTGATGAGCTATTGGTTTATTGGTTTGGACACCAAGATCTTAGTGGTTCTTCAGCCTGCAGTGTAATGCACTGCCTAGAAGGCTCAAGCAAGACAAGATGTGCTATGTGTCAGGTCACTAATTAACATTAGTTAAAGATTTAGATTTTCTGTCCTATATTGTTTATTTATTTATTAATTATTGCAATCCATCAGTTTCTCTTGTCGCATGGAATCAGCAGGCAACGATGGAGACAGTGTCCTCCAAAATACATTGAATATAGATTTTGGTAACACTTTATATTAGCACACATATATTTGCCATTAACTAGCTGCTTATTAACATGCTAATTAATAGCATACTAGCATTTGTTAGTCACTTATTAATACCTTATTCTGCATGACCTTATTCTACCCATAAGAAGCCATTAACTAAGAATTTCTCCAGTTTTACATCTTACATGTATTACATCTTATTCATTGTAAGGAAGTTAATTGTTGTATATTAATTATGATATTAATATGCTTTGCTCAGTAAGGGGCTTATAAAGTGCTAGTGCAATAGGAACAGTTATTCTCAATCAAAAAAACGTAATGAGGACTTTTTTGGACAATGTAAGCACTTGTAACTTTGGGTTTTGTTCTAATTAATAGACTTTTCTACGTATTATTGAAGAAGAAGAAGAGATGGTCTTGTTGTACTATCGCCTTATAAGCCCCATACTAACCAAAACGTAATTCATTTACAACTACCTTACTATCTACAAATAAACAGTAATTAGGAGTTAATATTGAAAAGTTAATGGTTAGTTAATGGTCTATTATGAGTAGAATAAAGTCGTGCAGAATTAGGTATTAATAAGTGATTTTTAGCGACTATCAAATGGCTAATGTGTTATCAGTTTGCATGTTAATAAGCAGCTTGTTAATGCAGAATCTGTGTGTGCTAATATAAAGTGTTACCTTTATTTGCATTCTTTTTGGGGATTTTCTCAGAAGTAGTTCAAACTAAACAGTTGTCAAAATAACCTACAATCACCAACTTATTGTTCCACACCAAGATTGAATTAATTGAATTCATAATTTTCAGTCACTCTTTATGGCCTTACCTGTCAGTGTTCAGTTCTCAGATGTTACACAGTGACTACTCATTCAATCCCCTCTGTCCCCCTCCATCATGACTGACAGCTCAACTGTGACTCCGACACAGTTTCCAGGTCCACCTAAACATCTGTTCTGTAATCTCAAATGTTTGATGGATGAATATGCCACTGTTTCAATTAAGATAGAAGTGGAGACTTCCATTGACAGTAATGGTCTTTTTGAGCTCTCGATCAAAACACATGGCTAATGGGTCTCACAATGTCAGTCTTACATCTATCCATTCAGTTTCACCATTACAGACCTGGCCAGTGCACTAATTAAGAGTGCAAAGCACTAAAGGAGCTTTCCCCTAAGCAGCAGCAGCCTGATCACACACAGGTCTATAAACCTTAAGGTAATTTCCCACCATTTCACTTCCTGTCTGTCTCCACAGTCCTCCTGTCAATTAAAGGACAAGTTCTCTTTTTTTATACTGAAATCCCTGTTTTCCGTTTATGATGAAATACAATGATTAAGATTGAAATTTTGGCGAATGCCTCTGTTACGAGAATTTTCAGTTGTTGCGGTAGCATCCTCCCACTTACAGAATAGCTGCATAAGTGTAGTCATGCATCAAGTGTAGCCTAAAGTAGCCTAACTCAAACTGAAACTGAATAGTGAGAATTGAATGTGGATATATGGACTGAGCACAATTGTCAGTGAAATTCATTTAGATTTAGCCAGATTAAATTCAAAACAAACTATTGAGATTCATTTTCAAGTGAAACAATAGCTCCATATATAACTGCCAACACTGTTTTAACCGTGTTTCTTCCCATATCTTCCGCTCATTCCCGTTTTGTCATTTCTCCCATCCCTGACAACGAATTAGCTGTTGCCGACACTGGGGTAACGTGTGCCTGCCCAATATAAGTGTCTCTGTGAGATGTATTATGTATTGAGGCATCTGAATGTTTTCGCCAAACTTGTAGGATCCCACTGTGATATTAGGCCTTACTGATTTGTTTAGCTACATCAAAATCCTACTCTTAGCTATGCTTCGCCAATGAAGAGACAGAGGGTTCAAGGTCAGAAGCTATTTCATTTATTTTAACTGTTTTAAAGGTTAGGTTAGTTTTTTTTTTTACACTTAAAGCCTTGTTTTCTGATTGTATGTGATGAAATACAGTGTTTAATATTGAAATGTTGGCAAATGCCTCTGTTCTGAGAATTTTGAGTTGTGGCAGTAGCCCCCTCCCTACAGAAGCTTCCTCTACTTTGCCGCTGCTGCCCTCCAACTACCAACATCGTTAAGACCGAGCGTGCTGTCTGGCAGGAGTCTCCCATAATTGACCATAAAAGACCTCAATTTTTTATGAGTTATCAAATTAATATGTTTGTTCAGCATTCTCAAGTTGCAAGATCATGAATGAAATGCAGTATGATCATATTCAGCACATTTGTTGCGGCAAACTGGAAACCACAACCTGACTCTCTCTGCACATGCTGCAGATGTGGAAAGTTGAAAGCTAACATTACTGTTGTTTGCCGTTACTCATTAGATATGGCACATTTACAATAGACCCCCCCCCCCAAACCACCCCACCAGTTTACAAATAAAGCTGAACATGTTAGATGATTTCTAAAAAAAATATCTGTTTTTCATATATGTGGTGTTCCATTCCTTCTTTTTGACCTTCCTTTGCTCATTTATTGTGAGTACAAGTTTCATGGTTTATGCAGAGGGTTTTCTAGCGCTCTCTTGGAGAAGTACATCAGGAATCCACTGGTTACCGCTGAAGCATGCAGTCTGTTCTTAGAGACCCAATCACAGATAAGAGTAAACTCATTAAACTTTGGCTCAGGGAATCTGTCCAAATGAAGTCATTCAAGTTTTGCTTGAATGAGACCACACCACTGAAGTTCTGCCACCTTTCTTGCTGAACATTCCAGTAGGCCTGTTTTTCTGGAATTGGTTTTGAAGTGGAAGAGCGGAGTTTAATATGTTTGGCCCTCGTAGAGAAGTTGAATATCTTTGGTTCTCTGTTGTTATGAAATCAGTGCAGTATTACATTATAAGATTATAAGACTGAGGAGAGCAGAGGATTTAGATTTAATGACACTGATGCAATGTCTGATTTATAAAGAATGTTGAAAGTTTCATGTGTGTATTATGTTCAGTGTATTATCAGACAGTCATTATGAAACATGCACCTCACACACACACTCTCTCACTCAAACAAGACCCCATATAGACCCTGACATTATTGTAATTCATTGAAGATTTGATCTGCCAAGAAAGCACTTAGGCCTACGTTGCAGTTGCTGAATTTTAATATCATTTATTAGCACAATCTATTTGCATTGCACCTTGTTCCTGGGGCTAAATGCTGGGCCATATGCACTTGACATTCCGTAACCATTACCATGTCACTGCAGTTTCCTTTCATTGCACCATTTCACTCCCTCTGTAATGAGGCAATCCATATTACAGGAAATAACATTTTCTGTTTCTCATCTGAAGGTTCATTCCTTCTTCACTGGCTCAGTAGGTTTGAGAGGTGCACATATTTATCAACCCTTTGTGCCCTTGCTGTTTGTTTACTTTTGTCACATGTCTCAGGTTGGATTGGGAATTGTTTGTGGCCCTTGCCTAACGGATGGTCACAAATCCATGCACCTGTCTTCCACAGTGACACCAGCAGCAGAAGCTGCTAATCAGATCCATCCTTTAGGAAGGAGCAAGTCAGGTTCAGTATCCTGTTTTCAAGGTCAAAGTGTCTTGGGAACAAGGGACTGCATGTATCTGCCATTATGGCTCTCTGGGGCCACTGTGCTTGAATTCATCGATTTTTGGGCTTTGCTGTTGAGGGTAACCAGAACGTCCCACATTTTCCCCCTGAGTTTCCGACTGCAGGCCGGGCTTTGCGATAGATTAGGCCCCTTGCTACTCTAATTGATGACGAGAGGGATTCTGGAATTGATCATATAATGAATAGACTAATCTACACCTGCTGTATAAAAACATGGTGTTGACCTCTTGTAGCCAGGCTAGTGCCACCTAGTGTTTCCGCTCAATATCACATTTCGCTGCAGCACAGTCAGTGATCTCTTGATTAGCTTGGCTGAAGTTTACAGAATGTATCTGCCCACGAGGAAGGAAACGTACACCATTTGATTCCAGACGCTTTGCACAAAGTGCAACAACTCTTTCAAACCTTAGTCTTGCAGAGTTGCTTTCAAACCTTTCAAACCTTAGCCTTGCAAGGTTTATATCTGGGTGTTGCACAATAAGCAAGATCATTTTAAATTTAAGATCTTTTCAACTCTGTGTTGCAGCTTTTAAGCTTTTTGTGTGTCTTTGTGTGACATTTTGATGTTGGCATACCCCAAACAGTGGAAGGGTGAGTGAGTGCCTAGGCATGACTAGATGCTCATACAGAAAACAACGTGAGTCATTTTGCTTCCTCTGCCACATCATGTCCTTGAGTGTAATTTTATGTTATCCACACAGCCACCAATACAACAGAGAGAGTAGTATCATCAGACACAGTCCCAGTCACCCATGCAAGTTTCAATATTTGCTGCTACAGATTGTCACTGTAAGTCACCGTGAGTCACTGTAATACAATGTAATTTCTGTCACACAGAGCAATACACATAATGGCCAACATTACCATCTGTGTATAGCTCCTGTTAGTAAACAACCAAAATGCATAACCTCCAGTAAGAAACATCAGGTGAGAGATGTTATGTGTACTTTTTTGTATATGTGTGTGTGGGGGCTGCTACATTGGAATACGCAGGCAAGCACACAGAAGAAGCAGGTCACTGCAGCACACCTGTTCTGTGCAGGTGTTTGGGAGGATTGAAGCAAAAGTCTCATAATGATTCATGGACAAAAAAGGGCACAGCAGACAGCTGCCACAGTCTTCATAGGGCATGGGCTCAGCCAGATGATCCATCATCTATCTTCCTCACAGAGGTGGAGACAAGGGGAGGGGGGAGAGTGTTTACAGTAATTTCTTCATAAGGCTCTCTGTCTGCTGCATAACAAACCATAGGTGTTTTGACAAAGAAGGGCATAAACATGTCTTACTTGTTTCAGTAAGACCTTCATCTCCAGTATGTATCATGGTTACCAAATAATTTAGCAAATTTGGGATTTGACCTTTAGGTAAATCATTTTACGTGCTTAAAACACGTGGCCTAGCATTTTTGAGTGAATACAAAATACCCTGCTGTGAGTTCCCATTTGTAAGCTTTCTCTTCTTTCATACACATTTGGACTCTTTATTCATTACATTCCCCAATTGTTGTCTATTATATTCCTTCAATCTATTTATTATATATTCTGTTATTTAACTACAACAAGAATCAGTTATCTACAGACCAAAGCATTGTGATCTCTACTGCTCATTCTTTTATCAAGGATCTTCTCCTAAATTGTGTTGAGCATAAAACTCTACCCTTGTTACAGTGTGCAATCCCAGACAGCAATCAATGGCTTAGTTAATTGTTGAGCATGTTTATTGACTGATTCTCTCTGGTACCATCAAGACAGAACAGCATAGCAGTTTGTTGCTAAGGTATAAATCCTTGATTTCACTTTTGGATGACAGTGTTCGCCACTGAGTACCTGAAAAACAAATCATAATAAATAAAGGAAAGAATTGAGTGTTGCCACAACAGATAAAATACAGAAAAGTGAATTTTACTCAATATTACATAATTCCATTTCCAGGCTAAATGTGATCAGATACCCTGAGCAGAACATAATAAACACAAAGCTCAAGTAATTTTTAGTCAGCAAGCAAAAGTTATTTGTAGGCTGATTGGTGTGTGATACTGTATATCATTCACTTTACCATTTGCAGTGCATTTAGCATTGGCTCTTTCCCTTTTCCTTTCACTCCTCTGACGAAGAACCAGGAGAATGATGGATGATGTCTCCATCCAAATATGCCCTCTCAGATTTCACTTCTTCATCATGACCTTTGGCCCATGGCTCCGTCTCTACCCCTGGTCTCTGGCGATACCACTCTATTGACATTAATGAAAGAGTCGACAGAAAGGTTAATTAGGCTAACCGCTCCCTGCTCATCCAAGACATTATCTGGCTCTTTCCACTGCCTGACAGCACTAAGAGGGAGGAAGGGAGGGAGGGATGGAGGGAGGAGCGGGTGGCACATCAGCACAACCAGCATTTAGTCTTAGGGAAGAACCGTTTACTCTTGGCTGACATTATTCATAAGTGTACCCTGACGTCAAAACCTCAACAGAATTCTCACTGACCATCACAATGCTAACCATCGCCCTACATGGTTATGTAGCTAAGTTCAAAAACATGTTGGATTACTATAATAAGCATTTCACATTCATACATATCAAGGGATTTTCTCCCAACAAATGTCTGAAATATGTGGATAACACATCTATTTTAACACCTGTGACTGGGTTTGTGGTTAGTGTGTAGACCTAATTGCTGTCCATGGTTCTGAAGTGGTTTCCATTCTTATCATCCTCGTGTCTCTTTACCTATCAATGCCCTAAATGCACAATGTAATATGAGTTATGTGCAGCAGGCTAAATTATCAAAGTACTATTTTCATTAAAGGGAAATAGGGAGGACTTGAAGCACCAAAGCCACCTGTGAGGAGAGTAATGTGGGTTAAATACTGGGATAAATACAGTCTATGGCTATTGCCTTCCAGGTGTTGTTGAATCATGTGAGGACTAGAGCCTAATATTGTAGTTCTGAGTGGGTAGTGATCATGCCTATTTCATGACACCAGCCTTATATTAAATTACATTGGCAAGACAGTATTCAGTGCATTGTTTTGTAACTGTGGTATTCCTTATTTGCTAGATTAATAGTCTCATTGTTTGCCATTTGCAATACCATGTACCCTATTGTGCTCATCTGATAAAATAGCCCAACTGATTATCATAAAAAAAATGGTGGTGATTCTAGTTATGCTTTAAGGCAATGTACAAGCCAGTCAGTAGATCCAAACAAACTCAGTTATAAAATGGACAAAAACAGGACTTTGCCTAAGAATCCACAACAGACCTTTACTTGAAAACCACATAGACTTTTTTTTTTTTTTTTTGTTAAAGGTTGCCTCTTACTCAGCGTAGCATAAAGCTTTGGTAACAACCCCTTTCTACAACAATATTTGAACAAAGCAGGAATTTACACCCTGTGTAAATATGTCAGGCAGTGAAAAGTGTTTAAATTCCCTCCCAAACAAAATGAACACCAGAAGTGGCAAAGAGCAACAAGCATGCCGGTTTTTATTTATTTGTATTAGGACATATATCAGAGCAAATATATCCCGAGTACAGCAACCATATTGGACTTCTGACAGATGCATTATGAGAGCCCACGCGACGGCCCAGCAGTGGGGGCTGATAGGATCTCTTTCATTCCTCTCACACAATGTCCTGAAAACAAGAAGCCCTGTGGAGCTGAGGGCCTGTGCGCGCCTCTGATAACCTTGAAGGGGGGTGAGACTGGGGTGTTGGTGTGGGTGTGTAAGAGTTGGGCAGTAGAGTGTGTGGGGGTCATGGTAAGGGGATTGTGGGGGGTATGGTTGGATGGAAAAAATCATTTACTTTCATAACAATCCTCCTCTCCAGCCTCGCTGTCTGAGAAGCTATGGAAAGGATTTGACTGTTTCTCTCTCCCTAATGCTTTGACTAACGATCAGTGACCGCCATATTTCTCTGTTTTTTTTAAATACATTTTTAGACTGTCTACATTATTCAGAACATCTTTAAAAAAATATCAAGTTGTGAAAATGAAAACAAAAGAGGGAAAGGAGAGTTAAATTATTTCTGAATGTTTGCAACATGTCTAGGAGAAGCTGTTTTAAGCACTTAAGAAGACCAAACTGACTCCAGGGTGGAAAAGCTATTCAGGCTTGAAAAGAGGCTAAGGTCAGAGTGAAAACATTTGAAGAAAATGATGACAAACAGCTGAAATCTAGAGGCAAGGCAAAATGAATGCTTTCACTCTTGCTCTCTTTTCGCTTTCTTCCTGCACAGGGAAGTTATACTTTGATCTATCATCACACAAATACATTGCAATTACAAAGTCAGCGGAAGGATGTATTTCACTACCTCAAGGTAAGTTTAAGGTGTCAAGACATGATCATTCTGAGAAAAAAAGAAGTGTACATGGCTCTCTGGTGTTACTGTAAGTATTTCTGATTTTGTTCTTCTGTAGAATTACTGCAGTCTATTAATAGTTATTTCTGACACAGTACAGTATTGACTCATTCAAGAAGTTTCTGGACATATCCACATTTATATTTTCCCATAGTGTACTTCCCAAATGGGCAGGTAAATTATTGTTTTTAATGAGTAAGGCCTATGACAGCATTTGAATTATGATGATTAACCTGATTGATATCATTTTTGGGATAGAAACGTATATTTCATAGGTGAAACACGACTAGGGGGCTGAGTGTAAAGGTAGCCAGCTGGTTGCTTGCTGGGCATGCTTATGACACCTTTATTTAAGATATGTGTTAGGTAGTAGTTAGGGAAACTAACACCCGGGGGTTTTAGCTCACTTGCAAGCATGCACAACTACCAGTCTGTGGGTCTCTGAGGTGCGGTTTTGAGTCCAGGTGAGTAACAGGGCTGAACAACATTGAACAAAGCAGGTAACAAAACAGACTTTTTAAATGTAGCTGGTTGGTCAGTTACAAAGGAAATATAGGCCTGTGTTTGATACCATCACGGTTTGTGTTGAATAAAGCAGTAAACCTTTGCTATGGTGATGGTGCCTTGAATGGCAGTCTCTTTCATCAGTTCTCGCAACCTTTGCACCCTTTCACTAGTTTCATCTTTCTTTTCCCAATCTGTGACTCTAGCATTGTGCTGGATCATGCATTTCAACATTCAAACATGTTTTATTTAGTTTTAAGTTTGTCTTCATCTGTCTGGGAAGTTTAGTTTAGTTTAGCATCTTCTGCACAGCACCGCTGATTCAAATGCTGCTGTGGTCCAAGATAGGTGTGTGCCAAGAAGAGTGATGTGTTTGCCGTGCTCTTGTGAGTGTTTTTTCATGGGCAGAGCTGCAGAGACAGATCACAGAGGGCAGCCAGAACTAAGAGAGTTGCGAAGGCGATGGTCAGATATGGAGGAAGCCCGGTTGCAGACGCCTACATTTAATCTATTTAGTGGTTTAACACATGGGTAGGCCCCTTAAGCATTCAGTGAATAGCCATTCGATGGAGTTGTCTGAGGAGAATTGATAAACATCACAAAGCCATCACAAGGACACATGTAGGCAATGAGCTCAAAAACTTTCATAACATCCATTCATATCTAATGGTTGATAAAAGACTCAGAAAGACTTCAGACTTTCAGGTGATTTCAACTTAAAGCTTTAAGTTATTTCACATTTATAATACATAATGCACATGTTTAAAGGAATTCTTCCATATAGCCCAGTTTGAACTAAAGGACATTCTGACTCTTATTATTGTAATTGCCATGACCAATAGACCAAAAACCACCAAGCCAATATCTGCCTCTCTTATACATGAAATATCATGGGGCCTAATTTCAATAAATATTCCTGGGAGTTTGTTGCATGGAAAATGACTATAGTGAATGCATATTATATCACATATCTCCTGCATTGTGTTACGCCCATCTCCCTCTCCATACCAGGGGATTAGACAGTGCCTTTCAGCGTGTGCCAGCCTCTCTCTCTCTCACACACACACGCACGCACACACACTATCTCTCTTCCTTTTCTCTCTCTTGTACGGCCCATTCACAAACTGCAAACACAATCAGGCAAATGCGGTTAGCTCACAAAGGGAGCCTGGCGCCTGTCTGCCGCGCCAGAAAAGATGCTTCAGTTTGGTCGTTAAAGCACACAAGGCCATGAATATTCATCGCCACAATTTTTAAACAGACTACTTTATTCATTTGCCTAAATTGTGTTTCCTGTCTTGCTGTGACAATAAGATACAATACAGCTCTGCTCTAGAAGGACCACATTTATATATATATGTACATGCATAGAGGCACAGGTTAGTTAAACAAGTCATGTAAGATGATTGGGCTCACAGGATGATTGACTGAGGAGTGGCAAATCCTTTCTATTTACACCATAATATGCAAAGAGTTGCCATTACAGTAGTCCTCCAGTTGACTATAGCAAGTCCTTATAATCTGCTACTTATCTGAATAGTTAATGAATTAGCCTTTTTTTTCTGGCAAGGCCAAGTACACATTTATTGCAGGTGTTAAATGAGGATATTGAGGATATGACTTGCTAAATGCAATGTGTTTCTTAAATGTATCCATGTTCTGTTTACTGCTGCCTTCCTATCATAGACACCATGCATAATACTCTGGTAGGAGGCAAGGTAGATCAGATGTTTGTATGTTGAATCAGGTAGTTAGGTCTTTCTGGATCAAAAAAAACAAAACAAAAAAAGAAATGTGGTGATTTTCTAGGCCGATGTGACATGAAACTATACTCTCATGCCGGCGTAATAATCAGTGAAATTTGCTATCACATCTGAAAACAGTCCCTCCATATCTCCAAGTCAAGTAGAGTGCAAGTCACTGATCTCATGGTATGGTAGCAAAGTTCCTTGATTATTACACCAGGGTATAGTTCCATGTAATATTGCCTATCCTGGAGAAAGGTAAAACTCATTTATTTTTAACTCAAAGGGATGTGGAAAATTTGTATATTTAATAAAAAAAAAATCCTTTGCTGAGTCAGTTAGGACTAAAACACATACCTTGTACTGAGATAAGCTCTGTGAGAAGAAAAGCCCCTAAATGAACTAGTGGTTGTGCATTGCAGATCATAAACAAAATTACAACTGATGAAGTGAAATAAACCTATTCACTCCATGCAGAAATTAGAACCCCTTGGAGCAACATAACTATTGTGGAAGTCATTTAGTCTTCATTAACTCTTGAAGAGAGGCATAAATTCACAAAAGTGCTGAATCAAGCAGTACCAGTGTACAGCTCCTGAGAGTAATTCACTTTGCACACTTTCAATTTGCATCACATTAATTGCCATGGTATTCCCCTCATCTGAGAATTCCAGTGCAGTTCTTAAAAGCACAGTTGTCTTTGTGACTTCTTTAAACATTACAACTAGGTGGTGGGACAGCAAGTCTTGTATGTCCACAGATGAAACATGGAACCTGATTTGTATATACACCATGGTTTTTAACTATATGAAGTGCTAGTTTGTGAGATTTGTCTATATTATGAATTTGCATTTCCAAATGAATGGTAAGAATGTCAGTTCTCCTGATTGCCCAGTGAAAACAGGCAGCATTCTGGGGGTGAGTTTAATTTAATGAACATCAGTCTCTTTGACAAGCAAAAATTATGCTCTGCCAGGCATGCCAACTCCACTCTCATTCATGCCCTGTTAAACCCATGTCACACTAGCCTGTCCATCGGGAAGGCTGAGAGCAATGTGATACACAAGCCAGCCAGTTGGATGCAGATGTAGACAATCTGAATAAAGGTTAGGATTGTCATAAAATACTACATTTTGATCTAGGCTCATTGTTGACACTTGATTCTGAAATGAAATTTCATAGAAAAAAAGATGAAATATGTAGCCTGACAAGTTATAGACTATAACATTAAAATGTATAGTCTGACCACGACCGATAGACTGGGCCCAATCCTAGGAGCAGAATCAGCAGTTGTCTTTCAAACTGGATAGTGCTACAACCAATCAGAGCACATCAGTAAAATAGCAAATACATCCTTCTTTGAAACAAATGACTTGAGTTACTGTTTCTGCTCATCTTTCAAAGAAAAGCCTGTCTAACTCTTCCAAAGTGGCTGCCAAAGCCAATTCAAATGACCACTATTCCTTGGCCACTTAGTTGATTTGCACAGTTAAAGCCCTGTCGTTATTGTGCTAAGCCCACCCAACTCTCTCCACAAAGATAGAGCGTTGTGATTGGGCTTACCAAGCCTTGGAAAGATGAGTGGCCCCAGTGGTGCGTGGCTAGACGCACCCGCTGAGCAAAACTATTTGCTACCACTAGGGTGCGTCTAGATTTCTAGGCTATGAAATATGATGAAATATCTTGAATATTTAATTTAATTTACCTAAAAGCTATTTTTTTATGTATTTGCAATCAACATACAGGGTTTCTATTTTCCCTCCAGTGCTTCCTTTAATGTTTATCAACTGTAAATTCACACTCTCTACTGCCTGACATAAGACAAAAGCTGGAGTGTAGAGCCAGGTTTGTCTCTTCCACTCACACAGACCATGATTTTTCGGCACGAGCTGTAACAACGTGGCCAACAAGGTGAGAGACAGAGGGAGGTTTTGAGCTTGATTTAGAGCCCAGGGGCTGGAAAGAGAACTCTGGCATCTTCTTTCTCAAAAGGCCAGACCTCCCTGCTCATCCATCACTGCCGCCGAAGACCAGCCAGGCAGTCGCACCCCTACTCAGATATCTCTCTCTTTGGATGATGGATGAGGCGACTGTCCTCAATTCTTACTCTTCAGAATGAGCCCCAGCAGAAAGGCGGTGAGGGATGGCCGTGCCGGCAGGCTGCCGGACTCCAACTCCGACTCCCGGAGACGCCCGACGGGGAGGTGAATGTGCGTTTTCATTGCGGGGGTATGGCATATAGGTGTGTATAATCTCAGGTAATGATGTGCACTGTCAAAAGAGGTCCTGATGAGCAGGGCTTTCCCCTGTGCCCGCAGTCCACGGTGGTTAAGCTCAATCAAAGCCAAGCCGAGTCCTTAAGTAGCGCTAGATATATTGCACCTGGATTTACTGCAGTTCCTATTAGGTGGGCTTTCTTAAACAGCTCAAGGGGTTATTTGATTGAGGCGGGGGAAAAAATCCCACAAAAGTACTCTCTTGGAGGTTTAAAAAGTTTGTGACGAATGGAAAGTTACGAAGGCTTCCCTAACCAATGGATTATAAACACAGACAGGCTGGGATTCAAGAAGTGGTGTTGTTGTTCGATGTAATCAAAAAATTGGACCCTGGCCTGAAGCATCTACTGCTCTCCTCCCTGTTTCGTCTCTCATTTAACACCTGTTTAGCGCAGCCCAATAGGTACTGTCAACCATAAAACCCAATAAAACATTACTGAGTGGAGCTCTGCCAGAGAGCTGGGTCCACACAGCATTGCCTGAGTGCTCTTCTGCCTACTGGCTTTAAAATAGATCACATCGCAGGTGAGGATGCCCTCTGGATGTTTTTGAAGTGTAGAGATAGATGCCGTGAGATTTATGATGTGTACAGTAGAACTCCTGATGCATTTCCTAGGTCCATGCAGCAGCACAGCCAAACAGATTAGCAGACCTACAGGTGTCACCTACAGTATGTACTAAAATAACACCAAATAACCACTGCTTGTTTGAACCACTGCTCAAATGCATTCATTGTGTACTGGATTTGAAATGCTTTTCTCTCTTTCTCCTTCTCTCTCTCTCTCTCTCTCTCTCTCTCATATATCTATGAGTCTATAGTATCATGGACAACATGGTTTTGTAGACTATACACCAGTAGAGCATTGCAACCTTTGGTTAGTTAATCATCACTCTTTCTCTCTCTCTCTCTCTCTCTCTTTATCTCTCTCTCTCACTCACACACACACACTTGTTCTTTGTATACATACCATATATTTACATATCCACTCTCCTTTTCTCCTTCTACTTTTAGAGCTAATTCACCATCAAGAACATCCACACTGCAGTCAGCCTCGCCGTTAATTCTAAATTATAACTCTCGGCAGATAATTGAAGCAATGCCGTGCTAGAACACTCTATCCAATTTTGTGACTGATAAACAAGTCTGTGTTTCTTTCAGAGATGATGCACAGAGGAATCTCTTGTTTGTGAAATGAGCTGCAGTGTGCCACTGGAGACTTGTGTAAAGGCCATGTTTATGTAGTCCTTTTCGTACTCCATTTGTGAAATGCAGCACTCGGTATAACGGTGTCATAAATTAGAACAACTGCATATCAAGGTTGGGAATTTGTTTTGTGTATACTGCGAAACAATTGAATATTCATGATAGTGTCTCTGCCTAGATTGCCTTAAATTACAAACAAAGTAAAAGCACGTTCGGGTTTTTAAGGTCATAGATGATTTGGGGAAAGATGTAAGAGATTTCTGTGCGCCTGCTTTGGACTGTGTGCTTCTTATTTTTAGATATTTTTGCTCTCATTTTTTATCATTATCATTCTTCGCTGTGTCCTTTCCTGAGAAGCCCCCAAAGTATATATACTTAAATAAATGTGTGCCTCCTGCAACATTATGCCATATATTAACTTAAAAAAGAAAAGAGAATTAGCATTTAAATTGTGTGTGTGTGTGTGTGTGTGTGTGTGTGTGTGTGTGTGTGTGTAGCTTTTGAACTGTATTTGATCATATTTGACCATAATAACTAAGCAAGAGTAAATTTGACTTTAATACCTTGTTTTAGGCAGGTGCTTTTAGATAATATTTCACTTTTGCTGTTGCACTTATATATACAACAGGGGGACAGATAGCAGTCTGCATTGTCATGAATTTTCATTCAAGAATTCATTAATAATGAAAAAGTAGGCAGTTTGGTATTTAATCCTTTCTTAGCCAAGGAGGCTAGTAGGGCCAGTATTTATGTAATGCAGGTTATCCCATTAATAATGAAAATGAAGGTCACAGTAACTCTCCAAAGAGTTTAAGCGAACATTCAGTTGAATTAGGCACAGTAAGTTTTGCTTCCGAACTATTAGGCCTTTTAGGCCATGCTCAGATACTACCAGCTGGAAGAAAGGAAAGTGGCTGTTATAAAGGGCCCATATAGTAGAGACATAAAAACACAGAGACTTATTTTTGGTCAAGTGTGTAGTGAATGTTATGGTTAGTTTGTGCTCTTACCTAACACAGCTCAAACACCTTACATGTAAGCAGACTAAAGATAATCTTCCACAAATAATACAGTTTTCATTTGTCTTATTCAGTGTTCTTAATGTCCTATGAGGAAATACAGATACAGACAAACACAAGCACAAAAAAGGAGATTCAGGTAAGAAAAAGACAACATTCACACACTAAAATGGGAAAGTGAAAGTTGGAAGTCTTAGTACATTGCATTAATGCAGCAATGACACATAAATATGTTGGGATCTCTGTATAGCTAGATGTGGACTTTATGGGTTTCAGGGACAGGGATCTATAAAGTACAAATATACTAAGGTCCAGAAGGCTGGAAGGTATAGTACTGACTGCATGTTTGGTGTCTGTTGTCAGACTTTCTTTATGGCTTGTGCCTTGTGGATGATGTCAAGTGGCTCCTGTTTTTCTAATGGTTCAGACTCAGAGTGCTCATCCCACAACCATGATCGGATATTAATAACAAGTTGAATTTAACTAATCAAAAAAAAATTCTATTTTTTAAATAAAAATGTAAACAAAGAAGACAGTATTTCAAAATACACAGAATACAGAATACACAGAATACACACATTTTCATATGTTTCATTGTCCATTCTCCTTTGAATTGTAAAGGTTCCCAACTGCATCACATACACAAATGTTACAGCCTGGTGGCATTTAGTCTAGAGGGAGTAAAGCAAGAGACTGGACTGGTGGATTACTCCCTCTCTGGTACAGAGGCGCGACTGCATGGCCATCAGTGCACCATCTGTTGTTTGGGTAGCCCCTGAACTGTATCCACCCCTAGGCCCCAGCCTGCCTGCCACTGGAGTGGATCCCGGAGGCCTGAGTGCTGCCTTGTGACATGGCGTGGCATGGGCCAGAGGAGACCGTCTGTTTGTCTGGAGGTTCTCATTCATCTAGGGGGAGGGGAGTTGTCTCTTTGGTCTGCTCGGAAGGCTTTTCCCTGCCTGCCTGCCTGTCACCAACAATGTGCTGGATGATACATTTAAGGAGAGTATGATGGACAGAAGCAGGTCTCAGGATTTGAGTAAGTGCGTGTGTGTGTGTGTGTACGCGCGTGCATGTGTGGATGTTGCTTCTGTTATGATTTTGCTTCAGTTTATGGTTTGTTTTGGCAAGTGTCTGTTTCAAAGCTTAATTGCATCTTTCAAGCCAAATCCTTCATACAATGTTGACTCTAATCAAAAAAGGAAAATGCCAAAACAATTTTGTTATTATTATAACTCTTGACAATAACAGAACAGTATATTACAGGATGTTTACTTCTACAAAGTAAACATGCCAGACAATAACCTCAAATAGTTATCTTCACTTGTCTTCATCTGTAAATATATAGTGAGCAGTACATAGAATATGAACACACACACACACACACACACACACATGAACACACGTGTAGTGGCACATCTATGCTGACCTCATTTCTTTTTTTTTTTGGTTTGTTTTGAGTCTGTGGTACCCAAGAGCTCCTGTTGTGTGCCTTTGAAGCTTGGATGACATTACTGTAATACACAAAATCAGAAGAGACTACATAGCATAGACACCTCTCAATATGTGACATACAAAAATAATACAAAGAGAAAGAGCACTAGTTTATTCTCATTATGAAGCTGTCCCATCTTGATTTATTAAATCAATATATTGTACTTTCTAGTCTATGCTACACCGTCTTGTTAGAATAGATAGGAAAGGCTGGTTATAGTAACAAGGACTAATAAATAATTTCTCTGTATTTGGCTCACATTTAATTTGCATTAACAATATCATAATTCTAATCCTGATGAAACTGAAATATTGAAAGCTGAAATAACACACAGTCATATTAAAATATGTGTGAAAGAAAAATGAAGGGTAAAAAAAAAATAATAATCTGCCGTCCAGTGATTTTCAGTCACTCTTTCAAAACAAAGGTAGCCCTTTCTTTATACCTATAGCCTTAACTGATGCAATCACACTTCAGAGACAAGACATGAGCGTTGCTAAGGAACTGTTGCTACAGTGCGGGCTAATGTGTGTAAGATAAGTAGATTTGTTTCTGAAGGTGCTGACAGTCAAATGAGAGGGTCTGTCTGACAGCTCCATAAAAAAACGTGATGAAATATATTCACTTGAAAATAAATATCAGGTCTTGTTTTTATTTACCTAATTTGCAAGTATTTTCAAATGACCGAAAAATTAAAGGTTGCTCAAAGCTTGTTTATCACAATGTTAACAATATTCATGAGTATATTGTCTAATTTGCTGTATATGTAAGGTGTAATTAATGACACAGCATTGGTATGCCAGAAAATAATGCACAATCAAGATTGTAACAAGACCATGGGATGAAGTTGAGTGGCCTTTACACCTTGAAGGGCATTATTTTCTGATACGAACATTCCAGTTCCGCTTATACCACTGTTGCCATATGTGCACTTTGTGCACTTTGTGGTTTTACTAACAATTTACCTCTTTTGATAGCTAAAACAGACTTGTTTGCAAAACTACTTCTTTCTGCAGCTATGCTCTTTATAGACACTGTATCTGTGCAATAGATTTATTCACCGGACAACAGTCTGAGGATGATTACAGTGTGGTGGTGAGACCTGGAGCAAAGAAAGATTAACCCAAACTCAACTTAACCCCTCAAACTGATCAAAGAGTGCTGTTCTTACCTTCGCCACCAAATCTCATAAACTGATAACTGAATCAGCAGTAAATAAACAAGGTTTTTACTCTTGCTGTATAAATGAAAATGTTCTTTTGAGAGAATTACTTATTTTCTGGCAGTGTTACCATTGTCTGCTGTTGACACTTTTGATTTCAAAATTAGTGCCGTCTCCACTGACTTCTTTTTGAGGTTTTTGAAATACTAGACAATGAAAGATTCCAGACAGTGCCTCACTGTGAAATGACAATGATCTGAGATGCAGGTGGGCGGAACCAGGCTGGAAGAAGATGCCCTTGACAGGTGAAATAGTTGGTGAAGTCCACAAAACAGAGAATTTGCCTTAACTGAACCAAAGTGACCTGAATCCTTTCAACAACTCTGAGATGCTAACAGCTGCCAAGCATATGGGCTTCTCAAAAGCATTTGTGCTACACAATGTTGTACAGAACATTCTCAAACTTCTCTCTCTTCAGCGGCTATGAATATATTCATTTGTCAAGAGCTTTTGGAAACGCTCTAACACACACACACACACACACACACACACAAAATACTCAATAACCTTTGTGTGTATGTGTATGTGATTTATGAACCACTTTGCTTTAAGATGGGATGCTTGAGGGCCACTCTTAACACTTGAAGGAAATGTCTGCCTGGCTACAGTGCCCTGGTCTGAAACTGCAGCCAAAAAAATCTCTTCATCTGTTTGAGGCTGGAGGTCAGACGCTTGGAGCGGCCAAGTGAGCAGCAATGGGGTCGTGCTGCACTTCTCTGCCCACTGCTTCAGTTGAAAAGACTGTCATTCACAAGTGGCTTTTGCCCACTGTAGTGGAAAAGGTTATGGGGTTGGCCAAGATTTTTTTAGTCACACTTAAAGAGCATTATCACAGTCAGAAGTCATTACTCCAATCACTTGCAAACATCCAGTGGTGTTATTATGGGATGTGAATCTTTATGTTCAAGCAACTACAACTGTAAAGGGTAGGGGCCTGATTGTCTGTTTGTAACATCCTCCAAATTGTGTTACATTATCCAGAGGCTTAGTAGATATGTTATACTAACCTTTTTTTGTGATTCTTGTGTGGCTTGATCACTTAATGGGTGTGGATGATCACTTATTTGCCCGCCAGTCTGATTGCCAGCTTAGGTTGTGTGTTGTGTGTCTGTGTTTATTCCTGAACAGGTTCCTGAACCATCATGGCACAGAAAGGGATATGCACTCTAGAAGTGTAGAGGTATGCAAGGACGAAAATGAAATGAAAATTTCCTATAGTCATGATCAGAGCGTAGATGTCAACGCAATGTTTTCAAACAGACACAAGTATACGTGGAGTGCTTACATTTTCCCATTCATGTGGGAGGCCTATAATATGCATGAGACAGGTTTTTTTCCCCTTTACCATTAAACTGGAGAAGCCATGGCAATGAGAGATGAGAAGCTGATTTTCACTTTCCCAAGAAGCATTTCATGAACATAAAAGAGGCAGAAAGAAGAGAAATCTTCATCTGGCCTCCTGGTAGCTGTGACTAATTATCCGACCTTTCAAAAAATGCAAATGAGAAGGATCTCTAATATGATCCCATTATTAAAATGTCGACTTTCAGTTAAAAAGTACTTTTAAAAATGTATTTACGGTTTATTTTCCATATTAATCTCATCATATTTCACATTCAAACTTCAACTCAAATATGATAACCTTATCTGCATTTTTAACTGTCAATATGCAAGGATTTAAGACTTACGCCATTAGATAAGATATTATACCAGAGGGGAAAGAGAAAACAACTGCATTAGGTGGCAGTGCTGCCTCCAACACTGCAAGGATAATCCATAGCGGCTAACAGGGAGAAGGCAGCACATATGAAAGCAGCAAGATAAGAAAGGGGCACCAGCGGCAAGCCGTCGATACACGTGCTGCTCAGCTGTCATGGAAACATGATAAGAGAATCTCAGGAGTTAATGGTCTCAGATGACTGATTCGACCCGGCCCTCTGGAAGAGAGAAATTAAATGAGGTGGGAAGCGACTCAGCCTGGAGAGCAAACGCCAACCTTGACAGAGAATGTTGACCTCTGTAACAGATTGCCTCCTCACTTTGCAACTCTACGTTTTTTTGAGTGGTTAGTACACAGTGTCAACTACATGTCCATTGACTAGATGTTGACATGTTGCATGACGTCACAGTTACTTCAAGCCTCCCACGTTGATGGGTTTAAAGGTGTCCCAGTATGACCCTTTGATTGCATAGCTATGTAAAAAGTGTCACTCACATTGTCCACATTCTATGATAAAGTCCATAACTCTACAACTCCAACTCTTACTAGCACAAATATAAAGACGAATAATGAGGAGGAAGACAAACAATACAATGAAGAAGAAGAAGATGAAGAAATAATCTGTTGGGAGACCCAGCCCAACCCAACCCAGACTTCCCCAACCAGAGAGGGTAATCTCAGACACAGGCAGCTAAGGACATAGTGGATGACATGCATGTATCCAGTCCAGCAAATGTCAGATTCTCCCATACAATTGTGTCTTTAAGGACTTAAGAGCTTATTTGTATTCCAGACTAGCCGCCTCTCTACCCTGTCTCTTCACGTGTGACTGAATGAGAGTGAACAACTGAGAAGAGACGAGAGGAGATTAGAAGAGCCAGAGCTGCGGACTGAGAGAAAACAAAAAAATTTGTGTATGACACAGACAGTTTGTTTGTGTGTGTGTATGTATGTGTGTGTGTGTGAGAGAGAGAGAGAGAGCGAAAGAAGGATGGAGGGTGGTGAGAAGAGAAAGAGAGAGGAAAGAAAGTGTGTGTGCAGAAAAAGAGGAGGGAGGGAGCGGGAGAAAATGGGGAAGCACAAGGGAGGAGAAAGGAAGGGGATGCGGGGATGAGGGGGGGCTTTTATCTAATGTGATGCAGCAGAGCGCAATGACAGAACGGGCATTTATTTGAGCTAAGGCTGCTGCTGGATGTGAAGCAGGGCAATAGCTCTCATCAGCTTGCTGCCACTCAGCACACCCAGCCTCCTCTGATTCGCCAGCGAGATTGGACCAAGGAGAGGAGGGAGAAAGAAAGACAGAGAGTGAGAGAGCGAGAGAGAGTCGCGTGGAGGGACAGGCACTGCAGGGGGGGACTCCCGCCACACAGCAGAGAGCAAACGTTTGCGATGTCAATTTGAAGGAATATAGCTGTAAATCTTTTTTCATTCCAAATCATTTTCTTCTCTTCTTCCTTCTCCAGTTCCTCTTCACTTCTCTTCTAAATTTTGCATTGCAGTCCTGGCCGCCTCCTTCTTATCCTCCTTTTTCCGTCTCTCGCTCACTCTCCCTGCCTCCAGCTGTGATCCAAGTTACTAGGAAGACTGAGGGCTTATGGCTATATGATGTGCGCATGGACCGGCCCTTGCCGCTGCCCGTGGGTCACAGGTACTGGCTCAGCGGCAACATTTTGTCACGCTCATTGTTTTTCCCATGGCTCATTGCTGCCGCACGCACTCAAGCCGCTGAGGTTGTTGGCCTCTGGTGCTTTTGGTTATCCCCAGGAAGGCACAAAGAGTTCAGCGCTTAAGTGAACATTATTTTTACGCAGAGCAAAAAGTCGGATGTTCTTGCAAACATTTTTTTTCTTGCAGCTCTAAATCCATCACTAAAGGAGCTATAAAGAGGGACAGATACTTCCAAAATTGCATAAGATGGCGCTTCTTGTTGTTGATGTAAAACCATTTTGAATGGCTTTAAAAACAACTTTGTATTAACTACGCTGAGTCAGTTTGTGCATCAAGACGGCAAGATTAACTTCAACACAGGTAAGTCCCTTTCATATAGTATGCATTTGTTTCTTTCATTTACCTATTTAAAACTTATGCAAAGTTCTTATTCACCACACACACACACACACACACACAAAACCCTACATGATTTAGGGTTGTATCATAGTTGTGTACGGCGTAGCCAAAAATTTGTGGAATATTTTATTACAATGTAATAAAACAGCCTAGCACAGAATACAGGTGAGGTTGTGGGTCTAAAATCGTATTACAATGTAATAAAATATCATACCATATCCTCTGAAAATATTGAAAAATATAAATATTGACATTCTATTTTCTATTTATGTTTGTGAATGAAATTGAAATTGAAAGTTTTAACACTTTGCACCTTTGGTCATGAAGTACATGTTAACAGCCTCAGTATGAGAAGTGGACAAGTAACACATGGACTGCAAGGCCACCTTCATTGTTTGTGTCACCTGCAGTTGCAAAACCCACTTCTCCATGATCTGCACTGGATGTTTCAAGAATTGAGAGTTGTCATGGTCTGAATTGAATTAATGACGCAACTTAGTTGAGGTCATCCCCGGCAGTCCAGCCGGCTGCTCAGACCTGTGACAGAGTCTGAATTCCCTGAATTCCCAACTGAATTGAGGACATTGAGATGACATAGCTTGATAACACAGGGGAGGTAGTCAGTTACTACAGCTCTATATATATACTCTATATGAAACTTCTAGGACATATGCTCTAAATGTTGCACTGTGATCCAGGCAGCCCTATGGTCCAGTAGCATTTTCAGTGGTGCAATCTCCTCTGCTCTCCATCCAAGTTGGCATGCTCAGTGGTAAATGTCTTTGAGAGGTAAGCACTAGGCACATTGGGAAGACCTTACAAACTATGTGCTGCCTCCATTGATTTCTGTTTTATGGTTTTCTCATCTAAAATGGGCCATATTAATGGAATGGATTTCTAAATGGATAGAAAAATGTTAAATATCATATGCTGTGTGAACCAAAGAACATACATACAACCAGATGAATTCTGGTAAAATTACTAGATCAAATCACTGGAATTGATCAAGCAATTTACAAACATGAACCTAGTAATAGATGTGGAATGCAGTACACAGAGGTAGCATGTTATCAAGAATATGTATGTCTATATTTTCATAGGGTAAATAAATGCAGATATGTTGAGGGGTCCAGCTATACCATACATACTAGTATACTTTATATAGTCAGGACTAGACAATATACTTCATTCAAAAGGCTGGTCATAGTGAGAACAGTGGGCACATGTGTGAGTGTCGCTAAGATACATGATTTATCTATGACAAACCCAATTTGTATTCACTGGCAGACTACAAAAGAACTCTTCCAATCAGGTGAAACAAAGCAAGTCCAAAGTTGTTCATTAGACATTAGATAGGACTCTTCTGTATAACCTAACCTCCTCCTCATTTTGCTAGGTTCCTTTTTTTAACAATCTCAAGCCGCTCTGAAAATCAGACAAAATCACCTTATCCGTATCTGCCACCTTCACAGTCTCCACACACCTTATCAAGTTTTTTTTTTTCCTAACTTATTTCCATGTTGAAGATGAAACTCCATCAAAAATGTTTAAAGCAGGGCCTGGAATCAAAGTCAAAACTCTGATCAAGGTGGGTTGTGCTTCCCCTTAATCAGTACCATTTGTCTGAGGCAAAGTCCCTGTGACAGAGAGTCAGGCTCCTGACAGCCTGCAATCAGACGTTCTGTGACACTGCTGAAGAGCTCTCCATGCCGACAGGTTCTGTTTCATATCACATAGTTAGATTATGAGAGGATATCATTACTGAAACCACAGTGGTTTAGAAATCAACTCTGAAATTAACTGTGGGAACCTGCTTTGAAACTTAAAGTAGATATTTTAGTTACAGTGTAATTTACTTGAATGCTTGCTGCTGCATATATGGTTCAGAGTTATTGATTTTTAGAGACCACAGTTGTGAGGCTAAATTAGAAATAATTATATTAGTGATGTTTGGTTGCATTTGTATGACAAATATGTCTTTTTGTCTGCAAGTATGCAGAGGTGGAACATCATGACCTTAAAAATTCAGTAAACTGGCAGCACTTTACAATAATGAGAGGGTAGTTTTATGGTAATAAATTGGTAAAATCATGGTAACAACTCATAACTAGTCTTGTTACTGGACAATAACTGAATAGCTACTGAATAATTTCCATGTTATTTACAACAAACAAATATTACAACAAACTACTAGGCCTGTTGTAATAACTCAATAACAAAATGATAAGGTATTACTTTTGTTGTTATGGTGAGATTGAAATGGTAAGATCCTGTATTAATTGTAAATAGAATTGTAGATCATAAAATGACTGGGTAGGCACCGAAGCTAGTTTGCCCATGCATGACAATTAACTCCATGCTAAAACATCCTACTGAACTCCACTGAAGCATAAAGAGAACACATACCAAGTTATCTACACTAAGTGATCTACACTAAATCATCAGCAAATGATTTTGCAGTGCACTGAAAATCAGGTGTTGAGTTTAATATATATACTCTTTTGATCCCATGAGGGGGATTTGGTCTCTGCATTTATCCCAATCATGAATTAGTGAAATACACACACAGCACACAGTGAACACATAGTGAGGTGAAGTATACACTAACCTGGCACAGTGGACTGCCTGCTTCAGCAGCACCCAGGGAGCAGAGGGGTTACTTCCTTAATTTGTGCAAGGAAATAGAAGTGAAGTCAAAATAAAAGATCTATTGATATAGTATACTACTAATGATGATGCATCGCGATTATAATGGCAGTGAAAATGATTAAGGTTGTTTAGACTGTTTAGATGTGTACTGTGCTAAATCATCAATTTAAACTTTTGTATTTTATTTCAATAAGATTAAACTAATGACCTATCACACCTATTTTGACACCCCTCCCCTTACCAACTCCACATCCTCTGTCCTGCCTACACAAAACAGATAATGGCTAGGTTGGAACAAAACATGTTGTGTGGGCTACAGACATGACATAAGTCATGATTAAATGTCAATTAAACTGACCAAAATGGTGAAGAATATAAAAAAACTAATGTTTAGGGTAGCAATGTTTAGCATTATCCTGGCATCGTCTTGTGAACTAGATAATTACTTTAATATTAATTCCAAAATGGTATATTTGTGTTTGTTTTATTATGTTTCCATCAGAATAAACAGATTGATTTCGAGATCCAATGACGTGATATACTATAGCATACTGTAGCTATTTAATTGTAATAAAATTAAAACAAGCAAACAATTTATTTTACTGCCCTGATGCTGTGTCATTTAAATCACCATAACAAAGTAATTCCCTGTTATTACCATTTTGTTTTTGAAAAATGGAACCTCTTATTACTGATCTGTAAAGTAAAGTGTTATCAAATATTCTATCAGTGACATTATACCACTGATTTGTTGCATTTCCTACTGTAATTACTGCATTACGTTTCAGTTATTTTCACATCTAAGAAGTAGTTCCCCTTTATTGGCTGTGTTGCATTTACATATGAATTTGCCTGGAGTGTAAATGGTTGTGTGAATGTTGTGTATGTTAATGCAGTGCTACAACCACAGCATGTCAATATCTCCAGAACCACTTTTTGTACATTGGTGAAATTTGGTACATTTGTACCTGGCCTTACTTATGTGGTACTCCTGATCTCAGAACAAACTTGCAATTGTTTTGCTGCAACCACCCTCTAAACGTTCTAACTTCAAGTGACAAAGCCACTTCAACATCAACATATTTCTGCAATAATACTGCCAAATACATTTTGAAGGGACTAAAGAAGTCCAACTGAACAGAACGAAACATCAAACTCGCTAATCTCTTTTAAATATAGTTTTAACTGGATGGGGACAACTGCAGAATATATAATAACTACTATGCAATAATGAGTTGAAAAGAATATGTATGGTCTGTGAAATGAAACTTTGGTGTTGAAAACAAAATGGACATTGAAGTGAATGAAATGAAACACTGGCCAAATAATTCTGAACAGTTTTGTTTTGAAGAAAGATCTGTTTCTGTTGCGTGATCGGTGCTTTCCTAGCATTTTTAGATTCTGATACATTCCTTCAGTGTTAGATTCCTGCTTCTTTTGCCTTTAGGGGGTGGCATGCCAATAACCTTTTTTTCCAGATAGACTATAAAAGGAACATTGTCAAAGTCAAGTTGTTCCAACTGGATAAATTCACCTGTAGGCACAACTTGACTATTATGCTAGCCATTTTGTTAGCCTAAAGCAATGGATCCATTATGAAATCCACATAAGAGAACCCCAACAAACACCTAAGTATAAAAGGTTCATTATGAAGAACTACAAACAGTGTCTAATCAAAAGCTAAAAGTAAAACTTCATGAATGCTCTTGTGTTGTGTAAAATCAACAGCACTTTAGTCATGGGCGGCGCTTCTGGCAGCGGCCCCTTGCTTTCTCACCACAGGGGAATGAGAAATGCAATTTTGATTTCCTTTATATGTCTTGTACATGTGAAGAAATTGACAATAAATTCATACCATACCATACCATACCATACCATCCCTGCGGATCTCTGAAGTTAGTGTCAGTGTGGACAAATCAACATTCACACAGTATTGATTTATTTCTGCAGAATGAGTTCACTCTTTTTTTAGTCAGGAACCTGAACTGAACTCACTTGCATGTTGCTACAGGATTAGGAAATGGCTGGATCTTATCTTTCCATGACTGCTTGACAACAAGAGCACCACAAAAAATGGCATGCCAGGTTATGTGTTTACCTTAGAGGTGGACAAGAACATTGAACTGTTCAATCAAATTCAAAGTTGTATGAAAATTGTCGTAACAGAAACTAATCTGTAACATCTGTGTAATGTTGCCTGTCAAGGAAAATGTCACATCTGTGACATGTACTTGCTCCATGTCTGTACACATTCTCCTGAGTGTAGCTGGCAATATATATTGTATAGATAGTATGGCATTGGATTGTATCTTTCATTCATATCGGCTTGTGATGTAACATTACATTACTTAAAGAAAGGTGATGTAATGTAATATTACAAAACTGCAATTAATATGGCTTACTTGTGTTTTCTGTGTTTCCCAGATTAGAGGCTAACAATTAACTGAGCAATTATGATTGTGAAAGGTATATACTGTATATACAGTGAAATTGTAGAGTCAGCTTTCATATAGATTAATGAAGAGAATCAGTCTGAGTATAATAAGTGTACGTAAATAATAAGCATAACCTTCCATAACTTTGCATTTATTTATTAACTTAATGTAGCTGGATGCAAGGCAATGCCTACATTATAGTTATATGTACATTTTTATACTATGTAGAAGCTGTGAGCATGATTTTTGCTTCCTTGCCTAAAAGGCTGGAATCACTTTTCCCTCTGGGAAGGGCCACAACTGAAACCATCTGGAGAAGATGGGCAAGAGTGATCTTGCCTCTGTGTGAGGTTAAGACCAGGGCAATTAGTGCTTCATCATAGTTATATCATAGCTGAGCAATGACAGCTCTATTTAAAGATCTGCTGGATCGGTGGTGGCACATATGATTGTGTTTCAGTAGAAAAGGCCAACAGTTGAACATCTGGAAGAAGTGATGTGGACAAGATTAATGGTAATTTAGTCTCAGGGCACCCCCCCCCCCCCCCCTTTACATGCTTCCCAGAAAAGCATTGTCTGTAATGGTATCTCAGCTGCATTCTTGCATTAATGTCATGATGTCCAGTCTTTCCAGTTGGCTACATCATCTAGTCTAGAAAAAATGAAAAGTTTCTCTAATTGAGGCATTACTCCCTCTTCACATAATTATCCATGTCTTGCCGAAGACCATAAAATGGAAACCAAAACTACAAATTACAGAAGATATCCATGTGGTTCTGCATTTCCTCTCAGATGTATAAAATGGAGGTTATACCAATAAAAAGACCAATTAAATCAGATTCACTAAAACTCAGTGGGTTGCTTTGGCCTCACCAAAATAAACATGATGTCTAACAGGCATGCTTATGGGCCTAATACAAACCAGTCTTTTTCAGAGGTATATTTTCAGAGGCATACAGTACATTTTTTATTTCTAAATTTAATTAAGATTGCAGACAGATGATTTAATTAAGATTGTCTGCATTTGATGGGCCCACGCATCACAAACAATGTGAAAGAATGAGCGCACATATGACACACTACACTAGTAGAGCTAATGAAAAATAATGTGGCAGACGTAACTCAGAACTTCTTCTTTTTCTTATTTGGGGCTTTCTATTGCATTGGCTCTGTATAAACCTGAAAGTATGTGATTCTCATCTTGGCTCTTGCTAGACTTGTTAGAAGGACAGTAGACAGACAAAAGACAGCACAGAGACATTATTAGTTGGGCTATAGTTAGAGAACGTTACAAATGCTAGCTCTTTGGACAAGTCTGTGGACCATCTATGAGAAAAAATAAATAAATTTAATTTTCACTTACTAAACTTACATATACTTTATCTTGATATTAAGGAGGCATTAAGGAATTTTGACAAAGATTGATGGAAGCTGCATTTGTCAGTCTTATAGATTAAATATATATTTACTTAATTGTGTCTGGCCTTCACAGTTCTTTTATGTCCAAGGCCTGACATACATCGATGCTTGACACATTGTGCCAGCATCCTCCAGCTTTCATCCTCCATCTGTGTGACCACAATTTCTGGAATTTATCTCCGTTAAAATCCTGCCTCATCGGTCAAAAGAATGCCTCCCCATCGCTGCGGTGAAATTCTTTTTCTGGCGGTGGGGTCATTTGGCTGGCAGTTCGGACATGCCTCATCTTGGCACTCCCGGCTCTCCACGGTGGTGGCGCCATGCGGAGGGCTCGGACAGCTCGAAGCATATGGACGCGAGAGCACGGACCGGTGTTGCTGGCAGTTATGCACCAATTATTAAGAAACACCTGTTAGACCCATTCATTAGGGCCGAGGCAGGTCTCGCCAAATGGAGACGGCGGGCTAATGAAGGCGTCCGCTGGCTAATTGTGTGAGCTAAAAATAGGAACGGGGTAAACACGGTAGGTGCTTAGTATTCACTTATCATCCGCATGGCCTTAGTACGCTATATGACAACGGTTCGATGCATGTCTGTCTTTTTTTTTCAGTACAAGCCTTTTGGAGTCTTTCGAGGACTCTGCATTGCCTTATCAATCACAAAACGTCAACACACTGAGACTATGCCAAATAGTGTTTCTATATTTGTTCAGTGCTGTCAGATGCAAATGTCACACCACTTGCTGTGATTAACCTGGAATCAATGATGAAAAGATGAGTAACACAGATTTCTCTGTTGACGGGTAACATCAGTATCAGGTTGTCCATTTTTAATCTACAATCTGATGTAGAACATATTTTCAGCAAAGCACCTATCATAGATTCTTTCATCAAAGTCTGTATTTTGTAAGAAGTTGAAATCTTAAGCAGTGTCACCTTCACATATCTGCTGTTTGTTGTCTGAATTGTTTTTGAATAAGAGACTTATAATCATGACTTTCAACATAGATTTCAGTAAAACCATCCATGCACTGTCATGATATTAAACTAAAAAAAAGCAAAAACAAAAAACAACAGCCGAAATCAGCGTATTATCAGACTAACATTCAGTATAAAACTTGCAGTGATTTGTAAACCAAGCTTGGCTAAATACTTTTCAAATTATATGACTTTGCATTTTAAAGGCACTGCCTTTTAGGATATCACACCCATGAATCAATTGATTAGCTGTTTGTCTTCAGCTGAAATGGAAGCCAAAGTTGCTTTGAGAAAGAGAGGAAGATGAAGATGAAGGACAAGAGGGAAAGTCTTTTGAAGATGAGGGTTAGAAAGAGAAATAGACAGGTAGAGTTGTAGTAAACATATGAACAAAGACAAAGAGACAAACACTATCAGATTATCTATCAGATGAGATTTAGGCATTACTGCAAGTAAATGTCAACAAATAGTTGACTGATTGATTGATTGATTGATTGATCAATTGATTGATTAAATGGTTTGCATTACATATGTAGGGGGGAGGGAGAGGAAAGTTATCAACACTGTTGTGTTGATAACTTGAGAAGGAATTACCACATCAAAACAGTTGTATGTTTTTAACAGGCACTTTCAAAAGCACAGCATGACTGACTCAGTAGCTTCCTATTTGTTTACTTCTTGAAAGTGAATAAATAAAAATATCCTGGGTTGCTGAAAAACAAAACACAGAGAGGCAAAATGCATTGACATGACATGGAAACTTTTAAAAACTAGATTTGCAGTGATACAAGAAACCTTTTTTCACACAGAGAGAATTATTTATGTAAGCAATAAATCACTAAGACCCAGTTTTGTGCGTTTAATGAGATGAGAACTCTGTTTAAAAAAAAAAATCTGACATTTAACCTAGCCTGTACTGTTGACTCTATTTTCACATCTACTGGGTGAACACAATGCCTGACAATTTCTGTGGCTTTTGATACTGAACCTACAGTATTCCAACACAGTATACAACATTCTTAAAATATAGAATTCTTTCAAAACAAGTCTTTGAATGAGAAATGATAATGTCTTGAAAATGAAAATGAACACAGATAATAAATACCATAAAAACTCCACAGGGGTAGCTACTAGTAACTCACAACAAGCCTCCATGGGGAACTGGGTGAAATTTGACCTACGGTTATTTAGAGATCACATTCCCCCTCACTAGCCTACAAATTTCCTGCCAGCCTCTACTATAGGTTTTCAGATTAAAGCAACACCAAAGAATTGAAATACCTTTTGATGGCAAATCATGTCTTAACAGGATGAACAACATAATGGCAACAGTAGCGATATGGCATGCACCCTTAATTCTCCAAGGTGAAGCCAGAGGCGGCTTGTAGAATGGACAATATCAATCAGTAGAGTCAATCTGTGACCAAGCAGAGGAAAAGATGTGACAGTAAGACCTCAAACACCTCATTTATTTAACAGCCCATGCAAAATGAAGCCATTTTCATTGCTGTCATGCTAATATTAGTTATTCTGTCGATACAGTTCCTATTATGAGTTGAAATGCAGTGATGGCAAATATTATTACCCATCACAATACACGTCTAATAAAGAAAAGTTGCTGACTATTCAATTTATGTTTGTAAACAAAGTCATTCTAGTTGATGAACAGTTGGGAGACAGAGTAGCCTGGCTCTGGCTGAAGGATTTGCTTAGCTATTTCAATAGTTAGCATGCTAACATTGTTTAGCGATCATCTATAAATAAGGGTTGTGTTTGCAAAGAATGACTATCAAACCATTTAAAACAAGTGTTTCCATAAGTGTGTAATAAACTAATGTCAGTATAAATTCTTTGTTGTGTGTCACTGAGTCAAAGAGCAGTGTAGCTGTCCGTAGGTTAGGTTGTGTTTTGTAGTGCCCACAGGATTTAAGAAAATACACAAGGTGGGATCATACAAATTTCCTCCTAAACTCACATCATTTGGGTCTCAAGAGCTGCTGGAGGAGCTATTATGAATTGGCTGATTTTGTCTTTCAACTCTGTGAGCCACAAGCCCAGCTTGGTAGTCCTAGGTCCAATCCACACCTTAACAGCATAACTTCCTCACTTTGCTTGGATGTAAGATATCAAACATTACTGAATGAGTATCGTCTGTTGCACTTTCATGCAACTGAAAAAAAAACTATAACCTGTGAATTGAATCTACCTGTAATTTACCACATTAACGTTCAGTGTTCATGTGCGTTTACGATATATCTCAATTGGGTATATGTATAAAGGCATGGATTTTGTTGTGGATCTGTACTGATGTAATGTACATGAGGTGCAACCAAAGAAAAGTTCTAAGCAGCAGGAAAGGCTGAAAGGTACTTCTACAGTAGCCTCACAGTGGATATGTACATGTCCCACCACAGTTTTAGGCATGCAATGCATCTTACAGAAAAAAGGGGGAAGAAAGGAATTGCTTTATAAATCTGTACAGACCATATCACCACAACTCCATAACTTTGCCTGAGAGCAGATTTGGAAAACAAACCATTTGTTAGAAATGACTTTGAGATTGTACTGGTAGCCTTTTGTCTCTCACTCTCCAGTACTCTCCTCCACACACGCCCAGACATGAAAAAAGCTTTTTTTGACAAGATCTCTCTCTCTCTCTCTCTGTCTCTCTCTCCATTGAGAAGAGTCTAACGAGGCTCAGCAGTGTCTCCCAGCAGGAGTCGCTCACACAAGGAGAAGCAGATCAATAGTGCTTAGTGTTTAATATTCTCCATATAAATTAGAGGAGTGTCATGGGATTGCACTGCTTCTTGCCTCACCTCGCCTGAGCTCTCCATGAGAGGACAGAGGCATGGCAGTAGGGCACTCCAACGCTGGCAAATTAGAATGCAAAAGGGGGGACGGCACTCTCCTTTCCCTCAGACAGAAAGCTCTCATGTCTCATATCCCTGTAAAGGAAGAGATGCTCACAAACATGCAGGCACACACACAAGTACAGTAACTGTCTCACCTCACATTTCTTACACTCAGCATAGATTTGAAGCTTTCTGCTGGGTGTTTTGGTTCTTAGTAAGATATATATATATACACACAAAAAAAAGTTCTGCATTTGTTTTTATTTTCTCTACTAACTTTTTTTTTGTATGAGTTGCACCAGATATTATGTGTCAGTGTCTCTTCACACCTTTGTATGTCTAGCTAGACATTTTCATTTTTCAGTTGTCATAGATAATAGTCCATAACATTTTGTGGCATTTCTAGACTCCCTACCTTTTGTAAGTTCAGTTATTATTTTCCCCCTCCCAAATGCTATGTTTTCAGTAACGTTGTTATCATTTCATGGCTTGATCACGTTTATATTAAAAACAGCTGTCATGATCACAGATAATGATCAACTTTAGGCTATAATTTTCATCAGTTCAGGCCAGGTTATCATTCTCACACTGCAAACAATGGCTTTTCAAAATTAAGAAAAAATATGCTCTTTTAGGGAAATTTACTTCATTTCAAGCATGCTAATCTGCCTGTGTAGCAAGACAATTACACTAAGATTTCTTGAATAAGAAAAATACAAAGAAAGGAAAGTCTTGATTTAAGAAAATATAAGTATATAAGTATTCATGGTATGATATTTAAACAAATAATAAGTTGATCTAGTGTCTAGAAACTAGACCAATTCTCAAAACTAAAAGTATGAAAACAAAACAAATGTGCTTGAATCTAGGACAATGATGCTAAATTCAAGTGAGCCTAAGTGGTTTCTCATCCAGCACATGACTACAACACAACACTATGCTGCTAAGCTTCTGAAATATGTACTTACCTTACAACACCACTCAAAGCAAAGGCTCAAAGCAATTCTAGCACAATTTGTTTCAATATGATATTTCAGGTTCAACTTTATTCAATTCAATTTAATTCAATTTTAAGATTCATTTACTTATTGAGGCAGAATTATTTGGCTGGTTTCAGTATATAGGTAATATTCAGTATATAGGTAATAACTAAGTAATAACTAATTTTGAGATGATTGTTCATGAAGGGGAAAATATTCTGACAGATACTGAAGGTAATTTTACTTGTTTCCAGTAATTTTACCTAGTCAAGTAAGCCTATATTCAAAATCAAACCTAACTCATTAAGATCACTGCTACAGCGGCGCCCGGGGAGCAGGGGGTAAAGCTCATCTTTTGATATCTTCTGAAGATTGCATACAGACCAAGTAGCAACCAACAAGTGGCTTAGATATGAACTCTGAAGTTAGCATGGACACCAGCTAGCAAACCAGCCAGCACCATGCTGGCTCTCCTCTTACTACCATATGTGGCCTCTACATTAAGTACAATGCCCTTGGAAGCTGCATTGATTAATCAAAACTTAAAGCATTCCTTTGAAATTCATGATGCATATTGCGTTGCATTGAATCTCATCATGCAAGCGGCCCTGATCATCACTCATGGGGAAATTGGGGAAATGGTGAAATCAGACTCATGGCACATTGTCTCTTTCATTTGCCATCATTGAGGTTATCATCACCATTTCAATTGCTGTCTGTGCTGGGGAATATAGGAATATCAAATGCAAGCTGTATATCAAGCTGTGATGAATGTGCCTGTAATTATGATCACACATCTAGTGTACAGTCATTGTTATTCGCTCGCAGCGTAGTGTCTTATCGCTGTGATATACAGTACTTCATGGAATGCTCACACTCCTCTCTCCTCCTTAGAAAACATTCAACAGGAAAGAAAGAGAGCATTTGTGTTTCGTGGACTCGTCTTTATCTCACCCTCTCCTCTCTTTTTTTCCCTCTCTCTCTCTCTCTCAGTCTGTTTCTTTCCCTCCTCTAATGGTTTAAGTTCTCCCTCTGGGAAAGATAGTGAGGCATTCTACTCATGTGGATCGCGTTAAAGTGGCCCAGGGCCCTTATTGTCATGGGAACAATATTAAAATGATAAAGCAGGGTTATTCCGCGTTCCCTCAGCATATTTCATTTTTGTCAGGAGCAGGTGACTGCTTCCCACTGGCATAAAACCAGATCCCTCCCTATGTATTTTGTGCTCTCTTCATCTTCATCCCTTTCTTCTTCTTTTTCTTCACCAAGAAAATCTTGATTCTTTCTATCATTATCTGTTTGTCTGTCAATCATCTGTGCAGTCTTAGGGCAACATGAAAAATCTTTGTTTACCTTGTTGGTGTAAACCAAAATCTAACATCAGCCAAAAGAATTGCCAAGATTAACAACCGATTGTTCTGTCTTGTCTATCAATAGATGTATCCCTCTAGCCCCTGGGGTTAAACTATAGAAGGTTTCTTGTGGCTTTGAGATTAGGCTTTGCTGACCCAAATTCTATGGTACTGACAACATTAGTCCACTATGGTCTTAGGGCAAGCAAATGACAACCCTTTCACAACCCAGAGGTAACACTGCTCTGTGATCTTTCCTTATGCTATGACCAGGGCCACTGGGACACACTGAACCCTTTTTGGGGATGTGGTTGTGGAGGGGGTGAATGAGGCACCTGTGGCAGTTTTTAGATTTGGACATCACAACAAATAATCTAAATGTGTGTGGAATCATCAGAACCCATAAGACAGTCACTGGTTAGAATGCAGTTATAATGTAGTAATTCCAATATCTTAAAAGCCCGGAGAGAACCCGGAGAGTTCAAAGCACAGATACATTTTTATCATGTTCAACTAATGAAGCCACACAACAGAATGTGTAGAGAGTCAAACATTGGCCATATTTTTAACAGTGCTCTGCATGCACAACAGGAAGGGAACATGTTATATATTTGATAGCATTTATATTTGCATAAACACATTTGCATGCTCTTAATGTGTAATGTAGTTGCCCGCTGGTAAGTAATATTCATCTTTAAAAGATGTAAATCTCAGGTCATAGGCTCCAGAATATGCTGTACAGTAGCTCATCCAGCCTGCACTGAATATTGAGTTGACCCTCCAACAACAGTCATATGCAAACAACTCAGGAGCCAGAGACATAGTTGCCTGCTTATGTCATCACTCACTCCAGCCCCTATCATTGTCCCTGCCTATGATCATAATTAGCATCTCCATTTTTTAACCTCCACCCCCCACACATGGCATTAAATCAGCTAAACAAGGACAAGCAATTGGCCTTTAATCATGCCGCATGTCTGGAGATAATATTGTAATGATACCTCCTGTAGACAAAGCCTGTGGATCTGAGCATCCCGGCTAAGGGCAGCATGTGGTCCACACAAGGCATGGGGGTCATGTGGTAATGAGACAGAGCTGTGTGGATGGGGGTAAGCCCATTCTGACTTGCTAAGGTTTGTGTTAATAAGCTTATATTGGTGTCTGCCATATGACACAGTTGGAAATAATGTTTTTATAGATTTTATTAGAAGCCCTAAGGAATCATCAGAGCACCAGAATTGTCCATGTTCTCTCAAGAGTCATGACCTAAGCAAAATTAAAAAAAGACAATGGAAAACACAGGGAACTGGTGAACTGGCATTTCTGCTGAACATCTCTACCATCTTTTTCACTCACTGTGTCCTTGGTACAAAGTCCATATTAGGACTAACAGATGATGTAAATATATGACAAGTCATTATTGTGATTGAAGTCCAGTTCTTTTATCATGCTTATTAGAAAGCACACATCTCCATGTGTGTGTGTGTGTGTATGTATGTGTATGTATGTGTTTGTGTGTGTGTGCTCCCACTGTGCTTTTTCCCCTCATTTCTTTCAGCCACAAGGCATTACACTGTTCACACAGTGAATCTCCCTTCAACATCCCCCTTGTTTCCAGTCTCTGCTGTCTTTGATTCAAAGGCTCCGTAATGACGTACAACAACCCCCATCTGGAAAAAGCCAGGGAAAGCCCTTGTTGTATCACCACATAAAGTAGCATTTTCTTAGGCACAACTCATGGTATTCCATTTGCAGGTCACTAATAACACAATGTGTTACTAGAAATAAGTGAATCAGGAAGCTAAATAATTCAGCACAGCAGTGTATTCTCTGTTGGACTTGAGCTTTACCACTGTGAATTGCAGAGCTGAAATGGTCATTTTAACCTTTTCTTCTTGTTCTCAGTTCACTCATTAGAAGCAAAAAAAAAACAAAAAAAAAAACAGGGGCACATGGGCTGATTGTTATAATGGAATTTTGTATGTGGTTACTCAGATTTAGGACCATCTGTGCCTTGCTGCTCCTCTGTCAATACTGCAATGGAAAAAGCAGCACCCTCTACAATACGTCTCTGAATATCCATGCAGCAGCAAAGGTTATGTAACCATCAGCATGCATAATTTTGGGGAGTTTGTCCTATGTCCAGCTCCAACCTCAGCTCTGTCTTCACAAACTCTCAACTGAAGTACTCTTGAAGTATGCATGCATGTACATGCAAATCAGAGTGATGTGGTCTATGCGTATCTCATTGCCCCTTATAAATTGCCTTGCATCTGAAAAGGACAGAAAGAAACAATCAACGGAATGCCTCTGAGTAATATTCCATCATTTATAATAATTGATCTTGTTCTGTGCTAATGCCATGATAATTATTTTGATTTATGCCATGTTCAGAAACAGCTTGCTCCTTGGCCCACCAACCAACTAGGGATGCTGAGGACTATATGGAAGAGATGGATCACATCAATAATTTACGCTGGCACAAAGTGTTTCAAAACCATGATTGGACAGTTGGCAAATTCTGATGCTTCTGAAGCACTGCTAGCAATATTAAGTAAATGGCGAGTCATTTGCACAGTAGTTTAGAAAATGAAACACATTTATTAAGTGAGATACGTGATGTATTGTGTGTGATAACCAAAGACAATGATGTGCAGCCTTTTATGACAGAAGAGTGCGTGCATCCACAGAGACTTTAATATCAAAACCTATTGAATCCTACATTTAGTCGGCATAATACAGATGACATATACAATTGTATTTTACAGGGATCATTAAATCCCAGCTTGAATAGGCATTTGAGGAAAAGGCAATGGGCTGGCAAAATATAATACTGAACTACTTCTAATGTTATTATTATCATTATTATCTATTTTGTATTGTCTTACATTACCATACACTGACACAATGTATATCAAGCAATGTATCCACAAGTCAGCCCATGGATGCTATACTGGCATACACTGATGGCAACCTATGATGTCATTGGCTGTCAGCAATTTCTCTCACAGAAGAGTTTCCCCACCTGCTCCTGAACAGGTTTGCATGTGAGAAACAAAGGATTAGTCATCACAACAGTTAGCACTCAGCTGATTTTATCCACAATACAAGCAAGTGTATTATCAGTCCCTAATCAATCAATATGTGAAATGCTTGTGATATGATTGCCATCTCCATGCAAAACCGACACTCTGCTGACAGCTGCTTTGCATCTGGCCTGTAATAGAGCCCATCTACATACACACACTAGCTGGCCCATTGCCATAGTTAGTAAAAAATTGCCCAGTGCAATGGAAAGCAATGTCTGAAAGCCTCCATGTCCATGCGGCCATGCCTGTTGTTGTTTGGCATTCAGAGCAGGGCTCAATTTGCACTCCCGTGCTACATTTACATGTCAGTGTCAAAAAGCCTGTGTAGATAAGGATTAGTAATTGCGCTTTCAATATTGGAGACTAAATAGCCTTTGAAAGCATTTTAGTGCTGGGAGTTATGGTAAACATCTATTTAGAGCCAACTGTGTATTCTCTGAATGTGCATGTAGGGTTCAACACTTAAATTGAGTTGTAATCAAGGTAATTTTCTGTAAAGGGTTGCTATACCCTTTTGCTAGACCTTCATAAACAGCCATTCCACTTGACTTCTCCATCTTTAATGTCAAAAAAGTCAACCACAACACACTAACATCATCAGAGTGATTTTACTTTGTTGTGGCAAAAAATCATTGCTAAAGGGACTAGTCAGGGAAAATAATTTAAAAAATATAGATTTTTATTTTTAAGATGGAAGATGTAAGCAACAGATGTCTGGCTGTACTTCTTCTATCATCCTTACCATACTGGTACTCAATGGTAAAGTTGAAATGTGTGATTTGAGGACCCCAATCTTTACACTGTCTACACATTGTGAAGAGGCCTTTTGACTGAGTTAATAGAATCTTATAATCTGAAGAGCCACCTGCAGGGACACAAGATTTAATTTATATTGTTCTGAAAATCATGGCTTTACCGTTGTTGTTAGTTGCTAATACTGTAATTCAAGCTGACCAGTGAAACCACAAATCAGGACAGGTTATTGATTTTCTGCTGTTCCAAAAACAGGCAGTGACGCCATACCTTGGATTCCTATAATATAACAGCAGGTGGCTCATGGGTTCAGCCAAAGACCTCCTTACTCCACCTAGGAGAGAGAGCACTGTTCCCGGATGTGTTTGGCTTCAACACTAGCTTCGGCACCATCCAGCTAGGGAGAGGCTCCTAACCTTGCCACACAAGTTTAATCTTCAAAATGCTGCCGGAGGATTTGAATTTCTGCACATCCATCTCGGCTGGCGATGCTGGCTTGATTAATGGGGGCCATCGATCACGGCGCCGAGCCCTCGCTCAGCCTGCGCCATCAGACAGCTTTGCTTTAGAATAATGGGTGCGTTCCATCCTGCCATGTCTGCCCCCCCCACACACCCACACACACACAGACACACACACACCCATCCCCCACCAATACCTCACACCCCATTGCTATGGCCAGGCTGCATCTGCAATGATTGTGCATCTTTTTGATCTATCTGTCAAGCCCTCTGTCAAAAGGACAGCAGGGGATATGTGCTCACCAGGGGAGATGCTGCTGCTGCTGGGCCTGCATGCTTTTGCCTTTTCTGTCCTTGCTAGCCCTAGGCAGACAGACAAATATACACTCACTCACTCACTCAAACACGCTTAAATAAACTCAGGAATGCCCTGAATTCATGACTTGCTTTTGGCAGACAAAACCAGTGTTGGGCACGTTACACCTGCAGACGTGTTTATTAATTCAAACAGTACATATATCTGCAGTTGTGGACACGTATTCTACCTCTTCAAATTCTTTTCTGAGGTCGACGTTCATTTTAGCATACTCTGTATCAATGTACTTCAAAAATGTCTTTCTGCATGGCGGGTCGACTCCTTTTCTCGGTATTTTGCTTATGAGGGCCCTGAAGGAGTCGGAATCAATGGTCGACAACGGCAGCATGTTTTCCACAATATACCTGCCTATCAAGTCATAGAGCTCGGCCTGTGTCACTAGTTTTTGTGGAGCTGAAAAACTGCTGCTTAGAAGGCATGGGTCCTTCACTGTGTCTTTCTTTGTTAGCAACCCTGCTATCATTGGTGTTTTAAGCCACTAGTTTAGTGGAAGCATGTGCATTCGAAAGGTGCTTCATTAAATTCGAGTTGCTTACACAGCACGTGGATAAAGTCTTTGGTCTCGGACATAATGTACACTCCACATGTACATTTTTACCCTTTACCTCAATAAGGTTAAAACAGTGCTGGTACATCCACCTCGAAAACGCTGTCTTACCACTGGACTCCTCTTGACTCGCTATCTCTGAATGATAGTCTGACAGTAATGAGCTACCGCTGTAAACATCCGTGCACGAAACACGAAATCTTAGACAACCTCCTCAGCCAATCATCATTACCTAGGCTGTTATCCCGCCCTCCCCTGTCTCCTTGCGATATGGGGAGAAACACACACACACACACACGCAGCTCCTGAATCCTGTGACTGTGCGAGCTGGTCGAATGACAGCTTTTATTGAGTGACTTCAGTAATGTACAGTAATGGCGTGTTGGTAACGGTAACAGCGTTATGATGGCAGATAAAATAATTAGTTAGATTTCCCATTACTGAAAAAAGTAACGCCGTTATTCCCATCTCTGGACAATACAAACAATTTTTGGAGGGGCCATGATTCATGACCATGTTTTTTTCAACTGCTGTACCATGGCTCACATGTGTGCCATAGTTAGAGATCACCAGGTGTGCAGAGGGAAATTAATCCATTTCAATGAACTTGTCCAAAACCGTGAATCTGTGAAACCATGAAGTTGATTCCCTAGGTTGGTTTGGCAATGCATAGGGCTTGGTTAACTTAAATTGTTATATTGTGAATTGTTGTATTGTCATTGTTGTGGGCAATGTATTGTGACAATTATCCATTCTTGACTTCCTGTGTGATCGCCACCCCTACTTTGATACACAGACTCTGTAGTTGCTTGCAGCCTGGCGGAGCTCCATTGCAACCTGTTTCCATTCCTGGTGCCAGTGATGGCTGTTGGCTCAGATTAAAATTCCAAGCTTCAAGGATCAGCTTTTAACCAGCTGGAGTGGAGTGGAATGCTGCCATTGTTGTGACTAAATCTCATCACATAGGGACACATTGGGAACTCAACATTGGGAACTCAACATCCCAACTGAAACATGAGGTCTAACAAATAGTTTCCCTATACCAGTAAACTCCATCTAACTAGCTTCTAGAACTGAATGAATCCTAATTCGTATACATAAAATAACTTCTGTGTCACAAGTTCCCATTAACCTAAATCCTCACTAAGTTCTCCATTTGATCCTGTGTGTCCAAACTCATTTCAAAATAGATACAATCTTAGCAAGTATAGCTGCTAAAAATTGCATAACTTCAGCTCATTTGCAGCACCACATGCAGTCAAATGATGGATCCTAAGAACCTGCAAAGTTGAATCCTTCTAGACCAGGGATTCTTAAACTTTATTGGACTGGGGACCCCTCATGGAGCAGAAAAAATTCCAAGGACCCGTCATAATCACAACACACATTTAACAATATTGGCTTATATCCATTTGTACTGTTAAATGCTAGATGCAACTTTGTAGCAAACTTGGTAAGGCTTTGCGGACCCCTGGTGGTCCCCAGACCGCAGTTTGAGAACCAGTGTTCTAGAACACAGGACTCGTACACAGAGTCAGAATCAGTAGCGTGAATACCAGAATTCAGCACTCGGGCAGTACTGATTAAAGTGACTCGCACACCTGGATCAGTTTAGTGAGTAACTCAGAGGGAGTCTGCATTTTACAGCTCTGCTAGCGTTTTACATTGTTGAACCAGGCATTCCTGAAACTTGTTGCAAAGATTGTCAACAAAATAGTCACAGATCTCTGTGTGATCTACAGCATTCAGGCTACAAGCATTTTTGATAAACCCACATAAGGTCAATCATAAAGAACATTTATTGTTACTGGGATACTCGATCCAGGTTGACTCAGTACTGAATTGGGGTACTGAGTTACTAAAACAAGCATAACACAACATATAAGGCTACATGCAGTTGTAGCACCACATGACTGGAGACAATACTAATGGAAAAAGCACATTTGAATTTGAATGGTGGTCATCTGTTGGATAGGCCACAACCCAGGTATCTCTCCTCCAATCCCAACCTAAACTATTCAACAATGTTCAGTTCCATTTCAGTCCATATTGCCTGAGTGAAATTGAGGGAAATGAGGTGTTGGATTACTTTTTTAATCATACCTACCTATATGACGGATGAATTCCCACATGATTGTTTCTCAAATGATGAAGAATTTCAATACCATGTGAGTCTACACATGCATAATGCAATTACATTTATTCAGTTCTATTATAGTTTATGTTATACAGTTAGGACAGTATGCTTATCAGGTATGAGGATGTTTTTGGGAAGATTATTTTTCTTCATTTTTTAAATTAATGACTGCTTTCATTTTATTGTAATGATATGCAACACAAGTTCCCAACTCTAGCACGTTAATATCCCCAAATGTCTCGAGCTATTCAAACTTTTAAAGTAGCCATTCATCACTGTCAGAATTATGTTCTTCTGACGAGCCAGAGCTTTTGTGCAGCTCATTACTGTCAAACAAGGGAACCAAAACATTCATCCCCCTGCGGACACTGCCACCACCAACACACAAAAGAAATTCTCTTTTCTAATTGAGAAATCATTCTGAATATAAACATCAAATTTGTTCCCCCTTCTCTCCGCTTTTTTGTTCTCACACAACAAAAATATGCAAAGCCATGCAAAGTCATTTCGCTAAAGAGTCACCGCCATCTTGAATTCCCATTTGCTCCTGCTACTATTTTTCCCCCTCATTATGTTTTTATTTCATTTTCCTTAAATACTGCAGCCCTATTATGGCACCTGCTGGAACATGAACTGATATGCAGTAATATTGTGCTGTTGCTGACATTCTGGCTGGATATAGTTACTGTTTTCCCTGAGCAACACACACATACACACACACACACATACACAGACACACACACACGCGCGCACACAAACACACACCCACACACACCAGCCTGTGTGCTTCCCTGTATGCGTCTCATGTCAGACCCCACCAGCCCTCAACAAAAGCCTGCAACTCACTTGGGGAGGCCAGGCGATCTTGCAGGGAAAGAAGGAAAGGTAGAGAAAAAAAAATCAAGCAGAAGCAAGTTAAATTGTCCATGAAGAGTTCCATTCTTGAATTAAATTGAAAGAAGCGGAGGCCTTTTGATAGATTCCTTGTGAATGCCTGAAGAGTGTCTTTTGTGAATTCCTATAATGCCTAAACCGTTTCCCAACTCAATTTGAAAGGTAATGTAAAGTGTGTGTGTGTTTGTGTGTGTGTGTGTGTGTGTGTGTTTGCGCAGTGATGGGACACAGAGAGTGTATAAAAAGAAATAGCCAGTGTAGTTCCTTATATAGGTCTATCATAAAGTGAGCTTGCTAAAGTGATACAATGTGTGTTTGTGTATACATTGTATTTGTGTTTGTGTGTGTGTGTGTGTGTGTGTGTGTGTGTGTGTGTGTGTGGGAATGCACAGCTTTTTGCCCTAGATGAATATGAAGGCGAATGTTCTCACTAATTTCTGCTGGATGTGGTCACTATTTTGTGCGCATTTTCTTTTTTACCCACAGCTTTCAGGCGCGCACTCACACACACACACACACACACACACACACACACACACACACACACACAAACACACATACACACACACACAAACACACAACACTCACTCACACTCACACACTAAGATAGAGGCAAGACCATAGGGGTTAGACAGTCAGCAAGAGAGGGAGAGAGATTTGGCGAAAGCTGAGAAGCAGGAGGCTGTTCATCAGGTCGTGATTTGACCCCCTGGCGCACCCTCAGCAGAATGTGTCGGCCCCAAATTGGGTCTATTTGTTTCAGACGTTGATTTTTTTTCTCCTTCTCCCTTGTCTAGAGAAAGTAAACAATGCAGCATTGTAATGAGAAATGAAGAGTGAGCCAGGAAGCAGCAAAAAACACACTAGACACCCTCTGCTGAGGAGATGCCAGCCCACCAGAAGGAGTACTACAGCCCAGTATTGCCTCTGAATGCACTGTGATTATTAGTATTTTTTTTCATTGCTTCCTGTAATTGCTTCTCTCAAGGAACTGGCTTGTCCACGCACGCATGCACACAGACGCACACACACACACACACACACACATAAACACACACACAATGTACACGAATCGTACCCTGGAAGCTTTCTGCTATGATACCATTTTTGAATCTATTTTAGTGAGTCAGAATCCATGACATAGCTTTTTTTCCTTCTCTTTTTTGATATAAGCCTTCACGGTGGATACATACTGTTTGTTTGAATCCATATTGTCTTTTATGTTTTTTTTTTCCATTCAAGTTAGGTAATACATGTCAACATAAGAGTTCCTGGCATTCAGCAACATTCAAAAGACACAAGCCCATTCAAGAATGCCCTTGGTGGTGGCTAGTGACAGAGCCTCCATCATCCTCTCTTCTCTACAGTCTCACCAAAGGCATTTGTCCCTTATAAAACTGCTCTTGCCTGTGCAAGCTGTGCTGTGTTCAAGGGGATGATGCACACATGAGAGGCCCCCAGTCTGTGGCTCCCACTCTCCAGAGCCATGCCCCAGTGTGATCACTGACTCTATAATGACTCTTCGTGCTGTAAACGAGTCGTCCACTGTGTATTTTTGTGTGTGTGTGTGTGTGCGTGCGTGCATGTGTGTGTGTATATGTGTGTATGTGAGTGAGCTCTTGTGTGAGCGTTTTGAGAGAGAGAGAGTTAGGGGAAGTAGGAGGCAGAGGATTTGAAGTGCTGCAAGGAAATGTGTGTCTTCAAGTTTATGTGTGTGTGTGTGTGTGTGTGTGTGTGTGTGTGTGTGTGTGTGACCCCTTGTAATGAGATAAGCACTCACAGAGACTGAGCCAATGCCTTTTCCTCTACTGTCCACAGAGAGGGAGAAGAGAGATCTGACAGGTCAGTCTCAATGACAGATATGCATAGTCCAGCATATCAGTGACTTGCATGAAAGGGGTCCCACACAACCCCGCTTACAAAAGCTTTGTCTAGAGATGTTGAATTCACTGTGATAGCAGCTGTGAAGCCATTTTTAATGAGGCATTCTCCCATTCCTTTCCCTAAGAGAGAAAAACATCTGCGATTTATGTAGCTTTATGCAGGGTGATGAGTCATTACACTGAAGCCTTTAACCTTAAGTGTCACAAAAATAATCAAACTTTTAAGATTATTCTAATGCCACTGGTCTACTGGTAGTAGATGAGAGGCATTGAAAAATCTTAATAGCAAAGGCAGTAGCAATGCCCCCTGATTCCCATCTTCTTTGAATGAGCACCAACAATAAGTAATTTACAATAACCTAACTGATTGTCAACAGTGAATAAGTTAACATGAAAAACGTTGACGTCATTATGTGGACTTACATGTCAACCTGAAAAACATCTTACAATGAAAAAATATGTTTCCATGGTACCAAACAGTAATGGTTGCTAACTCGGTCAACAGTATGGGGTAGTTCATGTTAGGTAAGCACATAACATATATGTTTCTCCATGCCTCACTCTGCTCTGGATGACATTGAATGGCTGACTGTGAGGTGCTATACCATCAAGGTTGGGGTTTAAATCGCGGTCAGGGCACTCAGTCACTCAGTCAACAGTACTGTCTGTCTAACTTCAGATACAGAGGGCAAAGCAAAAACCTGGACAAGGTAATAGTGGCAGCATGAACAATGTCCGTCGTAAATTGTCGTACCTACAGAGGCCAAAGTCATAATGTGATCAACACACTTATAACCTGACAGAGAGCACTGACCTACATGCGCACTAAGACCTTTTCAAAATGCAGAAAGTGGGACATGTAAGGGATAATGGCCTTCAAGGTGTGCTGTTATTGGAATTAATGAAAGGCAAAGAACTTCACAGCACAAATGCAACCCGGTTATCACCCGATTGCAACCAATGCATGTAAGGAATAGCCTTCCGTTTAAAACACATGCAAAAATGTGCAGCTTTGTTTTAGAGAAATCTGCTCAGTTGCTGTATTACACACCCACCATTTCCTTGGGCAATAAGAAATTGTTTCAGCATGTATGGTTGTGCTTCAAAACAACCATACATGGTTGTGCCTCGTGCTTCAAAACACACACATAATGCACCAGTTATTTGTGTTGGTTTATGTGGCCGTACACCACTTGACTCAGACAGGTGTGACTTGTCAGCATAACAATTGTTTAACCCGCTAACCCAGCTCTCAAAAGTTGCTACACACTTTGCATAATTCCCCAGTGTTCTGCTGAGCATGCCATTAATCAGGCATGAACCCCTAAACACACACACTGAGAGGATGAAGGTGCTCATGCATGAAGAACATGTCTTATGACAGAGAGTGTATGTGATGAAGAAACTTGTCACCTTCGTCACTCAATGTGTGCCCATTCCACCATCCATTCACCTCCGCAGTTCACTGAACATTGAGATTGACAATGATTAAGGTGACCTGTGTGAATGGACTGAAACTGCATACCATGTGATGTCGACAGAGTGATGCTTCTCACAGCACATGAAATATAAAGAACCAAGGAAATGAGGTAGACGTTTGCTGTTACTGAAAACAAAGCAGGCAGTACTACCTAATGTTTTTTTTTTTTCATTGAATTGTATCAAGGACACTGTTTAATGTTTAAAGCTCATTGTTACTGTATATACCTATATGAAAGAAAAAAACACTCTGAAGTTTTAAATACTGTTCCTTCTCAGGTCTCTTGTCATTGAACTGCCTGTAGTGTTTATTTATAGTGGTTAAGTCAGTGCATTTGATCCTGATTCACATTGCTGCTACCTTCTATATGTTGCTGAAAAAGTCAAGCTGAGCTCTTTGTGTTTCATCCTAGCATGCATCAATGATGCCAAGAGGAGAAACTCCAACCCTGTATAGCTTTTAAAAGTTTACATTAAATGCTTCAAAAAGTGGAGCACTACTAGACACATGCGTCTGGGCACAGAGGCAGCTTTCATTTGTTGAGTTTGTGTGAATCTGGAGAGGGTATCATGCTGTTTGACTGACCTACTTTTCTCACTATGAAGAAAAATATCATGCCAGCTATTTTTATTTGTTTTTACATGTGCATTTACATATGCACTGCAAACAATCAGCTCTTCCACTTCAGACCAGTCTGAGCCATATGGCTCTAAAGGCCCTTCCTGCATCCTTACTCATGCTTGTGGACCTGTTGAAATCCCCCAGTTCTGCTTGGTATCCTGAGCATCTGTTTACGATGGTCTCAAACACATGTATGGTGCAGATAGGCCTGCGCGGACCAGGAGGACCAGAGCCCACTGATCTCCTGCTTATCTCCTGATTAAAGTACCTGTTCCCTGTTGTGCTGCTTGCACTGGAACATGGTGTATGATCTGGTGGATGATCCGGGGAGGCCTTTTTTTTTACCAATATTCCTATAACTGGATTCTTGATATTCCATTCCCTTCTGTTATAAAAGGCCTCTGGCTATACTCACCTGACGAACTTCAGCTTTCAACCCCACTCCTCCCACAGCAGCCAATCTCTTGTCACCTCTTGTCATCTCTTTTTTAGACTCGAACATGAAATTGCTCTTCATTATTATTTTTTTTTCCGTCTGTAAGGGGGTGCCAACTGAGTGGGGATTGACCTAATTTACAGTAGAACAGACAGGAGGCTCATCACAACATACTGGGCAGGATGTCAGATAAGAACCAGGCTTTAGGTGCAATTGCATGATGAGCCTCATGTGTACAGCTTGGTCATGAAGTGGGGGAATTGGGGGAGTTATTAGAGAAAGTTATGGCATAACCTTTTTCCATAAATCAAAGGTTTTTCTTTTTCTTTTTTTGTCATTTCCCAATTTAAAACCTTTCTAAGAAAATGTCTGTAATTGCATCACAGAGTTTACATTTTGGCATGCAAGTCATTCCTGTAGCTTTCCACAGATTTGGGTAAACCCAGTATGTCCACCATGCCAGCTAATTAGCATGAGGGGGTAAAAATAGCTTTGTCTTAGCCTGTGCTAAGCCATTTCCTAGAGCACAGAGGAATGTCATCCCACTCGCCACATTCCTTTCAATACATTAGTCTGTGTCAGTGTGAAAAGGCTGTCTAGCAGCTAGCCAAGACTTTCAGTAAACAACAAACAGTGACCTACAAACAAAAAGAGATATAACAGACAGAGGAAGAGTAACTTACAACCCAGCTGAAGTTGATGAAGGGCACCAACAAATTTGTGTTTCTTTGGCAGCTCCACGCAAAAGTGTCATGTCCGTAATGCCAGCACAATGCCATGGTATGGTATGATGTGAATGATGATTACATTAAATTTGAGCATCCACTCTTCTTAGTTGTAGAACAAATTTTATGAAACTTTTCGCATAATCATCATAGTCATACATACATATAGTCATATGAAGGGCAGACACATTTAAGTATTATCCCCACCAGCCATGCAGCATGCACTGTGCAGCTCTGGGTGGAGGGTTGGAAACCACCACAAAACAAAAGAATAATTTTCATTGTGGCATTCACTAAAATGCCTTGCCATAAAATAATCAGTGTTCCCTGCTCTTATAGAATATTTATGCTGTGCCAATCAATCCCTCAAGCGTCTTCCTCACATGGACAAGATGAGCGGTAAATGACAAATGTGGTATTGCAATCATTATTATTATTATTATTATTATTATTATTATTATTATTATTATTATTATTATTATTATTATTATTATTATTATATACATATAGCAGTCATCAATGCAGAACTTCGAAAGGTCCGTGGTGGTGGCGAGGCAACAGTGTGCTCTGTGTTGAGTTGACACAGAACCATATGGCTGACAAGCTTTGAATTAATAAAATTGCAGTGTCCTGTTTTTCCCAGCCTGTAAAAGTAGTGATATTTGCATTCTCTTGACATCTCCCTTACCTCTGCCTCACAGACACACACACACTCACCCAGACATACACACACATGCACATGTGCAAGCACTTTGGCCCAATTAAGCAACGCTATCTGCAAGCATTTAAACTCCTTACTGCACACAAAGGCATGACTGCTCCCTGCTGTTCCCCGCAGTGCCATCTATCCTCCCAGTAAAAACGGCAACACATTTCCTCTTGGTCTCCGCTGTGACACCCCCCCCCCCCCCCATCCCCCCGTCTGTGTCAGCCATTTATATCCCACATCACACATGTCGCCGTTCTGCTACAGTTCACACAGCGCCATCATAGTCCGGCCCTCAGTAATTTATTTTGTCACATGGTTCCAAATTGCCAGCCACGTCAAATTGCAAGGCACGGCATTGTGTGGCAGATCGCAGGGCCCAACCATTCCTCCATCCCAGATGTTTTTGTCTTCTTTTTTCACCCCTTTTCTTTTTCACCTCTCTCAACATTATTTATTATTATTTTTTCCCTAATTTTCAGTCTTTTGGATATTTTGATATTGATTGCAATTTAAATAGGCATAGCAGAGGGGATGTGACTGGAACATTTGGGTCTTGACGAGTTCAGAGTTGAATGTGTCAAAAGCCATTTCAGATAGTTTGAGGCAGGGGTGTTCATTCTGTTGCATTTCATGGCTCTCATAAAAATAGACACATTGCAAAGGTCCTTGAATTGAGTGAAAAGCCCAGCTAACAATAGCCTCTAACCCAACACTCTAGATTTGTGAGTGCTTGTGCTATAAAACGTCTCACAAAGTCCATTACTTCCTACCCATCCATCCTCACAACAAAGGAGTGGTTGGATGACATCCATCTCCCAGCACTCACCCAGTTTGCTCTTATTTTGTGTTTTATTTCCAGAGTTTTATAATAGATTTCCAGAGCCACTTAAACAGAACTTGATACCTAAAGTTGAAGTTGACTGGTATACAGCAGACACTTTTATCTAAGTTACAGAGACACAGAATGTGGGGGTAAGGAATTCAACCAGGGTCAACCAATCATTATCAACCAGCGATGGTTTTTCAGATAAATCTCACCTTGAATGCACCAAATTGATCCTGGACTTTTTCACTGATATGTCTTCTGCTATGTGTTTTGTAATGATATGTTTGTGCATTTTTATATCATCCTGTAAAACATAGAGTGAGAGAAAGATTTGAGTAAAGCATAATGAAGACTTGGTGAAAAAGCGTGTTTGTGTTATGATGCCATTTAAATTTAGCATGGCATGGTAGTCAACAATTTATGTAGTTATTGTAATTTAGATGTGACTCAAGTTTACTGCAGCATGTTTCAGGCATTGCAACTTGATGCATCATTATAGCATACAGTTGGAGCTGTTTCACTTCCAATCACAGCATGATGCACATGTTTGCATAGATTTAAGAAGTTATTAGTGCTATTTGAAAATTGAGGTTCCCTTGTAAATCAGTACATGCCATTCTAGAGAGCTTAAAAATATGATATACAGCAGCTACAGATAACATGTTCATTACTATTATTTTCCCTTTGACATTAATTTATTATAATTCTCCCCACTCAGTCTTTACTGTATGGATTTTGTAGCACCAAAGTTCATGTGAGGTGTCCATAACTGGTTGTTCCGTAATCACTTCAGTGTAGGGGGCAAAGCATGCTCTGAGTACCTGATCTGCAGCCTTGTGTAAAAACGTCAGTGATGCTATATGATGGCTGAGGTTGAGAGGTTGTCTGCTGCACCCCACTTTACAGGCTTGTCTTGTCTCTAAAGGTGAGCCCTTAAAAGTAACCTGTCAACTTCTATCTCCATCTCAGAATACAATGCCTGATGTCTGAGTTACGTCAGCCCTCCACAGACATGCACACACACAAACACACCTAAACACACACACACACAGACACACAAACACACATACACTCACATACACACACACTCACACATACAAATATGGGTAACACTTTATATGAACCCAACCCAGTATTCATAAAGCATTATAAATACATTAATAACGGGTTATAATGCATTCATAAAGTCTTATAGCTAATATTATTAGAGGTCATAATGCTAATGTTATGTGCAAGCTGTATGCATTTGATTTATGATTGTCACATCCCTCTGCTGTAAGGTAACAACATTGAACATTTAGTTTGTTGTGTTAACCACAATGGCAATATCCCTTGACTGGAACCTCGTTTGTGTTTTCTAAGGTACAACAAACTTCTACCTGCGCTATATATGCAACCGTAAACCCCTCAGTAGCGCTAAAAACAACTATTAAACCACAGCTAGCTTACACTGACATGTAGACACCTTCTCAACAAAAGCATTTTTAAACTGTATAAAGTATGAATTTCGACATGGGTCATTCATAATGTGAAAGTTTAGCCATTATACTGTCCAACTATGTTGAAATAAGAAATTCTACCTTTTTTCAGTGCACACATTTTATATGGCGAAATAGCAACAAGTGAAAAGCAGCTGCTTTTGCCGTGGAGGGTCACATATTTGCCAGAGGCACACAGATAGATGGACGCAGCCCACTTTACCTCATTCATGCCGGCTTATCGATTCTAACAGGTGTTTGCACTTGTTTGAGCCAGTTGTGGGGTCTGTGAGGCCGTTGTTTAGTATGAGTGGGGGGGAAGGGGTGCTGTGTGTGTTGTGTGTGTCGATGGGAGGAAGTGGGCAGCAATCAGGAGCCAGAGCCCCTTCCCATCCCCGTCTTAATTGCCTCTATCAGGTCGGTTTTGCAGGCTCAGAGTAAACCGTCCCAAAGGAGCAAACACCATCCCTCTCAGAAAATCACTCTGCAAAGAGTCCGCATGCTGCGTTGATATATGCTACTTTATTTTCCAAGGCTGTGTGTGAGATGTAAGGTGTGTTTGGATGAACATTCTGAATCAGTCACTGTAGACACAGCAGGGGTTTGATTGGACGCCATTGACGTAAGCATTTAGGTCATGCCTAATGCTCAGAGTAGAAGGGAAATAAACACACTGCAAAGAAGTGTGCAGTAAGTTTCACACCTGTACTTATTTATGCCCATCATTTAGAGTCGCCATGTGATCAGAAGAACCATGAATATTTGATACAAGTGTCTGCAATACAATCTAGGCTAGAGGACTAAACCATCTTTGAACTTCAGTCAATAATTTATCAGTCTTTTATTGAACACAGGGGCTTTTGACAAGAAGAGGGTTTCAGTCCGCCACTGAATGATTATACAAAGGCATTGGGAATGAACTCATACAATCAAAAATTCATCAGGCTGAGAGCGATGAAGTGCTTGTATGTTTGTGACTGCAGATTGCCATTAAAGCATTGCCCAATTTGTTTTATGGCATAACAGATTTGTGGTTTCTTCTCATATCCGTGGACCCATTAAAGAGTAATGACTCCCAGTAAAATATATCAGAATTTATTTATTAATGAAGGGTTGAATGCAGAAATTTTTACTTCAGCATAAAGACCTGTCAAACTATCAATGGTATGTCAGAAATGGTTTATGAATGATATTACAACCATGTATCTACTGGTCTCTAAATGATTTGACCTCTACAGCATTATAAATAAAAAGCAATACATCATGGCATCATTTTATTTTCTTACACTATGCAGTCAGATGTTTGCATTTGCTGCAGTCAGCGCTGACTACATTCACATAAAATAGCATTCAGTTTTTTTTCTTTTTTTTTTTTTTAAATGTAGATTAGATTTCTGTTGAAAATGAAATACGGGTTATTTTATCTCTTTTCAGCAATTTCTTTCCCATCCCTTTTTTATCTAGTGCCACAAAGTCTTTGAGCTGTACAGTACTAACTTGACTATGTGTGGATAACAGATCTGAATCATACCATCCTCTCTATTTCCTCAATCACAGCAGCTCTCATGGGCCATTGATAAATGGTGCAGTTTCCAAACATTTGCCCTAGATCCTTATTAGCCTATTTAGTGGAAGTAGGCAGTCTGAGGCAGCAGCCCATACTAGCACACAGATGTGATGATTCACTTTCTGAGAGGAAGATGGCATTTTTAGGGTTGGGATGCATTTGTGTGTGTGTGTGTGTGTGTGTGTGTGTGTTTGTGTGTGTGTGTGTGCACGTGGCTTTGAGAGGGAATGGATGATGCCGAGCATGGCTGCCTGTTGTTGTTCATCCTGGAGAACCACTCCCTGAGAAACCTCTCACAGCTCTATTGACTAGCTCAACATGTGTGTCTGTCAGGAAACAAAAGAGCTCTGAGACATCAGTAGCTCATTCTAGTCATGTAATGGATAATGTGGAGTGTTTTTATTCTTCTTTTCATCTCCACTCTGGTGCCATCCAGAGCACAGATACCCATGTTCCCTTTGTCTCTTCCATTCTTCCACGTTTGGGATCTTCACACTTTAACTCACTGGAGAGGAATTTCATAAATGTGTGTGTGTGTGTGTGTGTGTGTGTGTGTGTGTGTGTGTGTGTGAATGTGAACACTCAAATGTGAACACTTTTTCATGATGACTATGTTGATTGTGTATGTCATAATGACTATGTTGTTTACGTAGGTCATGACGACTATGGTGATTGTGTATGCATGAGTGCTTTGTACATTGTATTACAGGTTTCACTAAATAGTGTATTCACACATGAAAATGACTGTATTTATGTAGTGCTTTTCTACTCCTGCTGAAAGTGCTTTACAATTTCATATGTCACATTCACCCATTCAAACACACACACACACACACACTCATACACCAATGTCAGAGGCTGCTCTGCAAGAAGCAAACTGTACTGTGGGGTTAGTGCCTTGCTGAAGGACACCTGAGTTCAAGGGTCAGAAGGACCTCGTTGTAGGATAACTCCTTTACCCTGTGGACCACCACCACAGACAATGAAGCCAAGGTTATCAGATAACTAGTAGGAAAATCACTGCAGTATCAGTGGTAAGTAAATGGCCAAGGTTCTTGGATTGCTGCAATTTTCCAATATGACCAAAAGTATTCAGTTCAATAGTTTTCATTTTGGAATTTCCCTAGCCATTAGAAGAGGACACATTTCGCTGTTTTCAAACTTAATTAGTTAGAATTAAGCTTCAAGCTTGAATTAGTTAGAATTAAGCTTCAAACTTGAAATAGAAGAATTACAGTAATCAGAACCGTCGCATAAATCACTGTGTGACATTTGGTGGTGCTGGCAAAATACATATGTTCATGGCACAGATTTCTTGTGCCATGTGACCTCTAGACTCATGCCTAGGCCAAAATCACAGCCCTGAACCAGGACACCTCTCCAGAAAGACAGAGGTCTGTGTCTACCTGTCTCTATCCATTAAGTTTCTAGCCTTTCTTGCAGCAACATCAATTTAGGCAAATTTTCTGATTCAGTTAGTGGAGACATCTAAAGTCTCCAAGTGTGCAAGGGAGAATCCATTTTTCTTGTTTGTTATGCAACATTGTGTTGACATGCTAAAAACTAAAATTACTTTACAGGTTATATTTTGGACAAAAATTGGCAAACAACAGAAATGGCATTTATAAAATAAAATATTCCTGTACTCCTGATTAAATTCGTAATTAATTAAAGTCCTCTTTTGATGGTTTCAGTGCAGTGAGGCCACTGTCATGTAAAGAGAGGTCAGTGGCAAAGGCAAGTGGGAACTGAGTGTTACTGTAAGGAGCCAGGCTCATGAAGCATCAAAACTGTTTTCAACAAAGGACAAAAAGCCTTGAAAAAACTAGTTTTATTTACCCTGAACCTTCCAGTGAGGAGGTCTTGAAAGAGTGTTTTTAAAGAAAAATAACCCTTTAAAACCAGCACTTCATCACAAATTGTCTCCTGTTTTTTTCTTTCCAACCATCTCCGTGGTATAACCTTGTTTGTGTGTGTGTGTGTGTGTGTGTGTGTGTGTGTGTGTGTGTGTGTGTGTGTGTGTGTCTGTCTGTGTGTGTGTGTGTGTTTGTTTGTATGTGTGTGTGTATAACCTTGTTTGTGTGTGTGTGTGTGTGTGTGTGTGTATGCTTGCGTGTGCATGTGTATGTGTTTGCGTGTGTATCTGCATGCGTGTGTGTGTGTGCGTGTGTAAAACTGTGTGTTTGTTGGGACAGGAACCATTTCTGTTCTGTGCTACGATGTGAAGTGAGCTAAAGAAAGTTGACAAATGGCCCTTGATGGAGACAGTGACTTGTACACTCTTCCCTGCCAGTGTCCTGAGTAGTTGGAAGAGTGGGCCATTAAGGATGAATCTCTCCACTCTACAGCAGGTCTGCGGCAGTGAGTAACACAGTAAACCAAGAACGCCCTCCACCCCTCAACACAAACACACACACACACACACACACACACACACACACACACACACACACACACACATTATGGCCTGCATTTTGTACATTCAGTACCATACTCTCTCTATGTACTGCAAGTGGGGATGTCTTATGATCACACGGTCAGTGTTTGTGTGTATGTGTGTGTGTGTGTGTGTGTGTGTGTGTGTTTATGCATGTATGTATGTGTGTGTGTGGGTGCACACGCTTGTATGTGTGTCTACATGTCCCCATTCAGCCCTGGGGTTACCATAATTGGCAGTCTGTTTTCAGCTCCAGTTCTTTGCTTTCTGATTTATCACGGCACAATACATTTGCTCAGGCTATCTTGCGTTTTTGAGCGCATGCCACTTAAAAGGCCCCAAGGTGGCCTCAAAATGAAATCTGACATGTCCTGCCATTTGCACACAGCCAGCACATTCTGGAGCACACTCGGAACACTCAGAACACCCCGACGCTCACCGCACGCCGACGACCAACATGGTCACTGAGGCTGATAAACAGGAGATGAGACTCAACTAATCTAATACACAGTGTGAGATCGTCTTACTGTTTCAAGTCTATTTCATTATGTTGTGAGGCAGAGAGTGAGGTGTCTGCAGCGCTCGCCCATCAGCAGGACACTCAAGTGCCATCCTGAATGTTAAGATGCTCAGTCCTCAGAGAAACACATATAAGCAGGATCCAGAGAAGATCATTGGACAAAGTGGGATTCATGTGGCAATGATAATGCTATTGACAAAACCTTGGCATTAAACCATGTATTATGCAAATGATGCACCATGTATGAATGTAATCATGCTGTATAAATTAAATTAATTATGAAATTAATTATGAATTTAAGGTACTCCAGTGTAATCAAACATATCACTTCTGTTGTGGTATGGATTAGAAATATATGCAAACACACATGCCATTTCTTTGTGGTGATTGACGCTTGTAAGATGCAAGATATGTAAGTGGTCTACACCGAGAACAAACACGAACTTCTCTCAGTGCACAAAATAGTTCACATTTCTATGTGACACTATTGCATTAGTAACTGCCAGCAACAACATTTTGTGCCAGGACTGCAGTCATTTTTTTTCTACCTATTTCTCATGTAAAACAAATAAAAAAAACACTCAAGTGAAGTTATGAATTGTCCCTTATAAATATGTGAGGTTACCATGGTGACTGCTGGTGCCTTGAGTCTTCAGTTCCCCTTTACTACTAACTCTGGCTAACTGCTAACTCTTAAAAATATTCTGTTTACCAAGGTATGCTTTCAGCATATTTCATAGCTGTTAATTACTTAAACCATCAGAAAATATTAGAGGACTGAGGTACTGAGACTCTTACCTAAGACCAAAGTCCTTTTAAGGCATTTCCCTTCACTCATGGAACACCTTATGGCAGCAATGTGGGATTAACAAGACCATGCCCTATCAAAATGAATAGGGAGATATCCAAAACTCCAGATTGGTGGTTTGTACTGACTTGAAAAGTGTATTTTTTATATCCTTGTTTAAATCTGAATAATGTCAAAATCTACCCATAGATTGCTCAAATAAAGCTAAAAAGACATTATTTTAAATTGCAATTTGCTCGCAATGTCTGTGCCAACATTCACGGTATGGCTATCATCATGGAAGGCGGCGATAGTAAACAAAAGGTTAACCATCAGTCATACCTCATCCAACAATGCGATTGGATGCTTTCGCTGCATTACATGACATATTTACAACCACAATACAGTGTCATGGGAGCACTTCTTAAGTGATGTGTCTCCTCCTATCAAACTGTCTCTGCTAAGACTCCCACATCCTAGAATCACCCAGTCTGAGACTAATCAGAAGCCGGGGCCATGCTGGGTAGTGTCTGTAGTAGGTAGAGAACCATACTGGGCAGGAATGTGCAGGAGCCTCAGCATACACCCAGGCCAGGGTCAGAGTCATTTGCAATGTTGTGAACAGGCAAGCCCTAGGTCATGCGAAGACATCATGCATAATTCAGTCCTCACACTGAACTAAATGTGTATATTTATTTATTTTTCTTTTCCTTACTTTTGCAGCTTAAAATGGGCATTGAAATATTATTTTCTTTTTTTTTCAGTCCTGCCAAAAGTGTTTGAATAATGAAAATCATTTCTCTGTTGTTATCAGTGAGCTTTCCTTCAGGGAGTGAGCAAGATGCTTGGAAGATGAAGGATAGACAACACTAGAGGTTTTGGGTGTCATATTAATCTTTGGCTGGAACTTTTTTTAAATGAAGGATAGTAACATATGTTATTAGACCTTTATATTTCTCTAGTGGACAAATCACAAATCTTCAAATGCTGTCACTATAGTGCCCAGGACAGTGGACAATTAAAAAAGTGAAAATTAAATAATGTAGTTAGCTGGAGAACCATAGGAACACAACACAACAAACACAAATAAACAGTATTGAGGTGTTGGCTCTATTTTTCATGATGACATAACATCTTCCCTAACTTGACTGCTCTCTCATGCGAAGAAGGCACAATTTCTGCTATTAAAATGGCACAAGATTTGCTATTATCTTTTGATACTAGTTCAGTCAAGAATTGTATGAGACCCATGAAAATCTGTTCTGGAGCACAGGCTAATACAGTCTTCATCCATGTTTGATACAATATCTCTGCATAAAAACTAATTAATGACGCTTTTTTCTCTCTGCAAGCCATTTTGAAGTTCATCATCAGTTAAGAGCCTTGTCCCTGGTAACCTAACACATGTAATTACATTATAATGGAGAACTAATACATGATTAACTAATTGCTAATTAAATGCTTTTGCACCATGTTTTTTGCAAGTTATTAAGGATGTCTCGGTGAATGAAAGCATATCACCATTATTGCATGCTGGTGCCAGGATGAGGAAGGTTTTCCTACATCATCTATAACTACATTGTCATCATCATCCAAACTACATTATCCTATTGATGTATTCGCAATGGGACTGGGTTGTGGAACGCAGACATAATGCTCTTGCCATACTTTATTTAAACAATTGTATGCTTTACAGATTGCATACAGTTATGTCTTATGTCTATATATTAAGATGTAGACCCATATTATATTAAGATGTCACATTTGAGTGAGCATTACAACAAAAAGGTACATTTTCAGGAAAGATTTGGAGTAGTCATTTCCCAAAGAAATGGTGGAAGACCCTAATAAACTCTAGCATGGGATTAATTGCACATTGGAGGGTAGTTAATTACAGGTGTGTGAATAGCCATTAGTCAGACAAGAGAGCAGACCATGCAGAATTCAGCACCTCTGTTGCTGGTCACTGTTCTCTGCTCTGTACTGTGCTTAGCTCTGACTGTACTACAACGGCCAGCCATGTTACAACCAGCTGGTGTGCCGGGGGAAGATTTATTCCAGGTTTCACACAGTGATAATGGATTATGAGCTCTTTGCAAAACTTTGTTGTATTCACCGTATTTCCATTCAAGTTTAAATATGAGCCACGTGTGCATACTATTGAAAAAGTAACCAATGCAAACGTAGGAAAAGAAATCATGTCACACCCAGATCAACTTGAACCCAGATAACTCTATTTAAAGGAGAAATCCAGTGTGAATCAATCCACATCCCCGATGTTCCAGGTAACTTTTCTCTGTTGGTAGGAAAAGGAACACCAGTGTTTTATACAAATAGACAGAGTAAAGTAGTTGCAGCTAATGTTAACTGAATGGGGCACAATATCTTACTTTCACTTTACTTTTCACCATCCACAATTCAGTTAATTTTAGCTGCCGCTTCATTATTCAGTATTGTATCAAATTTCCAGGTTCTTTTCCCTACTGACAGATTGGTGACCTGGAAGAAGAGATATGGATTGAGTCACACTGGATTTCCTTTAAGTGAATAACTGCTCACATATACCTGAAAGACTAGACTGTCCTAGACTATATTCTTTCTGCAATTCTACAGGACATAATTAATTTGCTTGGTCTGTATACTTCTTTTAAATACTAAAGTTACATGGAGTGTGTACAGAGGGCAAATGAGGACAACATTACCCTTTCCCTGCATCAACCCCAGTCAGATGACATCACTGGATGAGTACAGTAAGCAAAGGGCAGCATCTAGACACCCACTCACAGCATTATGGAAGTTAATCCCAGCAATCTGCTCCTGAGTCTGATCTTTGTGGGCGCGTACAAAGCTCCAGTGTGACATGGCTCATGCTCCTCAGCCCTCGTTCACTCTCCCTTGTATCTATTTTCATAATTTCTCACATGTGTGTGTGTATGTGTATGTGTGTGTGTGTGTGTGTGTGTGTTTCCCCTTCTGTTCTTCTTCCCCTTCCTTCTCCTACTGTACACACTCTCTCTCTCCCTTTCAGTGCATTGGCACACACACACAGACATACAGCTCTCTCTCTCTCTCTCTTTCTGACACATACACACACACACACACACACAGTGAGGGAGAGAGAGAGAGAGAAATGCTGATGTGGTCATAATTAATGGCTGCCTGACTTGCTGTGCCCTCCCACTCAGTGCTGTCAGCTCAGCTCTTGTGTAATTATGCTAATGGTGGCTGACACGAGTGTAACATATCAGCACTCAAAGATGAGTAACCACTCACCCCTCACCCAATCGGGGATGTGTCAGCAGCAGCACAGACCCTCACTTTACAAAACAACACAGCATAGTAAAGATGCCTATATCTGCTGTCCCTTTTTTTGGCATGAGGGATATGTGCTTAGCATTAAGGTTTTAGGGCTAGGTTCTTTCAGGGACAGACCATGGTCAGGTCTGCTTTATACAGCAAATAGATGCTAAAGCTGAGAGTTTTTCTGTCATACTGCCATTTTTAAGCACTTTCTGTCCCTCCTGCTTCTTTACCCTGCTGTATCTCCTTTTCCTCGTGCCCCCTTCCTCAATATTGCATGGAGGCTATGTGCATTTTTCATGAGCGGTCCTGCGAGTCTCAGGCAGTGTTGTGGGATGCCCTCCCATGGTCCTCAGCCACCTGTCTGAGGTATGGAGCCCACGGTCATGGCTCTCCCTCTCTCTCTCTTTCTCATTAACCCCAGATACCCACGGCTGCTGGCCAATAGTAAGGTTGGACAGGTGCATCGATTCTGTTCAGGCAGAAGTGGCAGAAATGCTCTTCTGATACTTTGCTTGAAAAGCAAAAAAAAAAAATTGAAAATTTTTCTGTAATAGTTTTTTTTTCATCTTTGTCATCTTTGATGGGAAAAGAAGTGTTGTGTTTTAATTAGACTTTGCTCGCACCAACTGTTAAAAAAGGAATCTTGCTGTGTAGTTTTTCTTTTCTGCCACTTTGTAATAGTTTTCAAAGTCAACAAGCACCCACTGAGCATCTGAATGAGTTTAGAAAGCAGCATGTCCTCCTCCCTGGCAAATTTGGTTATATCTGCTTTGTTAGCTCTGTTTTATTTTTCTTTGATATATGGTTGCAACATTTAGTTTATTAGAGCTGATTAGATTTCCTCTGTGTGTGTGTGTGAGTGTGCAGTGTGTACGTTGTGCATTGTTTCATGCTTAAGTGCTTAAGAACAAAAGTCCAACATTCATCTCCTCTATGCCTTAGCACCTCTGAAAGAGTTGAACTTGCAGACACTGTATGGAATCATATATTTGACTTTCTTGCGTTACACAACTTAGACATCATTAATATAGAATAGAATAGAATAAAAAATAGATTAATTACATGCACATTTATTAAACTATTAAACTACAACAATTAATGTATCAATGTTCAGCTCAACTGCAATGCATTTCTCCTAAGATTTTGGCATCGTTAAGCAACAGGATTACATAACTGAATTTAACAAAGCTCTCCTCAGAATTTGACTTAGAGATTGAGGCCTAAGTGAGGCCTGTGGGTTTTGGATAGCCCTAATTTATTCAGATAGGCCATTCTGCACATTCATGAGCTTACCCAACCACCCACATGCACGGCAAGTGTATATGACAAGGAAAATGCCCATAGCACCCACACAATCATGCATTTGTATGCACACTGTAGACAGAATATTGCTGACATGTGTCCACATCAGGGATTCACACCCACAGTAGGGTTTCTGTCTCCACAGGGGAGATTTTAGAGTACTGTTAGCGCCGCCAAAATAGTGCTTTTAATATAACTAATAGATGCACCACTTCTTAGCACTGGGGCTTCCAAAAGAGTTCAGTGACCCTATCTGCCACATTTGAAAGCTTTGCCTCTACAGTCGATTGTAAAACCAGTAAAGTAACAGAGATCCCTCTAAAGCTATAACTGCTGTAATCTGACAATTGTGTGAGCCTACTATTAGCTCTGTAACACAGTTTTTAAATCCATGGAACAAGCTTTTTTATAATAGCCACACTTCAATGCTACTATGTAAGGATTGGTGACTGAGGCATCTGTCCTAGTGATGCCCTGGCAAAGGTTCCTGTTGTGAAACATTCCATTGCAATCATAGTTAGCAACAGTTTTAACTTTTATGTATTCAGACTGGTGGTAATACAGAAGAAGAGAATACATAGAAGGTGATTTGTAGGTTATTTTGTTTATGAAAAATAATTATATTTTCTCAGTGGGTTCACAATGGATGTTTGATTCATGACCCATAAGGGAAAGATGCAATGCTATTGTATGTACGTTATACGTTATAAACAGATAGATGTAGATGTATGCCAAGTATATCCACACCTGCTACTTTCCTCAACATCTAAGTAGTTCTCTACCTTTTTTTCACACAAAGCAAGGTGTGTGTGAACGGCGATACACCCACATTTACTGAAACAGAAAGATTTGTTTTTTCCTCTGCTGCACATTTATGCTTACTTATTTGTTTTTCATTTGTTGTTGCTGTAATTGACTGATTTTTTTACCAAGGTTAATAAATGTCAGTATATGTTAATACATGTCACTTACAAAAGAAAGGACAAAACGACAGTGAAAAGACAGTGGAACTTGTGGTGTCAAAAGGAGACTCCAGGGAATGAAGCAATGCCATGTGAGGTGAGGCTTTTACGCAATATTAGGCCTACATTAGAAGAGCAGGGAGGCTTGCTCTTGGTAGTATTCACTATTTACCTTGTTACTTTCAAAATTAAGATGCCAGCTCTCCTATCATAATTCATAACGATTTGCTAGCATAGAGCTTAGAATAAAGTCATCTGGGTTTTGAAGTGCAGATGTCATGAAACAACATGTTATAATCCAAACTACCTAAACTAGCCTGGTTTTCAGGAGAAAGTGGATTGGTTCACTGCCTCTGAATTGCAGCACTGCCACTGAATTATAGATCAACTGCATGTTAAAGGCACACCAGGCAAAGCTTTTAGGATAATTTACCAGCTCTGTAGTCAATTCAATGATTAAATGGATCATTATGGGGTGAATGAAGACTCTTTCGGCCACCTCTAGCGGAAATTTCATGGCTGCTGGATTTTAATCAGCCAGGCGTTGAAAACGAAACTGACACTGAATGACACCAAAATCATGTTTATAAATGGGCTTGTCAATGTAATGCTATGAAAATCATTGTGGGTTCCCATTTGGTTTGCAAACAAATTCTCCTGGATTGGTGAGAATGTACAATGATTTTTTTTTAATCTATAGGGGGAGCTACGGAGGTAAAATTGCAGTCTTGCCTGGTGTGCTTTTAAAGGGGAGTGTAACTGTGCGTTTCATCACCCCAGATGCAGTTCTTTTCCCAGCTGTACTTTACACACAGCATGTTGAATGATCACCACCCAGGCATGTAAACAGACTGCCTCTCTAATCAAGCGCGGTGGCTTAAGTGCATTTACCCCACTTGGTGAGGCACCTGCGAAGGAGCTTGCTCCTGTCTGGCTGACAGTCAATGATATGCTCCATCCCAAGCGACCCCAGTGCCATTTCCTCTTCAAATATATCTCTACCTCATGATCACCTTATGCCACTCATGAAAAAACGATTTAATATTTGGGCTGTTTCACACATTAGTGTCTACAGTTTTGGCACATATTGATCAGACAAAAGTCCTCAGACAGCCGCAATGGCTGACATTTATGTTTGGGAAGCATGAGTCACTTATCTCCCAGTACATCAGATTCAAAGCAAGTCTGAGGGACTCGAGTCTGAGGAACTCAGTGATGCCCTCATGGGGAAGAGAACCCTCCGCGAAAGAGACAGAAAGGGGAAAGGAAGGAGGAGTGAAGGACTAGTGCTAAAAAGAGAAGTGATTCCACTCTGACGGCCTGTTTTAGTAACAGGGGGCCTGCATGAGTCACCGCAGATCCAGATCAATGCACCTAACGAGGGAGACGTGACTCATCCAGCTCGCACATCTCTCTGGCTGACGCCGACGACGGCACATCAAGTGCCTTTTGTCATATTAAAATATCATCGCATATCCACTGCAAATCACACATATCACAGTCTGAGGCAGCCTATCAAAGGGCTGGGTACCGTTACTGCCCTCTCCATCTCTCACTGCCTGTGTCTCCTTGAGTCCTTATCTGTGGTATGTGTGTGTGTGTGTGTGAGTGTGCATGTGTGTGTTTGCAGTGGGTTTACAGTCTGATTAGCTAATTACCGTGGTGAGTTTCACCAGTACACAGGTGTTCCATCTCTTCCGTTCAGCCTCCTGCCTGTGTTAAAGGTCTGATGTGCCTTTTGTGTCAGGCACAGTGCAGTATGTATATAAGCCTCATCCCTCCGAACACCTCAGAAGACATGCTAGGAACTCCCTCTCTCTCTCTCTCTCACACACACACACACACACACACTTGAGTGGCAAGCTACTTGACCAAAAACAAACCAAGTGAAGTGGTACTTGAAGTGGTACTTTTAAGTGACTTAAAAGTTTAAAGTACCACACATTAGTATAAACTGTGAGTCATAAAGTCATTTCTTCCCATAATGGTCTGAGATGATGACCTTGCTGTGCTGACCTTAATAATTCCATTGAAAAAGACTATTAGGGGCTACAATTGAGGTGACTAAATTCATTCATTGTGCAGTTATTTGTCTCCTCTTCTCCATTTAAATAAGGCTCTATCACCAATGTTAGCATCTCATTATTCAAAATGTATTATGCAAATGTGGTAAAAATGTTCTTGCAATTGAATGAGACACAAAAACACACAATTTTTTTTACTGAATATTAAGCAGTTGATGTAGCTAAAGTCAGTGTTTACTGTCAAAAAACAAACATGTGGTGTTATTGCACATGTCCAAAATTGCAACCCAGATAAACATAGAGAGGCTATGGATCTTCATCTTGGTGTTGTTTATGATTTCATGAAAAAGAACAGCAGATGCAGTTGAAAAGTGTCTAACCTGCCCTTCCTCTAATTCCTGGGTCAATTCCATTGGCCTCCCTTTATTCAAAAACTATTATCAACCATGCATCCCGTCTGATCATCATGGCATTTCTTACCATTCGGCACTTCCTGCTTGAGTAACATCAATAAAACAGGAAGCAGCTGCCATGATATTCCTTTTTTGCATAAAAATGGAAGGAAATATCGCATGCTGTGCCAAAGTGGTTCTCCGGTGCTTACACATGACAGTTCTCCACTGGGAGATGCCATCCGAGATACAGATGGCACAGAGCAACAGCAGCGTGTGTTTGTGTGTCTGTGTGTCTGTGTTCGTCCATGCATATGTGTGTGTGTGTGTGTGTGTGTGTGTGTGTGTGTGTGTGTGAGGATAGGGAGGTATCTAGGAGGTGAAACACCCAAACATTTACAGGACGAATGAATGTTCTCTCGGCTCCTTCTGTGATCTCTCTGTAAATTTTCCATCCTATCAAGATGCCTAGTGCCGACCCCCACAGGGTGAAATCAAAAGTAACTCACTAGCCTTGTAAAGTCTTGTTTATTACCATGTCAGTCGACACAGCTTTACCACATGTAAAATCCACATGTATTGGTAAGAATTTAGTTCAGATGTAATTTTTAGATGTTGATGCAAGTTAAAATTGGTGACTACATAGGGGAACTCCATAATTTAAAAGAAACGCAGACTTGCCTGGTAAGCTTTTAAGAGTGTCCTGCAACCCTTGGCCACAACATGTAATGTAGATATTTTTGCAAAGCAGCTAGTTTCAGATTAGAAGGAGAATGCAGAGGATTGTTTCCAGTCTCTGGTGAGGAGTCCTCACACTTCTGTCTGTTGGAGGGAAGCCACCCACTCAAGAAGCCTCAAATACTTCAAAATCTGATAAGCTGCTGGAAACGTAATTTTGGCATGTCACTGTTCACTGTTTGGAGACATGTAGAAAATATCTGTCAGGCTGGCTGAATTTCTTTTTTGACGCCACACTTATAAATTCAGATCAGATGCATTATTAAATAGTTTCAGTTTTATTTCCTCTTCCTCTGCTAAATGCCATCAAGAGCTCATTTAAGCACACCAGACTGCTGCTGGAGAGACATATTTAGCACCCAAAGAGACAACCGCAAATAGCACTTAGGAGCTTGCAAATGTGACTGCCCCATCAGTTGGTGCCAAGAGTGGAGGGGATATAATCACTCAAAACAAGAAAATGCTCTTTTTAGTGATGAATGCAGATTGATATGCATGTCCACCATTAAACTGTAGCTGCCTTTGCTTTTCAACATTTCAGTGTTGAAATTATTCCAATCAGTATGTCACTGACACACAGATTGACTTGGAAAAGCTTGTTTTCAATGTACAGCTGTGTTAATTATATAATGTGTACGTTGTGATGATGCTTCGGGTTTTCCAGTTATTAGACTCATATGACAAGAAGGACAGTTTTTTGAAATTCTCACTCTCACTCTCACTGCCTTTTAAAAGTTTCAATTTGTAATATATAATAATAATATAATATTTTCACTTTTTTAACTTCATCTTAATGCTACCTCATTCTCCTGTGGAGGAGGTGGCGTGGGATTGAGGCATCTGATTGGCTTGGATCCTCCTACAAATTAAATGCATACTGTCTATTTTCAGTCAGGTGAATGTCATAAATCACCTGTTATCAACAGAGGACATTTAGAAAGGTTAGTTTCTGGGACAAATAACAATTAGCAAAGAGCATACGGAAGAGGTTGAAATCACCACTGATAGGTTACAGCTTCAGTTTTCAAATTTACAAAACCCTTTTCTTGAAAAGGGGACATAGATGGAAAATCATTTTTACGTTGGCTTTGTTGAATTAGGAGAGGTTAAGGATGGAGTTGTCATGAGCATGATGGTTGTGTCCTTCATATTTAAGTCTTGAAACCCTGCCTGTGATGTCACATGTTGCAAATCAGCTGTAGTTCAATTGTAGTTGTCAAAGACGGAGCCATTTAACTGGACCATTTCAATTCCTAGCCTAGGGTTAAGGTTGTAATTGGGCTTGTGAAATTGCATTTCAGCTTATAAATCGAAACTTTGTATATTCTAACATCAGAGAAAAAGGTACAACACACAGATTCATCCATTCAGTGTCCCCTTTAAGAAAACATTAACATTAACATTAAAATTAACATTCTAGCACTGAGTTGTCACATGGAAACTAATGTTTACAGCTCATAATGATATTCCCAATGTTTCCATGCAAAGGCTGATTCACCTGATGGGATTCCTTTTTGAATTACAACTCATCATAATGATAGAACCTGCAGGGCTTTGCCTTGTAACTATGAGTGGGTTTTATGTATGTTTCTGCTGGAATGACAATGAAATGTAAATAGTAGCAGGTGGTGCTGTAGGTCATGGATATGTGGGGGAAGAGGGTCAGGCATGGACTGGTAATATTTCTTTCTTTCTAGTTCTGTGTCTTACTCAAACACACACATTGACATATATAGTACAAACAGTACAAAAAGTGGTTTGCAGCACACACACACACACACGCGTGTGCTCACACACACACACACTCATTCAGAGACTTGTGGAAGCAGGTCTAAAGCAAGATTGTAAGCCCCCTGGCCTGAATGGATGCACAAGACTGTGTGCCTAAACCCCTTCCTCAGTCATGGTTCATTCCGCATTTCAGTCCTCATTGTGAATCATGCTTTGCTGAGACAAGTACCCCCATCCCACATGTCTGACATGATCTCTCTCAGCCTATAGGAACCGCATCTCATCTGGCACCTCATTTGGCAGGGTCAGCTCCTTCATTATGACTGAGTGGGGATGAGCTACTTTCCCAGCTGTGAATGCTGAGCCCTGGCCTGGCTAGTTCTGCCTTTTTTTTTTTTTTTCTCCTTCTCCTTCTTCTTCTTCCTCTTTCTCTTCCCATCCCTGCAATCAATCCACATTCTCTCCATTAATCTTGCAAAATGGCCTGAAATGATCCATGAACAGCAGTAAAAGAGCGCTGGACTCACAGACACCGGGTTTTCCCCCTGACCCTGTTACTGTCTGGTCAAGATACTTTGGCCTGGTCAATTTGGAATGCAAATGTAGATGGATGGAAAGGTAAAAACATGACAGGTCGCTTCTCACCACCGGCTCCTTTTAATTAGTTTTTTTTGTTCTTTGTGGAATATTTTAACACAAGACATGAAAAACTGTAGCAATCACTGTGCAATATTGTGCTTTGGTTTACGTAAATGAACTTGCTTCCTTATTAGTGCTTAGTTTCAGGTTGTCTTAGGTTGTCTTGCCGCGAGTTTGAAACTCCTGGCCTGAGAGCTTAAGCGACATACACACACAAACACACACACTCACTACATACACAAACACACACACACACACACACACACACACACACACACACACATATATATATATATATATATATATATATATATATATATATATATATATATATATATATATATATATATATATATAAATTGAAAGAGAGAGATAGAGAGGGAGAAGAGAAGAAATGACATGAGGCATCCCAAAATTGCTTGCAGAGGCACAAGTCCTGTGCTAAAAGTGTGTGGAAACCACCCCTGCTGCACCACCATTCCTGCCACGTCAGGATAGCCCTCACTCACAGCGATGACAGGAGAGTGAGAGACCAGCTCCAGAATGGGCCACAGATGTGTTATTAGAGCAAAAAACCGGGACAGATGTGCAGTGTAGTGGACTTAAGAGCTGACTCAGCTTGCAGTATACCCATGTCCAGCTGCAACATGTCCAGCCATTAAAAGCCTGTCAGGCGAGATCTGTTATTATGAATTGTTTACTCACAAAAGGCCCCATAAAATGTCATTTTTTTGGACCCCTATGTTCCATCTGTTTTCACTGTATTTACAGTCAGGCATGGCACACTGTCGCCTTGTTTTTATTCTCCCTGTGCCATTGTAACCTTGGCATCGGACCATGGAGCAGCAATTTTAAAACGAGGGCATCACACAAATCTCAAGAGACAGAAATTGTATGTGTGGGGCCTTTTTGTAAAGTGTGTGTGTGTGTGTGTCCAAGAGTGCTTGACCTTTATAGGACATTTATCCCCCCTCTCAAAACTACGAGTCCAGCAACATGTTACATTCTGTTTTTCTTTCCTCTCCCAATGTTGTTGTTGTGAAAGGGAGAGATTTTGATCAAACACTCCCAGAGGCTAAACACAGCTATTCAACTGTTTTGCAGGTTGGTGAACATGAATGCAATCTCACATGGCTTTGACAGATCAATGCAACCAATCCTTTTCAATTATAGAATTGCTGTTAGGAAATAAATAAATAAATATATAAAATCGTTCATATATCCCCTGCAAAGAATTATTGACAGCAACAAGAGCAACACTCCTGCTGCCGACTTCACGCTTGAGTGTCATTTAGCACCACCACATTCTGTAATTTGTGTGTGACAAAGCAATTATCATTAACAGACTGAAATTCTTATTTTGATAAAATACGGGCACTCCTTTGCTCTGTGACCAATGCACAATGCAATCAATGCAAAGTGATTCATTTATTTATTGATTACTCGTATTCTGTGATTGAGCTTTAAGCTCACTACAGCTCTGACTTGGGAGTTGGCTGAACTGTGACCACTGTGTGTGTGTGTGTGTGTTGTGCGATGTGGTCACCTCTGTGCTGGTCCACAGAGGTGTTGACAATGTCCTGGCTTGTCTTCCTCCCCCATAGGGGTGACTTTGAGATAGAGAGAAAGAGACAGAGAGAGAGAGAGAGAGAGAGAAAAAAAATGTGGCCAGAGAAGAGAACAGAAATAAGCTGATGAGTGAGAAACATGGAGTGTGTGTGTATGTGTGTGTGTTGTGGCCAGGGGGGTGGGGGGGTAGTGGTCTAGAGGAGGGTTTCCACAGAGATTAAACCTCTTTGTGTCAATAATGCTGCATTGCTGTATAGTAACCTTACGTCTTTCTACCCTCTTGTGTCATATCATACAACAGACTTTCCCCTCCAAATTTGTACAGGCCTCCCCTTCCTCTACACTGCACTCCTCAAGCATGCAGACTACCTCCAGTAATGAGAGAGCAGTCTCACATTTACAAGATGAGTTGAGATGGGCTTCGGCAGAGTGGGTGTGCCAGGTGTTAATGGCCCCTCCCCCATCTGAGCACTTCCCAGCATGCACAGCCCATCCCTGTGCTGAACCCATTTGATGGATGCCCGTGTACCCCGTGCCTCTAAAAATATTCCCCATCAGATTCAGGCATGCTAATTTTCCCCTCCCCTCTCTCCTCTCTTTCTCTCTCTAACTGTCTGTCTCTTGTTCTCTCTTTTACTCTCTGTGTCTATCATGCTCCGATTCCTTCTCTCTCTCTTTTACTCCCTCTATGTCTATCACACTTCTCTCTCTCTCTCTCTCTCTCTCTCTCTCTTTATCTTTTACCCACTCTCGCACTCACCGTCCCTGTGCAACTGTCTTTGTGGAGAAGATGACAGATTTTTGTAAGTCTAAAGCTTTTAATTGGCATATCAAAGTATAATCTGCAGTACAAAGATTTTCCTGTGATCACTTTGTGTCTCTCGTTAATATATTTAAAATAAATAAATATATAAATAAAGCTGGGAGCATCTGTGACAGTAAATATGCTTCTGCATTGTTTGAGAATACTATCAATTCTTCAGCATAGCAGCTGACTGATTTGGCATTCCATTGTATGTAAAATCGTCCTGAATCACAGCCTCCATTCTTTTAAGATCTGGGTCGTCATTTATCAAATTTTCATATGAAAGCTCAAAAAAGGGGGAAACCATTTTTGATGTGCATTAATAGTTGTCTTTGTGTGTTCTCTTAGAAAAGTTTTTTTTTAACCAACTTAAAGATGCAACATCACAAGTATCCTCCTGTGGCACAGATAAAATACTTTGTGAAATGCAAATGATGCATATTTGGATGGCTTCTACAGACTAGACTAGGTCTTGTAATTTCCATGTGAATGCACCTTTAATGCCATGCTTGGTCATGTCCAGTCTAATTGGTTTCTTTCATCATACTTTGAGACCTACTTCCCTGCTCCTTGTCATCCTCCACCACAACATGTTATACTGTGCACCTGAATACTTAGTTTAAAGAAGCGACAATTAGTGATAGTGATGGACAAAAACTGACCTGACTTGTTTTCAATAGCCTCAAGGTTAGAGAAATCTTCTTTTGATGTGAATGACACAACACTCCACAGCACACAAATACTTGTGATTGATGGCTAGACCAAGTACAAATGATTGATGGCTAAATGGGACACAAGGATTAAGTCTGCATACATTTTTCCATCTGACTACCTCCTGTGGTAGAGGGTTGTGGTAGAGGGTTGCAAAAAGGATAGATTGACGAAGTTCAAGTTGGCTGCAAAGTGAGCTGCATACACACCAGCATCGTGCACACACACACACACACACACACACACACACACACACACACACACGCACACACAAAGGACATCCAAAAGAAATTTGCAATAAATTGGCCCGTCCTTCAATACAGTTACAATGACTTAGGACCCATTGCAGGTGATATGAAGTGCAGATGTTCTTCCTGTCTGCAAAGCCTTTTTGATGACTCAAAAAACACTCAGCAAATCATAAAACGACAGAAGTGACACATTATATTACATTCTAAAATGGATAAAACCAGTCCTTGATTATGTGAATCGCGGTAGATGTCATTGTATATTCCCTGATATAGCACAGCTGAAACCACATTTCATTCTACATTTCTGTGCCATTCAAAAATTACACTAGCTGCGTTTATGCGGTTTTTTGGCAACCATTTAGCTGAAGGAAATACATTTCTTGGCAGAGGGATTGATGGATAGAAATAAATTGCTACATTTTGTGTTGCTGTGGCTTTGTCTAATGAAATCGAGCTAGGTATGTGCAGTAACAGTTTTAGAAAATCAATAAGTCCCTTGAGCCCGTTTTTATACTGTGAATATAGCACAGCTGAGGGGGTTTAATGGCACTAAGCCTAGATCTGCTCACTTCGTGCCTAACAACACCCCTCAGCTGTACCATACTCACGGTATATGTGGGGAGACTATAAGACTGACTGGCTCCTCAGCCAATGAGGGGGGCACGACAGTTATGGAGGGAGAATGAGGAGGCGGGACAATAAAACAGAGCAGAATGAACATGGCGGCGAGCAGAGGAAGCCGGTGCTGCGCTCCAGGCCCAGCACACTGAAGTTGTGCTTAGCTGACCGTAAACTTAGGTTGTAAGTGTGTTGGAAGTTCGGACTCTTGGACAGCGTGAGAGTGGTGACAGCTGGCGAGTCCAGGCGAAAAGACGGCGCCGGGGTCCATGAACACTGTTCTGCTTCGAACAAGGGTGAAAGTGAGTATTCCCTGCCATTTGACTTCACCCAGACAGCACTGGTTTGAGGAATTCATCTGTCAGTTCAACTGCCATCCGATTATATCGCTGAACTATGTAAGTCATGCATCCAGTACAACTCTTTGCCACATATCTTGCTTCAGGCTCATTCTGCACCAGTTGATTAACTGAAAACAATGTTGCTGAGCATGAGATACTGAAAATAATGGCTGCTTGCGATACAATACAGGGCTCCTGTGACCCTGTGCACCTTTAAGCATCTGTGCTTATGACGGCACCTGTGTAATAAGTTTTGGCTTACACATCATCAACCTTTTAGCCTTCATTGTCAGTCCGGCAGACGTATGGCTCTGCTTCTGTGGGACGGGAGCATTCAGCACATTTCCTTTTTAATCAAACAGCCTGTGAAGGTGACATTGTCAATTGATCTGTTGCAATTTACTCCAGCTGACATCGAGGTGTTTTGTAGTCCACTGTTTTATGGGGACACCTACAGAATGGCAACCAGGCTGTCCAAAAATTATTTTGTAAAACTTTTTCTTTCTTAAAAATTAGCGTACATTCGTATGTGTGTGGGTGGGTGTGGGTGTTTCTAGGGTTGCAAAGATTTGTGTACATAATAAACCTTGAAATGTGATTGCCAAGGATGACTTTAGAAATTAAATGTCACTACAATGACATAAGACATAATTTCTACATGTCAAAAATGTTCTAATAAAACAGTGTGGGTAATTGTGACAAGCAAAGATCGTAAAACGAGTCTTGTGAGTCTTGAGTCTTGTGCAGTGTAGCAACTGTAGCTATACAACCAGCTAACTGTGATGCAAAATAACAGGAATAAAGTTTCACTGTTTTAACATAAATCTTGTCTACAGAAATATACCAGTAAAGATATGTAAATAAATATTATAACTCTGTGTAGACTTTCCTTTTTAAACAGTATTTTAACATTAACTTATTAGCAAATCAATGAATTTTGTACTTAAGACATTGACTCTAGTGCTAACAACAGATGAATTCAGCATGCACACATTTTGTAGGCTTCCTTCGACTACTATACAGGAAATTACCTCTAACCCCAAACTCCAGGTCTACAGTGTATCAAAATAAAAGTCCCCAATCAATTAGCCTTAAAGACAACACGTCTTATTATGATAAGTCCTTGAATAGCCATGTTAAATATTGTGAGTGTGTGAGTGTGAGTGTGTGTGAGAGTGAGAGAGTGTATGTGTTTATATTGTATTCAGGTTACAGTACCTGAATCTTCAGTCTCATCCAACTTCACTCAGGCATGCAAAGTACAACCTGGTGATCTAAGCCGACCAGTGGAACTCTCTTCTCCAATCCTCTATATGTCAAACCCTCTCTCACTCCCCTCTCTCTTTTTTTCATTCCACCAATTAAGGATAACAAATGGTTTGTTTCCACTCCTAATTGGACAATCTGTTTCATCTCCTGCAATGAGTGCTGATATTGGATATGAATGTGGTTTTGGTGTGTGTGTGTACATGTGTGTGTGTTTAGAGTCTGTGCACTAGTGAGGTTGACAGCCAGGACCGTGGTGCTTCCAGCTGGCGACAGATCTGTCCGCGGACATGGCTACCACTGCCTCACAAGCAGGTTGCATGAGTAACCAATCACTGGCAAACAAGGGGCATGTCTTGTCTCAGATTCATTGTTTTATCATTGCTTCTTTTATACCTTAATCTTCACTGACAGGATGTGGAAGTGGAATCAGGACAATAGAATGAAACCACCTTCTGTGACAAGAGGCACTGACAATTAGATCCTGATTTTCTATCAATTATATCAGCATTGTGATACACACAAGAGGTCTTCATCTCTTTATCGTGTGTGCATCTGTGTCTGGACTTACTGCATTCATGAAGGCAATCAGATTAGAGGTACACACAAGCACACACGCACACACACACACACACACACACACACACACACACACACACACACACACACATATCCGTGGGAAGCATCAGTACCATCTTGATTATTATGCAAATCTTTTCTTTCTTGGCATTACTTCCTGGATGGGATGAAGACAGGCATATTTTATTGGGATAAATTTAATTTAGTTGGAGTGGATTGTGCAAATCTATTGAACTGAGGAGAGATGAATATCATTTCTCAAAATAAATAAATAAAATAAATAAAAGTGTCCTTTTGGATGCTAAAAAACGTGATTATGCAAATGTTAGCAAATTTTTTCACGAGCTTTGCGGTTTGCTATCATTGCAGATGTCCCATACAAAAACGTTGAAACTCCCTTCACTGTGGTTTATTGTCACAATAGCAGCCACAGACATATCCAGCTCTATTGATCCAGTAACATGTTTTTGAGGGCCCAATCTGTGGAATGGCCTCCAATCTCATGTTAGCCAGGAAGCCCTGCTTCTGAATGAAGAAAACAGAGACTGCGACTACTCACCCATCCCCCATGCACCCCCTAACTGCCCAACATCACAGAGATCTCTAGGGAACAACCAAGGCACCAGGAGGATGGACAGCTTTTTACTCCTGCCATCAAGGAGTTCACACTTTACTGCAGGGGAGAGAGAGGGAGAGAGAAAGAGAGAGAGAGAACAGAGGATTGCAAAAAGAGGGGAAAATATTTAAAAATAAATGTTTTAGTAAGCAAAACCATTAAATATTACGATTTTAGAGTTTCTGAATTCTTCTCCAAGCAACAGAATTAACTGTCAACTCTAGAATATTTAGAAAGTCTCTTTTATGAATGGCTATCCAGTGTAATTTATTTACATAATTTTATAATGCAGTTTCAAAATAATCTCAGTGATATCATCTGAGAAGTGATGGTTAGCTCTAACTACTTTATAGTAATTCCATCATTTGTATCTTTTGTTCTTGAATAAATCTTAATCACACAATGATAGTTAGCCTTTAACAAGACAGAGATATGGTCTCTCAGGATTTTCAGCAAAAGTCACAGCTTTGTGTACACAACCTATACATCAAATGCTCTTTTCTACCCTATACTTCAACACACACACACACACACCACTACAAAACGCTAAGAAAGGTTTTTTGTTATTGCTCTAGATTGAATAGTACAGGAGCCTTCTCATGACATTTACCAGTGTCTGCACAACACACCAGTAGTGCACCACATGTCACGTCTTCCCCAGCCCTTCCCTCTGTGTAAACCCTGCAGAGTGTGTGGATGGATTCATGCATTTGTGTATATATATCCATGTCTATGGGCAACTGCATATAGTATGTATGTGTGTGTGTATGGAGGTATATGGCAAGGACCCAAGCACACAGCAATCTCAGAAACAAAAATGGCTTTGCTTAAGAAACACGCAGGAGATCATAGGAACACACGCAGGCAATCACAGGAACACACGCAGGCGATCACAGGAACATGCAACATTATGACCATACATGGACAACAACAGACTGAGGAGTGAGGAGACATGAGGGTTTAAATACACTGGGCTGAACTACGGAACAGGGAGCAGGTGAAACTAGGCAGGGATTAACAAGACTAATAATGAACAAGACAAGGTACAGGCGAGGGGCAGAGCTAGGGACAGGGACACAGGGCAAGGATAAACAAAGAAGCACATGGAGCACAATACCAGGAAGTAAACAAAGAGCAACAGGGAGTGACAAGGACCTGACAGGAAGTAACACTAGGAGGAGACAGAAGGATTGAAAGTAAGGGTACAAGGGAACAGGACAGGGCATGACAGGAATGTTACAGTATGACTGAGTGGGTGGATCCATGTATTCATATGGCTTTATGTCTTTATATTAATGTCCATGTTAATGGGCTACTGCATATAGCAGTGGTTCTCAAACTTTTCAAGCTCAGGGCACCCCTAGGCGTATCTCTTTTCATCTGTAGCACCCCTAAAATTAAAAATTAAAATGTTCCTTTTCACTCTGAATAGCCTACTTCTGCTCTATTATTTCACATTTAGTGTAATAGGCCTTATTAGAAACCCATTTTATTATGATTATCATTTTGTTGTCATATATTATTACAAAAATTGTGACCACAATATTTGGAAAGATGTTTTAATTTGCAGCCCACTATTCAGTGTATTTCTACTGACTTGCATTCACTTCTTCTCACATATTTTCAAATTGCCCCAGGCAGTGAAACATCTTATGGCTAAATCAGAATTACTAATTATATTTCTACCATTTTTTTGGTATGCTGGTAATATTGGCATTTCAGCAACGGTGTGAGGCTTTTTAGCTTTGGCCACTAGCTCGAAAACTGAGAAGCTAGCCTTGTAAGCTTTGTCTGACACACAGACAGTAGAAAGCATGTGTTGACTTTCGATTTTGTTTTGTAATTTCAGTCTCTTAAAGAAATCAGTGTCTTTATTTTTTATAGGCCGGGTGTCAACATGTCTTGCCGACTTGCTTGGCACCATAGCTGCGTTAGCCAACCTTTCCATGCAGATCAAGCACACAGGACTGGGGCACGTAACATCACCACTCCAGTAGGCTAGAAACTGTACCTGAGGTAGGAATCGTTATAAAGTCTGACTTTTTGACGTTTAGCTGCGCCTGACCTGTCGGTCTTGGCCTACAATGTCAGTTGCTGTCTGGGTGGCGTTTTATGTCTCCTCTTTAGAAAGTTGTCAATTTTTACACCTAACTAGCTTCTGCCATCTGCCGACATTCTATGCGTTGTTGACAATAATATCCATCCCCTGCCCCACCTCCTCACACACAGACAAACCGAAATGCATTTTGTTTATTACCTTTATCACTTAGTTATTTTGTCTGTCAGTTTGAAAGCTTATTTTATCTGTCTGAAAGCACTTTGAACTGATTTAAACAATTTCAAATTACATATTTTTCCTACTATTCCAAGTCACACTGGTAAAACAAATTAAGAATCCCGCAGCACCCCTGCACAAACATCACAGCACCCCAGGGTGCCATGGCACCCACTTTGAGAACTCCTGGCATACATTATGTATGTACTGTATGTATGTATGACATGAGTTTTCTACATTCTTACGTAAGCTCTTTTTCAACAACTATAATCATAGCTTAGACTAGGGGTGGGGTAGCACATGGATTGTTCCAAACACCTCAACAAGCCCATCAATACAGCAAGCCCACTTCCCAACTCAAGAAACAAAAATGTCATTACAAGAAATACACCTGGACTTAAACAGGGCTTAGTGTGAGGGCATCAATAGAATTTTAACAAAGACAAGGATGCTCATGGATGCTCATGGGGCAGTCCGAACTTCTCTCCTTGACGAGAGTCCAGAAGGCACCTCTGGGCCAAGTGTCTGCCTGATGATAGTCGCATTGGCACCAAATCAGGGCTGGACTGGGACCAAAAATGGCTCTGGCATTTTTGGAAATGGCGGCAAATCATGATTATTTGATTTGTATGATATATAATAATGCAGAGGCATATGACATAACAGAGGATATATGCACACATTGTGTTGTTTCAAAAATAAAAAAAGTGCAGTAAACTACAAGGAACATAACACTGTAAGTTGGACACCAGGGGGGTATTCCAAGAATGTCATAAACCTGGCTAAGTTAACCTAGAGAAAGTGGTAAACCTGCTAACAGACTAGCCTGCTGGCATCATTTAGTTAAGAGAATAATGACTTCAAGATCTTCTATTAGCTGGTTAACCACTATCTCCAGGTTAACCTGGTTTTGCGACTGAACCATCCTCTTGGAATACCCCCGTCTCTCTCTCTCTCTATTTCTCTCTCTCTCTCACACACACACACACACACACACAAACACTAGGGTGACCACCTCCAAACCAGCAAGGATGAGGCTGAGCACAAAACTCTATAGGCTACTATGTTTTAAGTCTGACTGAATGAAATAAAAATAACACAGCCATCCGACCTCCCTCCTTGAAAAATTCAATCTGTTAACATTTCAGCCATTCTGACCTCCTTAATCTGTTCCTGCTGGATCACGTCTCTCTCTCCTCCTCCTCCTCCTCCTCTGTGAATAGCTACATGTCCTTCCTCTGTGTTACCACTCTGTTGCACATTAAAGCTGTGTGCCAATCCGACAGTCTGTGCAATGGATTTCACTGCTTCTGCACTTGATGTCGATCCCCCACGCTGCTGCAGTTGAACTTGTGGTGGCAAACATAGCCTCTGTGATTTTGGCACATTTTGCTGCGTTCACTTGTTGGCCTTTAAGCCTTTTTTCTCTCAGCTTATCCGCGCCCCCCTTGCTTTTTTGTGGTTTATTATCCATTTCCACAGATGGACAGTCACTTTTATCTCCGGTTGAACTCCAATGGCAAAATTTGATAACCTTGGTCAAGGGGGAGGACAGGGGTGAGTAAAAGAGGGAGGGGAGGCAAGAGAGATTTTACTGGACTAGCACAATGGCCTCTAAGAAAATCAACCAACGGGCCGCATTTTGTGTCTCAAATACCGTTGTGGACCATAAAAATATTCACAATTCTTCACAAAATTTTCATACTTTTTACTTTTTTTACTATACTTTTTTGATTATGACACACCCGGCCCAAATATGTGTGTCAGTCAACCGGGCATTGCTCAGTATGCCCGATGGCCAGTTCATGCCTGCACCAAATATGGATGCACCACTGTTAAATTTTCATGTGACATGGAAAACAGAGCACACTACCAGCGATGTTGAAACCACTAAGTTTGTGTAAATGTCAGCTGGACAATGCCCATTTGCATCTTATTTTTTTAGCACGCTTACAGCTTTTACACATGACTACCATTGCAACAGTTGGCTTGGGCTTGCCGCGGCACGACACTCATTCAAAAAAGGCAAGTTTACATTTTGCTAATATACTGGAAACTAGAATCATAACGTAAAGAAAATAGCCTGCTAGTTTGATTCTTCTCACTGTAGCAATGCTATGTGGTTGAAGTTCAACATATTTGAACTTTAACAGTATAGTTTTCCCACAAGATATTCAGCTACCGTTTTTTCCTGAAGATTCTCTACCATGTATTGTACAGTCCCCAACTGGTCCAGCATCATAGATGGGTTATAATATTTTTAAATGTGCTGATGATGGATTATGGAACAGGTATGAATATGGCTGCAATCACTCTAGATTTGCTAGTCACTCAGGCAAATGCCCAGTTTTCTCCTCATGATTTAATACAAAAGATACCTCCATGCATCACGGTTTCATTCCCGCCCCCATGACTTTATTGTCATCTATATGAAAATATGAGATTGATCTCTCAAACACGAGGACACGGGGTTATAATAAGAAGGCATTAAGCCATGATGGAATTGGAGAATCCAAAGAGAGGGGACAATTCCATGGATCTGTGAGTGGATTTTTTACTGCGTGCAGGGGGATCAATAAATATTAAACAGTCTTCAGAGGTTCAAACATTTATGAGGCATGGATCAAATCATTGTTAACGGCCTTAGGAGGTGGCTTCAAAGCAGCTCAGCAACCAGGCCTGTGGGAGAGAGGCAGCCAGATTCTGCAGAGGGTCCGCATGCTGTACATCAACTCAATGCAGCACAGGTTCACTTAAATAGACCACAGAACTGGCAGTAATAGGTTGACAATTCATGGCTATGGTCACACGTTTTGTGAGGCTTGACGGACCACATTTAAAAAGGCTATTCTGCTTTTTTCCACTGCACAGCGTTTGCATTACATCATCATCATAATTACATGGCCCAGATTGACCCAGCTGAATTATTCCTTCCTTTTATTTTTAGGTTCTCAGGAAACTTTACAGTTGTGAACATTGTGAAAAGGGCAAAGCACACATTCTGTTATTTTGGATTTAACCCCAAGCACACACCCTAGAAGACCACTATCCAGGTAAGTCTTAATTTTCAAAATCTGTCAGCAATGTTTGTTTGCTTGATTAACCTTTTATTGCCGTTATTTTGTAACTCTTTTCCACTCAGATCAGAGGAGTTGCTTGTACATGTGACAGACTGATGGCAAGATGGTAGTTTAAAGCTAACTATACTGTAACTTAGATACAGACTGTTTAAAGAGAGTTTGATTAGCTGTTCCCACAGAGCTTCCATTTTAACATTCCATGGTTCCAAAGTGGTTTGGGAACTAAATGCAATGTTAAAGCATTGTTTATGTGTTTATTGTTGAAACTGTCTGTAGGTATACGTAGGAACACAGGAATTGGTATCGGTGTACATGGGGACATAGATAGATGTGATACAAGTACACATAAGTATGTACATTATTCTGCATAGTGGAAACCATTGTTTTTATGCAGACATCACTGTGTGTCATTAAGCATTCTTAATAGTGAAATATATATGATTGCAATATATGATTGCATGCTCACTTGACTGGTCATAAATAACAGTAGGAGCTATATAATCACAGGGCTGTTAATCAAAGCTCTTTGCTAAATGTGAATGCTTGGCTAGGAGGAGAGATTGTGATGAGTGTCACCCCTACATCTGCCCCTGTGGGAATGCCGAGAGGTTAAGTGCCTTTGGAAAATTGGTCAGTGGCACACAGTTTCTCTCCAGTGGCACAACTCACTATGTGGGTGAGCTTAAGGATAAATACAGACAACAATCATTGTCTCTTTCTAGCCCAGCAACAACAACAGCAAGAAAACAGCTAAGAAATCTATGAAAATATTTCTCTCTAATCTAAGAAAAATGGCCACCACATATTTCCTTATCGTATGCAGCCAAAATAACTGTAATTGTGGTTGCCACCTAAATTATACCTTGCACTTGAGTACAGGAGTACCTGCAAAAAGGTATTATTTTTTTATAATACAAAATGATTGTGTACATAACTGCTCTAATGTATGCTTCATTTTAAATTAGGGGAAAAAAAATGGTCATTATTTAATTCTGTATTTATAATTATATAAGATTATAAATAAGATTCAAGATAGTCTTTATTACATCTCATTTTACTAGTATAAGAGAGTAAAATTCTTGTATTTTTGTATAGGTTTTGTTCCTCAAAAATAAATAATAAATAAACAGGATCTTAGGTGTTCAATGTGTGTGTGTGTGTGTGAGTGTGAGGGAAAAATGCATGCAGTGGTGCTTCTTGTCAGGATGCTCTCTGTGGTGCCTCTATAAAAGACCTTTAGCATGTTTGTTTGCATACCGAACTTCCTTAGTCGACTGTGATGGAATAGACTGACTATCCCAGGTCAGGTCTTCTGTAATGTTAACACCAAGGAACTTGAAGTTGTTGACCCTTTCCACTATGGAACCATTGATGATAATGGAGTCCAATAGATCTATACATAGCTGCACAGTCGTGAGTGTACAGGGAGTAAAGGAGAGGGCTCAGGACACTACCCTGATGAGCACCTTTGTTATGGTCAAGGAGGTTGAAGTGATGGAGCTCACCACCTGACGTTGCCCTGAAAAGAAGTCCAAGATCCAGCTGCATAGAATGGTGTGTAGACCAAGACACCTGAGCTTGCTATCATGTTTACTGAGGACAATGATGTTGAATACAAATACAAATAGTCTGCAAACAGCATCCTACATAAGTATCCTTCTCCAGATGTGTGATCATCAGTGGATCTATTCTGTCTGTAGGCAAATTGATGAGAGTCCGGAGTAGGTGGAATCATGCTGCAAATGATGTTCCTCACAAGTCTTTTAAAACATTTACTCACAATGGGAGTGAGTGCCACCAGATGCCAGTCTTTCAAGATGCACCAGCCAACTGCTCTGAGCATGCTCTGATGACACAACCTGATCAGGCCCTGCTGCTTTGTGGATGTTGACATGCTTGAAGGTTTTCCGCACATCAGCCACTGTGACCATTAGGCCTGGATCAGCTGAGAGGTTAGTAAGGGAGGGGATTCTTTCTGGAGGATCAGGGGGAACCTCAGAGTCGGTATAGAAGCTGTTTAGCTCATCTAGGTGTGAAGGGTGAGAAACTTGCACCTTATATTTATTTCCTTTAAAATCAGAAATCATGTGTAGTCCCTGTAGTCCAGTAGCCTCCAGTTGCTCCTCAGTCTTATGCCTTTAGTCTCACTTGCTGCTTTGTTTGTTTCACGCAGATCATATTGAACTTTTTTCTCCAGCTCCTTGTCTCCAGACACAAAGGCACAATTGTGGGCCCTGAGAGCAGAGTTTATAGTGTACCCATAGTATCCATGGTTTTTGATTAGGATATACCTGCATTGCTTTTGTTGGAACAACATCTTCCACACACTTCTGTATGAATCCAGTGACTGCTTCTGTATACTTGTCTGTATCACCATTTGATTCATCACGGAACATACCCCAGTCAGACTAACAGTGAACCGTCTTGACATTGGGTTCGCTTTGCTTCAGTTTTTGCCTATAAGCTGGCTGGAGCAGGATGGAAGTGTGATCCAATTTGCCAAGTCGTGGGTGGAGTAGGGGCTTGAACACATTGCAGAAGTAGCAGTGATCTAGTATGTGATTGGAAGTATTTAGGCATCAGAAGTATTTACCTTTCTCAGGTATGCCTGATTGAAATCTCCAGTGATGAAAGCAGTCTCTGGATATGAGTTCTCCATTTTGGTGATTGTTGTGTGTAGTGCTTTTAGTGTGAGATCTATGTTGGCTTGCGGTTGAATGTAGACAGCTGTTGTCACAACAACCGTGACCTCTCTTGGCAACCAGAATGGACGACAGAGAATAGTGAGATGTTCCACGTCCGGAGAGCAAAAAGGCCCGAAGTGTTGAATGTTCCCAGTATCACACCAAGCATTGTTGATAATGAAGCACATGCCTCCTCCCCTGGCTTTTCCCAATAATTCTTTTAACCGGTCAACCCAAAACAGAGAACCCAGTGGGTACAATGGCATGGTCTTGTGTATCTTTTGACAGCCAACTTTGTGTGAGACAGATGATGTTACAGTCCCTTATCTCCCTCAGAAAGGAGATTCCTGCATGCAGTTCATACAACTTACAATCCAAAGATTAAAAGGTAAAAAGTATGCCTGGAAGCGGTGGTTAGTTAGCATGCCATCTCAATCTCAGTAGCACTCTCCCACCCCTTCGTGGCCGCTGGCGTCTCCTCCATGGCTGTGCATGATGCATCCCAAGTGAGCAGGGGATCACAGTGGAGAAACTCTGGCTCTACATGAGTGGTCAGTAAGTCTTTTATGCCCAGCAATATATCTCTGTCAAACTAAAGAAACCATACCAAAGGTACAAAATAAAGTAAATATGTAAAATATCATGTACATTAAATAGTAATAGTAATAGTAAAATTAAAAAGTAGCAGCCATCCTCTGACCTAAGCTTACTCTTGAACCTCGTTCAGTCTCAGATGTTTTGTCAGGGGCAAGGTGGCACAAGGTGGCAGCACAATGCATCACCGGTGAAGAAGCAGGGTCCTCTGCAGAAGGCATTGGAGATTATTTTGTCCCAGGGTGGGTTGAGTCTGCGACCTTGTTTCACATGGGTTCATAAACTATCTGATACAGCCTGGTGAAGCTCGCGAAACTTTTATCGTCCACAATATTTCATGACACACACTTTGTTCTGATACACTGCCCACCAACAAGGCATGGAGCAGCTGACCTGAAACGTCCTGCAACACTCTGAGTGGTGGAAGTTAAATTCTGAGCTATTTCTATCTATTTTGGTACATCTCCATGTGTTCCAAGGGTCTCCCATGGCAGTAACATTTATGAAAAAAATTCTGAGACATTCGCAACTCAGTTTGGATGATAATTGTAATAGACTGCATTTCACTTCAACTACAACAGTTTACTATTCCCTCACAATCAATCAAATGTGGGAATGACTGTACAGGGCCCCAAATGGGAGGGGGCTGGAATTTTATTTTCCCTTAAAATGTTAGTATCATAGATCAAAGTCACAATAAATGTTGCTAACTGATTTAAATAGAATGTTTTGGCCTAATAGAACAGGCCACCCAACCCCCTTCCAAAAACCTTCACCTGGCTTTTTAACTAGATGCATTTTACTTTTTAGTGTTCCTTCTGCTAAAACGTTCCTTCTGCAGGGGGGCACTGCATGTTCATTGGGCCTGGAATGTGGTTCTATGCCCCTGCTCACAATACTGTATATTTGCCTTCAGTGTAGAGTTCTAGTGTATACTCATAGTGTATACTAGTTTCACATAGCTTTCCCTCAGAGTGGTCAAATGAAAAACCATAAAATTTTTGCACAGTATTCCCTTATAGTAGTCATTCTTTTCAAATCCATATTAATTCACGTGTATAGTCTATTCAGACATCATATCTCACATTCTCCTTTAGTCTTGTTCTCCACACAGAGAACAATGTGTTTTTGTTAACTGGTCTAGCTACATTGATGGCCCATGCAGCCATGTCCAACTGTATGAAGATTGAATGGAGGTAAATTAATAGAGAACTGTAATGAGATATTCATCACTGTCACTGAGGCATGGTATTGTTAATACTGATTACATGTGTATAACCAAACCAAACACATTACGTGTGTTGTGTGTGTATGGGGGGGGGTGTCATGCAAGCTCGCGTGCACACGCACACACACACACAGATGCACACACCTCTATCCTGACAGGTGTTTGTCAGGGGGAAAAAATGTCATATCTCCCTGAGTTTCTGCACATTTGATGTTTTTATCAAGGCCCCGTCCGCCCACCCCCTACAACCAATGCCACTGACATCATGACGCTGCCACCTCTGTTCCTGGATCAGAGAACACATGCACTAGAGCAGCTCCTCCGATGGCCCCTTTCACCATTAATTACTGTGCCCATTAATCTCATGCAGCCCTGATGCTTCCCGTTCCTCCGCAATGCACTTTTTCTTGAGGGGGGCCCGCCCAAAGTTAATTGGATTTGATTGGATATTGCTATGATAGTCCCACATGGAACATCTCGAGGTAATAATTGGAGAACAGATCAATTGCTTTTGATTACCCCCGTCTTTTGTGCCGTTCTGCTGTTGGAGTTGAAGTCAGGTAAAGTTATTCAGGGTGCCCTCTACCTGAGATGTGCCAATGTGAAGAAGCATGGATTTTAACTCCAAATACTGAAAGAATACTAGAAAGTGAATTTTCAGTACCCCACTAGCCTATGAAAACAGACAGATTTAGACTTTCTAAAAAATACCCAAAAGAAAAGCATTAAATCACTTTCATGATGGCATCAGTATTAAACATTTTGTTTGTATTTTTAACCTTTGTTGCCAAGAAACAGCGCTTTCAAAAGGCACTAGTTAGGCTTCTCCCCTTAACATTTGAAAATAAGCTACAGGCATGCCTATATTGCTCTACTAGGTAGCACTTTATAAGGAAAGAAAGGCCTTTGTGTCAAATTAAGCTGTTTATTTTATATGTAGACCATTTTAACAGAGTTTGATTATTAGTGTCATAGCTGTTCCCAGAGGGTTTTTAACAGTCCACATGGACCATTAACATTTGTTCTGTGCATTCTGTACATTAGTTCACATTCGCTAACTTATATGATATATATCAGTAACGTAGCAGATAGCCTGACAAGCCAAACTATAACATAAAATGTATAGTCTGGCCACAACCGATAGACTAGCCCCAATCCTAGGAGCAGATAGGGGAGAGAAAACCTATTGTTATTGACCCTGCTCACCTGTTGCAGGGTGAAATCTCTTCTAGTCAACCAGCGCCCATCCTAGAGCAGTAGGAAGTTGGTCTCCAAAACTTGCACCACTCTCTACTGCTTTCACCCGAGTGTGAATTTAGGCCAAACGTGACTCCCATGTGCATGTTCCGTTTTGTGCAATCCCCCTATGATTGGCCTTAAGTTTCGACTTAGCCTTTGTTCTCTCTATGAGATCGGTATGTATAGCATATATTTATATAAATTATTTTTGGAAGAGGGTGAAAGCATGTAAAATTTATGAGAGAGAAGGGATGGAGAGAGAAGCAGAAAGAGGGACCAAAAGAGAGAGATAGAAAGGGAGAGAGAGAGTCAAGGGGACAACCTTGTTAAAATTTTAAACAGGGTCTTGCTGTGGAGGCTCTCATCTACTTCCATCCATCTCTCTTGCTCTCTTTCTCCCCATATCTCCAACTCTCTCACTCACTCTGCATTGATGTTAATCCCAGAGGACCGTCACAGTCTGCACATTCTCCACCATCTCTTTCACATATCCAAGAGAGGAAGGGAGCAAGCCACACAGAGAGAGGACGAGCAGAGTGTAAGTAACAGTCCCTCGATGGATTTCGCAATCTTGTGTGTCACAGATTCACGCGAGTCCAAAGATTTTCACTTTTTCACTTTTATTACTGCAGGATGAAAAAGCAAAGTCATGGTATTTATTTTTTGTTGATTTCATTTCAAGGAGACAGAATGGGAAACTTTTACTTTGGCTTTGTTGAATTAGGAGAGGTTGTGTATGGCTACAGAGCTGTCATGAACATGAAACACAGGTGTGCCTTCCTTCATATGTAAATCTTGAACATCGAAATAGCCATCAGAGATTTAATTCAAAATCAATGTAAATATAACAATGTTTTCAGAATTATACAGGCAATTCCTTTGGCTGCAACAGTCAAAGCAAATACAAAGATCTTGATGGGATCTAGCCTGTGAAAAATGTGAGTTTTGTCTGGATACTTTGCCTTTATCTCCCATTTGCATGAGGTGGAATCAACGAATGTAGATCAAAAGGCCTCTGTACGCTTTTGGACAGACCTACAACCAATCAGACAAATAATTCCAGTGATGTTTGCAGACATGAGATGGGGCATGTCATAAAAAAGTGTTAAGCCTGCCTCCATTGCATGAGGGGTTCCCTATTTCAGCCAAACAAAGCAAAGTGGAAATAGGTCTCAGTGACCATACTGAGCTGAAGAGTGAAATCAAATCGAGCTCCCAGATCAGAATGTGTGTCAACCTAGATGGAATGATGCCAGGTTTAAGTATTCAAGCAAAATTGGGAAAAAAAAAAAAAAAATTCAATTTTGTCTGTATTTTCTGAGAATTCACTCTGTAAAGTTAATCATTTCTAAGCCATCACAAACTCTCACAAGATTCCGAAGGGACTGAAATAAGAAATACGCTTTGGGTTCTAATTTGTTTGACATTGTATATCCACACTGCCACCAGCACAGAGTAATGCAAATTTAACACCACACAGCAAAATGGTACGCTGCACTCAAACACAGTGTGAGTGCAGGCAATATTTGAAAATATTTAAAAATGTCATAGCGCCACCACATGAAATGGATGAGCTCGATACCACAAGCTGTTGGACTTGTTGGACATCTCTTAAACACTTTAGTTCATTGCTGTCATCAGGGGTCCAAGCTGACAAGCCCCAGTAACCCTGTTGTTTATCTCTCATTCAAAGAAAACACTGAAGACTAGTAATAGTAAACTGATTGTCAAATCATCAGTTTCATCTAAACCAATTACACACAGACAATTCCAGTGATTTGAGCAAAGTTGAGTTGGAATTCACACACACACACACACACACACACACACACACACACACACACACAGAGGCATACACACCTTTTCCATCATCTATTTAGGCTGAAAGTTTTGCTCAAATCACTGAAACTGTTTGTGTGTAATTGGTTTAGATGAAACTGATATTCTTTGCAGATCACGTTGCCTCTGTAGCACGGTCGTGCCGTTTTTCTATATTCACCATAAGGAAGATCATTTTAATGTCCTAGTTAGTATCATAGCAACCATAGAACTGACCGATTCAGATATCAAACACGTTTAATTCAGTCTTGACATCATAGAAATTCTCATTTGGCAATGTTGTGTGGTCTCATGTGACAATGTCAAGGATAAGTTCATTTAAGGCATTATCAGGGATTTACATCAGTACTTCAGTTATCAGTAAGCTGCACTTTATGTGTGTGGCACTGTCAGGGGGATCTGTGGGTGTGGGATTGTGGTCTAGACTGAGTGTAGAACTTGTTCTCTCAGTGTCTTAACAAAGCTGAGCGTCCTTGAAATAAAAAGGCGCCAGCTAGACATTGTTGAAACCATGGGAAGGCAAGCAGTAATAATAATGGTGGGCTGAGGGACAGATCTGTGTGAATTTCCTGTGAGGCGATGACGAAGAGGCTTATGGCTTTAATAAGCCTCTAAGACCATGTCCTTCTCTTTCACCCATTCACTGTAAGCTCTTGTCAGCTGCTTTAATAAGGCTGTTTTCATACACACTCTTGCACAGAATGTCATGCACTCACAAAAAAGCACACACATACACACACACACACTCCCCCAAAACCCAGATATCCGCCGTGGTTGCACTGCCAAGCAGTCATTCGCCTCACTGCACACATCCCTGCAGAGTATTATTTATCTCCTTCTGATGTTTTTATCCAGGTCCCAGTTGTTTTAGAGAGCTAAAGCTAAACCTCTCGGGTCAGATTCTTGAATTTTACTTCTTGCATCCTGATGAGAATTTAGGCCACACTATTAACAGAGGATGCATTTTTATTTGATTTAAATTAGCAGTGTGTTTACTCAGGTGCTATTTGGCAAGTGTTTACCTTGCGATTCTTTACCGTGTAGATCAATGTTATTTCACTGCTTGCCTTGCTGGTAAATCCTACAGTATGTGGGCATGATTAATTTCTCTCTTTCCTGCTGTGCAGTGCAGCTAAACCATCTCTGAACAATGGTAAGCAGATCACAGTATGTGAAAAAGCTCTTTGATGTACCACACTGATTTAATTCTGTAATTTTAACAGTATAAACCTTAAGATTGCATTAGATCTATTCAATTATTAATTATGTCAAATTGGAGGATCATTAAATAACCTAACCTTAACTTATGATTTGATGAAAAAACAAATTCTGTAAAACCTTACTTTACTTTGTCTGTTAATGTTAAACATAATCCAGTTCAAATTATAATCTGTAAATGCAATAACAATCACATTTGATCTTGTTTTGTACATTTTAATTGATAAAGATTGTATTTCAGTAGTTAGGAATTTAAACCATTGACACTGTGTGTGTGAGAGAGAGAGCTAGAGAGAGAGGGGGGACACATAGTCGATTGCTGTGTAGCAGCTTAGCATTAGTGATGTTAGCTAAAAGAGCATTCTTGGCTTGACTCCCTGCATCAGGGACAGCGCTCAAGGGCTTGTGTGATGTCTCATTTTAAAATGGAGATCTTTTTCCCTCCATGTAAAGTGGATCTTGGCCTACTTTCACATTTTTTGTGTGCTTGCTTGCTTGCTTGGCTCTTCATGAATTCATCTTAAGAGGGGGCGTATTGTTTGAAGATTATGGCAGCTGCGAATCATTGCGTGATTCTCCTTATGGCATACACACGCATGTCTGTCTGGTATAATTATGTCAATGGCCCTGCAGTGTTCCAGGCTTTAGAGGACACTGACAAAAAAGAAGCAAAAAAAAGTCTTTCTTAATTTTCTTCAGGCTCTGTCTCTCTATTCAAGCGAACTTGAAAGATTACACCCTTTCTTTGGGTAAAGGACAGAGGGTGGCATGATGCACTTTAGCAGTCCTTAATATAGGTTGGAAGTGACTTTCCATCTCCTCATCAGCCCGTGAACAAGCCTGTCTGTGACTGTGTGTTGGTTGAGGGTGTTTCTATGTGTGTGTGTCTGGGCGTACATGTCTGTGTGTGTGTCAGAAGTATTGAGACGCTAGCACTGTGATAATGGAAGGGGGCTGCTTGCCTTCGAGGCAGACAGTGCGCCTCCCTTGCCTCTGATTAGCGACATGCTGGTGGGTCACACACAATTCCTATGAGACAGAAGGGGACGGCACTCAAGTGAAAAAAGCCTTGGCTGACAAACCCGAGCTGCCACCCAGGCCTTGTGTCCTATGGGGAAAAGGGGAGGGGGGGTCTCATGGATTGTCACATTAGCATGGTGTGGATAGAAGGTGGCAATGAAATCACAGCACGCTGAGTGCAAAAAACCTCCACATCTGCAGCCAGTCGTGTGGAAAGCACCACACAGCGGTGTCACATGAAACGTGTTGGGTTTTATCCCCAGGGAGTACGGTGCAAAAAGTTTGCATCATTCAATTTTGAAGTGTCACTTTTAAAAGAGTGTATTTAATAAACTTAGCAACGTTCAATTTGAAAGTGCCACTTGAAAAAGGGTCCGTTTATCAGAAGTGGAGTGTAATAGAGCCCTTTTTATTTGGCAAATGAGGAGACAGCAAAACAAAAGCAACACCATGCGGTTTAATCTGCCTCCATATGCCTGTGCAGCCTCTGAGCACAGGAGAAGCGCTCCATCCTTCTCTCCTGCCGGTGGCTCTCCTTCCCTCGCACCACCCCCAGATCTCTTATCTTTGCATGGATTGCACCTCCTTGTGTTCTCACTAATCCACCAGACAGCTGTGAGAGATGGGGTCTTCTGGGTGCAGATCAGGGGGATTCAGGGAACTCTTTGCCCCCATACCCTAGCCCCCCAATACATACACATACACACACACACACACACACACACACACACATACACACAGGTGCTTAAATATTGCACCATGCATAGCTATTGCAGGAAGACAGGAAGAGCAGCCCGATTTGGTCCCACCTATAAAGAAAAAGCAATTACCCGAGTTCCCCGAATGTTATGTTATGTTATCCAAAGCAGCTGATGAAAGAGCAGCCCGGGCTGCGATTAGGGAAGAAAAAATGGATATAGATATATGTAGATATAGATATATACTTGCGGTAAATGAAGTCTTTGGTCTCTTGAAGTCTTGGGTATACAAGTCAATACACAGAAGTTCAATATGCGCAGGACCAGTGCAGAGACAGCTGTTCGTTTAACTGAAGGTTGACTGCGCACTGACGTGAGATGGCAAAGTCGTCTACAGTAGCCTAGCCTCGAGCACTGTCTAGGGATGAAAGAGTTTTTCCTTGGACTATATTTGCAGAATACAAGCAGCATAATGATGGTTGTAGTTGCTTCATAATCGGGCATTTCTAAAAGAACTGACAGACAATGAGAGCACAAGGAAAAGGCCAAACCGCAGTAGATTTGAAGCATGGGGGAGTGTGCAGAATTTGGTTGCTGGGAACATGAGTGCAGGGTGCAGGGGTTATAAAATCATGTGGTCGGTCACCCCTGTCAACCTGTGGCAAAATTCTTTCTTCACAGAAAAAACTTTAAATGTGGGATTAATTGTGATTAATCATGATTAACTTAAATTTTCTATTGTGATTAATTAGATTATTTTTTTTATCGATTGATAGCCCTAATATGTACCCTAATTTCCAGATTATTAACTGAGGTCTATACATGGGTGAGTGCTATATATAGGATTGCATTTCTTAATTGTACTTGATCTGATCTGATTGAGGGTATGTTATGTTAGTAAACTGAGGTTAATACATGGGTGAGGTTAATACACCGAATTACTGTATGTATGTGTGTGTCTGTGTATATATATGAACATATATATATATGTGTGTGTGTGTGTGTGTGTGTGTGTGTTATCTGCATCTAGAAATATGCAGTTTGTCTCTTGTTTATAATGCATGTTACCATTTCACAAACAGCACAAAGAAGCTGTGGTTACATTACAGTTAACAGGACAGAAGGTAATGATCTTTCCAGAGCTGCAGTCTACATATATCAGATCATTAAAAGTGTGCAGTTTTACCCTCTCTGCTTTGCAACCCTTTGAGAAAATCTATTACCTCTTAATGTTCAGTCCTCTGCTCCAGGATTTTCAGCCTAAAATTCAATTTACTCCATGGAGGAGGATTAAAGAGTCATACATTTATTACCCAGCTTAATTTCTTTTAGTATTACCAACCAGTTTAAAATTGTTTTAAATCCTTCAATATCTGAATGCGACAGAATGAGCTTTGCGGTGCCTCCAAATGAATACAAAGTACTGGGGACCCTGATAGAGCTGGGCATTCAAATGAAGAAAAATCTTCATGTGGAAAATCTTTCACAATCTAAAGGGCCCTGCTCTGCGGCCAGAGAGTGTGCTATACCTGCAGCTGGTTATAGAGTGATGTAGTCGGAGTGATGTAGTGAGCATGCTTCTGAGTGGCCCCGTAGCAGCACTCCTTGTTGGACTCGATAGATAAAGAGATGGACTGCTCACAAAATCCAAGGTCAGGGGCAAGTACAATACAATCCTGACAAATGCCTGCATTTGCTGTACGGTACATTGCTTTGAGCAAATGGGACTCTCAGACCTATATTTATTATTAAGGAAGTTGGGCTGATGTAAATAAATGAGACATAAATAACTAACTCACATGAGAATGGGAGGCCATGATATGAGTCCATGGATGTAATCTCCATAACAGGAGAATTGCCTTAATCTGAAGTGTCTCATTAGTGACGCCAAAAGGCTGTGAGTCAGTATCACTCTATCAGTCATGGCTTTATCATTGTTAACCAAGTGTGTGTGTGTGTGTATGTGTGCATGCATGCAGTTTGTCAGAGCTTTTGTCAGTTGCTTGTAATGGATCCTACAAGTATTCATAATTATTAGGTGCACAGCTCTCAATAATCTTTGATTATGATGTCAGAACCCTGTCCTCTATGTCTACCTAATTATTTTTGTTGTGTTACTGGCATATGGCATGGATGAAGAGATACAAAGTCTGTCAAAAAGAAAAAAAAATCCTTTGTTTCCTCCCTTTTAAACAACTCTCCTAAACACACACTTTAGAGATATGTGTGGACATTCTTGTGTGCATCATTTGATGACAAACATGGCTGACATGTTTTTCCCGTAGCCTTTTTTGTCCGTGATGGCGTGGAATAATTAAAGTGTATTAGCTTAAGTAATGAGTGAGACTTGGCTCTTCTGTGGATAGCACTTTTCAAAAGATGAATGCGGCTGCACGCTGTTCTGCTAGCAGCACCGGTGTTCAAATTACCGGCTTGCTCGAGTAACCTCGGAGGAGTGACGTGCATGTCTCTCCCCGAGATATCGCATTCAGTGTGTGATTACAGGTTTCAATCACGGTTTACCGATTCATTGCCTGTCAGCTGAAAAGGAGGGGGAAAAAACTGAAGAAAAGAAAAGGAGGCCTCACTTGTGGGCTGTCATCTTGTCACATCGTATCCTGGTGTTTACATATCTTAAAGGTAAAGTAAAAGGAATAAGACATGACAGTGGAAGGAAAAAAAGAGGGGGGGGGGGGGGCAGTTGGAGACAGAATTTTGAAGAGAGGGACACAGACATGTTGAGGCTACAGCCCTGGATCTTCTGGGAATAGCCCGTGTTCACTGTGACGTCAAATAAATAAATAAATAAATGATGATGATGGAAATAGCCCCGTAGAGGAGACTTTTGTGTGGTTGCATTAACAGCAGCCACAAATGAAACATTGTTACAAGTGAAAACTGCAAGTTTGCACAGATCCAGGAGACCTGCATTGAAATCAACCCAGTCCACTTGACAAGGTGCATGACAGTGTTTGTTAGGCTATAGGCTATTTTAATATCACATTTTAGCTGCTAGTGTATGTGGTGCACTGTAACAAAAGTACTCAGCATGCCCCAACGTAAGTCATGATGACTGGCCTTTTCTTTCATTCTCAAACTACATTAAAATACATGTTCATCAGCCCAATTTTCAAAATCCTCCCTGAACACCCACATAAAAAGAACTCTAACTTCTGTGCTATAGCCTTGAATGTTTTAATATCTAGTGACTCCCCTACAGGGAAATATCCCTGTGGTTTTCTCAGCAAAACTGAATCTGAAGAGTATAAAAAGTAGGCGCCATAGCAAGGACAATAATGAACAATTAGAACTGCTGATCTTAATATGCATGGTGAAAATGGTTTTGTGCCTGTTTATTTTACAGCACACAAAGGGAATGTGTTTTTCAGGTTTATAGCATTGTCCATGTATCTCCATTTACTGATGATGTTTATGTGACAGTTTGAAAATGAGACTGGTGCTTTGTGAAGGCCTCATTGTTGTATTGTGTTGTATACATCTATGGCAGAATGAAATTGAAATGATCTAGGAACTGTGTCTTTTCTGTTTATGCCCTAGAAGCATTTTAAAAACACTTTTTTTTTTTAAACGGCTATGCTGTTGCAATCCAGCAACATAACCAGATAAAATGTTTTTTGAAAGAGAAAAGAAAAGCAAGAATTGTAAATAGCGAGAATTTGTCTGTAGTGGCAACTGTTGTGACTGTGGATCTTCTCACAGGCCTTGATAAATCCTGAACAACTTCACATAACTTCTTTTCTCCCATTTCCCTAGGTTTTGCCGCGAGCCAGTCTCAGTGTTATTATTGTGACTCCCTGTCATGGGTCCAGTGTGCCAGTTCTGCCAAAAATGAGCACATGGCTCTTTCTAATACAGATGAATTTGTTTTAGCAGTTAGTTGTGCCAGGGGAGCCCAAGGATCCTTGTCCCTGGAGAATAGTCATTAGATGGTTTCTTGAAAGGCTATTTCTTAGACAAGCTGACAGTACTATGCAGCTCATGAAAAAAAAAAAAAGAAATAAGAAAAGGGACGAAAATTCATCCATATCTGGATAACACACACCCACTATACTTAGCTGAAAACACTGTAAGGATGACAAAATGAATGTCTCATCTATGGCACATCATGGGGATGTTAGCAATTAGCCTTATTCTCTATTAGGCTATTGCCCGGATGAATGCTTGATTCTGACGGGGTGGGAAATGGGCACATTTAATGAACTACTAAATCACTGCTTTGAACTCACTCCTTTGGTCGCTGCAAAGCAAATCAAAGTGCCCTCATACACATAATGCTCTTATTCTTGGAAAATGGAGATTGCTCTACTTCCCCCCCATGCCACTTAACTATTTCAGGGAAACACATTAGGCCTGTTCCTGTGCCTGTTTGTTTATCATTTTAGTGGGTTGCAGGAAACCTCACATTTTGTGAACTAAGCAATGCTTAGTAAGCATAAGTACCAGTAAAGTGCTGCACAAAGTACCTTTAGTCAACCAGAACTGATGCATTTGGCGCAGGCCCAAGCACTTGACATGTGGAGGCATAAACTAACCTGCCTACGAATCTACTTCAGATGAGCCAGATTACCCACAACTGAGAGGGGGAGAAAGGGACCAATTTGATCTCCCTTAGTGGCAGCAAGGTAACAGTAATGGACACAGGCATGTGTTAATTTGACTACTTATTGGGAACCACCATTTTTTCCCCATGTGTTTCATGAGCCTTAGGACTCTAAAGCTCTGGTGTCTTGTGTTCTGTCTACTGTGCAGCATGGCAGCTTTGCAGGCTGCCATGAATATGCAGGGGATGAAATCTACTGGTGGGGATGAAGGATGAAAGGCTCTAGTTTGGGTGTTGGGACACAGAGAAGAGGCACTGGAGGTGCCAGTGCTAACATTTGGTCATGTGTGTCACTGACACTTCATCTGTTGTGTGGATTATATTCAGTGAGAGACCCCGACAGACGGCGTGAGCTTGCCATCCTGAACATTTTTTTCCCCCTGCTCACTGTGTCCCATTCGAGGGTAAATATGTTGGTGCAGTGGCAAATCCCAGTGATTATCTAACACCCAGATTGTGCAGCAGCAGGGAGTTTGGAATGTTCTTATTCGCTGAGCAATAATAATATCAACACCCATACATGTACTTCTACGATGCAAATATTGTTTCTATGGCAACATTTGGCCCTTATATGAATCACTATAAGCACAATGTATCAAGCAACTGTGAAAGTATGAAACACATCAATTTTGCTTTTGTTGTTTTATGGTAGAATTGTCTTCCGAGCAATCTGTGTGTTTCTATCGGAACATCAACATCAGTTTTTACTTGTGAGAGCATATGCTCAGGACAACCTTGATTAAAAACTTTGTAACCGACCTATCAACATTGGTTTTACTGAGGGGGAGGTTTCTAAATGGCCAGTCCCATAATTGTTATAGGCCTGGCAGGCACTGTTTCATGATTGACTACTGCTAGTAGCAGCTATCTGACTGCAGAGTCAGGTTCATGAATAATCAGGACTGCTCCAGCAGTCTCCCCCGCACAAGTTGACATCCCAACCAAGTGTAATGAAGGTGTTCTTGTTCATTTGGCTAATATGAACGAAGAAAAGACTTTGAGCAGATTATTTTTGCAGAAGCACTTTCAAACATCACTGACATCAAATACAGCCAAAATAGGGCCAAAATATCAGTTTTATATACTGATGTTAGCAAAACACTCTTTATCCCTAGATAGATAGATAGATAGATAGATAGATAGATAGATAGATAGATAGATAGATAGATAGATAGATAGATAGATAGATAGATAGAGAGAAAAAGACAGAGACAGTTTGCTTTAGTTAGATGTATTAGAATAGTAGTAGAAGTATATGAAGTATTGTTCTACAAGAGGTACAGCAAGTACACTGAAAAAGACCGCAGTAGGAATTTAATCATCAGTACAAGTACAATCTATGCTGTGCTTCTTCCTGTGCCCCCACTGAGTTCTTCCTGAATTAATATATCTGAGACATTTTAGATTCATTACACTCCACAAAATGGTGACCCCAGAGTCAGGAGTACTATTTGAACAGTCAGCCAGACCACGTAAATCAGAGGTGAGGGACAGTGGCTGGCACCCTCTGTCACTGGCCTCCCATGGTCAGAGCAGAGGACCGCCGCTGATGCCTCAGTAGAAATATCTACCATTTACGGAGGGGGGATATTAGGTGGTCAAGGCTCACAGAGGTTTGCTGACAGCAAAACCTGAAGTCACATAGGAAGCCCAATTGGCTCTGATGTAAACCTGCTGGTGTAGTGTAGCACAGCAGAAATACCCTTATAAGGTCCTGTGCACTCGCTTACATTCAAGCATACAAACATGCAGACAAACACACACATACACACATAGACACACACAAACATGTGTGTGCATACACCTGCATACACTTCATTATATCAAAAAGTGCAGCTGTAACACATTTGTTTATGCCCCTGACACGATTCGATTACATCTATGCAGACACCAAAATTGCTCTGCTTTTTGCATTTCTCTGCAGCTCGCATCTGTTTAAATTTGACTTGTCACGCTCCAAATACTGCTGCTGTCAGAAAAGTAATGACAAACCGGCAGCAGCTTGACATGGAAATAAATATAGAACCGGCAAGAAAAAAAATAAAATAAGCAAAACTGTGGTCAGCACAGGCTATTTTCATTCCTCTAAAAGTTATTCCATGTAGAGTGGAGGACTTTAATTCCAAGATTACTTTAATGTAGGTATAGCTGTTTTTCCCCCTCTCCTTGTCCTCCTTTTTTTGGCAGTATGCTAGTACCAGGGCCTTGTACTCTGGCGTTTGTGTATGTATGAAGGGAGTCTTGCTCTTTCTAGTTTCAACATATAGTTAGTAGTTCTAATGCCAATTGTTTGTGTGGTACAAAGACTCTATCAAGTGGGTGATAGATAGATGTGGGTACAAGATCCACAAGACAGTAAGCTGGATAAAACAGGAGATCTTTAAGATGCACAGTGACACAGATGAGTAGAATCACAGTGGGTGTTATAGACCAGTGCTCTCAGCTAACAGACCCAGGTTCAACACAATGATGTTTGATGTTTGTTGAAGTTGTTGTTTTCAACGTCACATAACTATAACTAGTAGTATGGTGTACATTGGCCCTTATTCAAAACACGATTTAATACAGGTGTAAGACGGTATATCAAAATGGGCATGAAATTGAAATTGAATGGGCAGTTGAAATCTAATGCCAAGTCTGAACTTGTGTATACAAGCTTTCAAGTTGCAAGTTGGAGTAAAGACTATGGGATATATATATATATATATATAACATTAATATATAGTATATAGATGTTCGATCAATGTTTTCAGATTTAATGGCTTAGGATAACCATCATGACAAAATTACTTTTGTAGATAAAAATTAATTTACCTGGATGTAGATAAAAAATTATTTACTGAAAGCACAAGAGTCAAATAGGTTAAGTGCAAGACATGAACCATCCATTTTCACCCATCTTGTGCACGTTGTCCTCCAACCTTTCTCAGTCCTCCATGAACTGAGTTATAGACTACATTTACAAGTGTTTTCACTCAGAAAAAGCATTGTCACTGCATGGTTTTCATATAAATTGCATTACAGTTGTGAGCACTTGATGCATTTTGAAATTTTTAAATAACTTTTTATACCTAAGGCCATCTTTTCTTGGCTTCATTTAATGCAATTTTCTGGCTGCCAAAGCGAATTGGTATAATTACCATTGAAAGGTCAGGGTGCCCATCTCAAGGTCAAAAACTTTTCTCTACACAGACATATTATACTCTAGGGACAAGGACTCTCATCTGATAATATAAGGATAGTGATGTAATATTCAGCCAACACCTGTCATCACCTGCTATTCTTTGTTTTATCACCCAGAGAAAATAAATGCTGTTTTCTAACTGGCACACACACACACACACACACACACATGCAAACACGCACACACACAAACAAAGTGATGTCTGGAGGAAACAGGTTTCAAATTAACTCACGTGCAGTATTTTCATTTCATCTTGTAGCTAGAACTTAAAAGATATGGAATGGGTTTTTCTCCGTCTCCTCGTTGCAAACTGCTTGAGTCCATTTGGCTGGCTTCACAGACTGATGCTGCTCCTATGAAGCATAATCACCTTTCAGATATTTGAGTTGACCTTCCTGTATAATGCATTACACTTGGTAGTAGGTGAGAAATCCACACTGACAGTGTCAGAGTTTTTACTTCCACTTCCTTTTTATATCCATGCGTGTTGATTATTATCCCTTACGTATATCATGAACATTAATATTGTAATACTGAGATTTATTTCTTTCACTGAGCAGGACATCAAAACAAAATTTATGATGCCCTGCTGTTGTGAGTCAAAGAATAAGACAAGGATACTTGAAGTATCTGCCAGGACCGGTAGTGAGCTTAGTCTGTGTGTTCAGCTGACAGTTGGATGGCTTGCCATGCACCATGAGGCTCAGTATCGCACCTGTGTGCCTGGGGAGAGGCTGCATGCAGGTGGTTGAGCTTTGAGCTATCATGACGCACACTCCTGTTGCATCATGGGTAAAATGTACTTTGTTCCCATAGCACCTTCCTTCCTGGCACACCATTTTAGGAAAGAAACATCTCAGACATCATAATTCACTTTTATGATGTGGAAATCTAGACTGATTACTGGAACTGTTTTCATTTTGCAGATAGATTTGATATATGAGCTTAAAACCTCTTTTCATTGTTGCTTGCTACTTTTGAATTTCTGGCTGTGCTTTATGCTGATGCAGTCTGGCTTGGACAGCTGTCTTTGCTACCCAGTGTTGCAATGCATCTGTGGAAATGGCAGTAACCAGGTTTCCAAACAAACATTTTGGAATCCCAGTATGTCTGCACACACCGCCTGAAGCAGAGACCACTCTGCTGTGAGTCAGCAGCAGGGCAGTCAGATGCCAGCGGTGCCGTTGAAAGCTGCCTGTCGAGAGTCGCTCAAATGTCACCCGGATTCTGTAGAAGCACAGGCCTATCAGTGGACCATCTCTGCCTGGTTATCGTCATGTAGCAGTGCTGTGTTGCCATAATTGTCATGCTTACCTTGACATGGAAAGACAAACTAGTCCCTTGCTCTCCACACGTCATTAAATCATTGCACAGCTCAACCACAAATCCTCCTCCATGACCACCACAACTCCCTCCTGTGTCATTATTTGCACTGCTAGTTACATCATCCTGATTACAGTGGCATGAGTCACTTCCGTGTTCCCCATGACTCAGGTGTGGAGTTTACTGATGCCTTTGCGTTTCCATACGACATGACCTCAGAGGCCCGTTCATCAGCATCTGTGTCTGTCAGTGGTCTTCTTTCAAGGAAACCGCCAGTGGCCGTCGCCGCATGGTGCTCTTTACTGCATGCTATGCAGATAATTTCCTCAGCTGTCCGCCGACCAAGGAGCAGCTGCTTACTGTCAAAAAAATAAACAATGACATTAATGACATGAATAGTCTGTTATGGTAAGGCTGTTTGAGAGAGAGAGAATATGTGTGTGTGTGTATGTGAATATGTGTGTGTTAGGGGTTGAAGGGGAGAGAGGAAGGCAGGGGAGTGGAGCAAGCTGGCTTTCTTTCTTAAGCCTGTCATCAATGGTGGCATCAATCCAAAGGATGTACACACTTCCTGTGGCCTCCCAGCACTGCCATATGTGCAGGTGCTCTGCATAGCATGCGGATGTGCCCCATTTGCTTTTACCTCAAAATTCAAAATCAAATTTCAATGCAAAACATCAACAACAACAAGACATACATTTTACAACATTTCACTTTCCACAGCAGCCTTACAGATTGTTTGGGCATACAATGAATATCTATAAATACATATGTGTAGAAATGTTGTATACTGTATGTGCTGCCCTTAGTCACAGATCCGAGGCCAGGTTCTCCATACTGATGTTTATTGAACAAAACAATGTAGAACTACACAGACAAGACAAACACCAATCAGTCATACATTCATAAACACAAGCACAAACTTAAGCATTATTAAATAATAACCAAAACAAAACACCATACCACTTTTGCCGGCTTGTGGACTAAGAGAGGGTATTGTTGTTCTTGCCCATAAGACGATATAAACTTAAGGTAACTTGTACATTCTCAACAAGTGAGCGAAAGACGATATAAACTTAAGGTAACTTATGAACATAAGAACATTTAACTTGCCGTTACTAGTGAGCTAAAAGACAACGGCTTGCAGCGTGCCAAACAGGTGGCCACACAAGTTCATTCATTAGATTCAAACATTTCACAGGAAATGAAAAGGAGTGCTATGCCTCATGGGACACTGAGTCCAGAGAAAATATTACATTGTTAATGATCTCAATAAAAAACATTATAATTTCAATATGTAAAATAATAAATTATTACTTTATTGTGGAAAAATGCCAGTTAGTGCAAAATGTGCAGAGATGGTGCAAAATATGCAAAGTTGAGGCATATGAAAGGAAAGGAAATTCTCTGACTGCAGCTACACTGTATGTATAACCCCTCCCCCTTACTTTCTGTCTGTTCTCTGACTCACTCTCTCACTCCCCTTTCTCTCTCTTACTCTCGCTCTGTGGTTTTGTACAAAATCAAAACAAGACATGTAAAGCCTGAGCTTCATGGTAACAATAATAAGGGGGACGATTGTAGTAAAAATTAGTTTTAAACCTTAACTTATAGGTTGAGAAATTAGCATTTAAGTGTATAACATGCAATGACATTTTGACATAAAACTAACATACCTCATAAGTGGTAAATTTGCATACTGAATGTTAGATCGGGAATCATTACATGTATTAATTGACCTAACACTTTTCTCCACAGCAACTGACAAATTAGACAACTGACTAATATTCCAATATACATTGCAAAAGGAAGCTGTGGGTAGCTTTTGCAAACACCACAAGACAACCAGAGGCTAAAACGTCTAAAAGGTCTAAGTAACAGCGAGAGTAATTAAAGGACATAGGTCATAAAAGGACAAAGGTCATAGAAGGAAGCGCATGGTAACAGCAGGTCGCTCTGGATTCATTTAGATTTCCATGCACTGGATTTAGTACTACACTAGATTAGTGTTAGAAGAAGAGGAGATTTTTTAAGACAGGGAGAGATGCCCCTGAGATTTCACAATTAGTTACATGAGAATAGTCATGAATAGTCATGAGAATTATAGTGAATATGTTTACATGCATTTCAGTATCCTGAATATGTTCACAATATTGAAATATGCTGGTTCTGAGTTTACGCATGTCAACACCTCAAATCCAGTATCTTGAATAAACCCTTATCCCGGGTTTTGGGAAATCTGGATATAATAGGTGGTGTCTCCAAAACAAACCGGAAGACTGTAGCATGTAAGCACCTTATCCTGACTATTCTGAAAGGTTCTAGAGTGCAATGTGCAAGATCATTAGAATCAAAGACAATCAAGCAACTTTAGAATTCTCGGCGAGAATGCAACAGTGTTATAAGCAATACTTATACTCATTTATTACAAATAAAGTAATACTAATAACCAATAGTTTTAAAAGAAAATGAATATAAAATCTCTAGTTGGAGTGGTGCGTGTATTGTAAAAAAAAAAAAAAAATCACCTCAGAGTACTCTGAGGCTCTTGAGGTTGGCCATGACTACTAAAAAGGCTATTAGTGTTCACCCCGACACCTAATGTGACACGGCTGAATCCCACACATGATAATGAAACAAAGAAAATGCATCACAACACAATGGCATTGCCTTTTTTCCAGAGACACAGGGAATGAGATAGGAGGTCGGGAGCTGCATATTGCAGCCATTGATCTTGAGCATCATTTGTAGGATCCCTGCACATTCCCTCCGCTCCGAGACGCTTATAGCCCTTTGTGAAATATCAGGGTACTCTGCAAAGCTACAGTGAAAGCTCAGTAGCTTTCATTAACTGCTCTACCTGGCTTCATTTGTTTCTATTGTTCTATAGTGTGAGTCATGCATTTTAATGCAGGGAGATTCTGAGCAGAGAATTGAAGCAGGGCTTTTTTCACCAATTAGTACACAGCTGAATATGCCATTGCTATTTATTATATGTTACACAGCGGTCAGCATACAGTATGTTTAAGGCAGGGCTGTCCTGTATACTATCACCCTGGCCATTGAATAACCTTTTTGTATTTCTGTGCTTGATTGAATTTAATTTGATGTGGACAATATTAAACATTGTAACACATAATTAAAGAAGTGCCGAAAAGTGCTGCTCATAGTAGTCCTTCAATGTTCTTAGAATTGTTATTATGCTTTGTCACTACATTAGCTACTGGCTTTAAAAGTATATAATAAATAAATAAATAATAATAAAACATCATGAGTCCACATCCACCACCATCCACCAGCTCTTCCACCTCCCACCCAATCACACTCACCCAGGCCTGTGTATTTTGAAGTAGCTGCTGTCCTGTAGTCTTCCTGGAAGCTATCCCAGTGCCAGCTGTTGGTTGTCCATGCTGCTCGTTCCCAGCGGGTCTTTTCCGGGCTTTCCTTTCCCACTTTTTCTCCCTTACTCCCTCCTGAGGCTCTCTAATGCTTCTGGCTGGCGGGGACACTTTGCTCTGAAGAAGGGAGGCGTTCGTGTTTCCTGAGCACCAGGCATAAGCGCCCCCTCCCTATCGGCGGAGCCCGCGGGTGCTTAGGCCCACAACGTCAGTCCAGGGGACAGTCATGGCTGGCAGGCAAGCAGGCTACTCAACGCTGGAGGAATACAGCACACGCACACACCCATAGAGACTTTTTTTCTCATACCCTCTTAGACAGCAAAACTCACACTGCTGACATCAAAGTAGGCCATCGAGTATATGCTTCTTTCCACTGCTAAAAACCCAGATGATGTATTGTCACTGATAATAAGTTCATTTATACTCACCATAGGTAGGTGTAGGAGTCACAGTCAAGAAGGAGAGTCAACTAGCAATTATCTTGCTAATGTTTATGAAACGTGAAATGAAAATGCAAGCTGCTGTCTCATAATAGTATAAGGGATAAAGTACAGACCTTGTATATTGAGTTAATGGAGTTTATTTGTTACAGAGTTGTTTTGTGAGCATCTTTTAATCCTCAACTGGCAGCAGGAGGGATCCTAGCTGAGGGATGTCAGATAAAGTGTAAAATGGAAAAGTAAAATGACAGTGGAAAATGACAAAACCATTGCATATGTTAAAAGGTGACAATGTTTTGAGACATACAAACACAGATTGAATGGTTCAGGTGGAATATTTATTTCCGATTGAGAAAAAAAACTGCATGTAAAGCCACTCTTTGATCCTAAATGAAATCATCCGATTGCGCGGTCAGCAGGAACATTTAATCTAGTTCCAAGACAACTAGAAGTCATCACTTGTCCTTGCCTATTATTTCAACCAGTAACACCATCACACAGAGCCAAACTGATTGCCCAGCCTCCTCACAAAGGGGGTGTGAGTGGAGCGGAGGTCGACTGAGTGGGCAGGGAGCCAGGAGAGCGGGCTGTTCTCTGGGGCCCATTCTAGAGCTCCTTCAAGGCAAAGGTCAAGGCCAGCCAATCAAATCCAACCAGCCTAGGGTCCAACTAATGGGGTCCATCTGTCGGGCTTCCATGGCAACTGCCGATTAAGACCTATATATGTGTGTGTATGTGTGTTATCATATGCGTACTGTATTAAATCTAGAAACTCAGCACAGTGTGGCACATGTTCAGATGAAAAAGAATGTGAGCAGAAAAGAGAGTACGATGCAGATAAGATAGCAGGAAGGAAAGAGTAGGCCCATTATATCAGGAAGAGAAGAGAAGATGTAATATCTGGTTTGAGTCGCTCCCTTACACTCTCACTGCTCTGCAGAGATGCAGCTGGAACCTGAGCTGCATGTGAATGAAGCCTAACAGGCCGATATGGATTGTAGGAGCAAGACCCATTCAGCTCAAATGATTTCAGACGTAGTGCCCTCCCCATAGGCTGGCATTATGCCCCGCTCTGTAACAATGCAGCACACCACAATGAAGTGTTGTTTTAATCTCTTTGGAGGACAGGCTAGTTTGCCGGGAAGTTAATCATTTTGTTTAAAAATAAATAAATAAACCGCTAAACACTTTTTTTGGTCATGTTCAAAACACTTAGCACTTTGGGACAAACACACACACACACACACACACACACACTGTGCAACCTACTGCCAAGGAGAATCAGGAGGATTGTAAGGGGTGGTGGGTGGTATCATAGAATTTCTCCCTGAGCCTGTAACACTCCGAGGCTATCTTCTTTGACCTTTCTTGGGCTCGTCTGGCTGCTTTATCTGCCGTCTGCCCTAGTAAGAGCAGGGATGTCAGGCTTGGGAGGCTGGAGCGCTGCCGTCCATTACAAGAAGCAAACGCTTATCCAGCACTCTCACAGGAGGAACCATCATTCCATATAACATTGCAACAGTTGTCTACTGTGCTACTCCCTGTTAAATGTCTTTTCTCTGCATTTTTAGTATACTTTTCAAACAAGAACAAAGCAAACTCGACAGCTACTACAGGGAACAGAACTATGTGTGAGATGTTCTATTATTCAACTGTCTGTTACCTATTCTTCCAATATGTAAGGCACTGAGACCATTATTCAACTGTCCGTTACCTATTCTTCCAATATGTAAGGCACTGAGACTGTATGGGTGAATCAGGTGTGTAGTGTTCTTTAGCAATTGCAGCACACATGAGTTGCAGCCATATGCATGAGTGTTAAGAGGATATCTTACAAGACTGTAGCCAAGCAGGCGTGTTTTAACGGAGGCTTTGAGGTAATTCTGAGAAGCCAGCATCTGCATCTGCACTGCTCCTGGGAACTTGCTCAGCACACTCAAGCTGAGGTGATGCACTTGAAGCGAAATTCGTCATTCACCCTTAAAACATTTCCCACTTTCAAATCTGAGTGCTTCAGAGAAGCAGGATTATATGTTTGCTTCACATAAATTCACTGATGTGTTTAAAATGCAAATGATTTCATCCAGGTCAATCAATCAATCAATAATGATTTTAGATCATCAGATGTACATTTGATAACACAACAAATGTAAAGTTATTGGTGAACTAAAACAACAGACTACACAGTCAAGAAGATCAAGGTGATTCCCAATGCACCAAGTTGAACTGTAAGAAATTTTATAAACCAAAAAAAAATCTCATCTTTTTCCTGTACAGTCATAAGCTAATTACTAACTGCTTTATTATGACTCCTGGATAATTTATTCTGATTTGAGATGCACAAGACTTTCCACAAGCCTGTGCGGCATGGCACATCGCTGTGAAGTGCTCAGGAGGCCAGCAGACAGGACAGAAGGTCAGAGTGTCTCCCTTTGCCAAAACTCCAGGGTTTTTCCCTGCTTCTGTTTCATGTGTGTGCATGTTTGTTTGTGTGTGTGTGTGTTTGTTTATACGTGTGTGTGTGTGTGTGTGTGTGTGTGTGTGCGTATGTGTGTGTCGGTGTATCCGTGTGTGCTGGCCCCCCTAATGAGCCTATGTTTCTCCCCGTCACCATCTGTTCCTCCACCGACAAATAAATAAATAACATCCAGGAACTCTGCAATGGGCCTGATTAATCAAAGTCATTAAATATTTCTCCTCCACAACAAACCATGCATCCAAACAACAGGTTGGCTCAGGCTTTGACTGTAAAACATAATTTGTTGTTGTTGCCCCCCCCCCCCCCCCGCCGCTTCTGAACTCCACTATTATTGGTGAACATCTTTGCTGATAAGGCTTTGTCTTGTTTCCTTTACTTTCCTTAGCTTGGAGATCTTCCATTTAAGCTGCTTTGACCAAGGTCACTGCAGAGATATTCCAGGACGCAGAAGCTGTGTTATTTCTGAAAGCTTCTAATGGGTGGATCAGATGTGATCAAAACCTTGGGAGATTAAACAACTCACTTCATGGCCATTGAGTCGGCAGCCTGTGCATGCAGAAGAATATCTCAGCCATTAACCACAGATTAACCAAATGCCTGATCCTTCCCGTGTTCATTAAGAACTCCTCCATCCTTGCTTCTTATACAAGCATATCACCCCAATTATGGAAACAGTACCTTGATATTAAATAACTACATAGATAATCCATGCCAGCTTAGATGACAAGATAGTAACTTAATAGTATTCAGTGCAGTGCTCTCTTTTTTATTCCCTTTAGGAACACTGCTTTAGATCTTGACTGGGAGAATTTATGAGTAGAAAAAGAAGTTAAAGTTGGGGTTGAATATAATTTTGGAATAATTTGTCATTTACGAGGTTCTCGTGCTTTCTTGTGAGTCCTTTTGTCTCCTGTTTCAACATATAAGTAGAAAGATAATCACAGATAACCACATGTGCAGTATTTGTTTACATGGTCATCACTGGGAGAGTGTAACCCTTTCTGCATTTCCTACCCCTCAACAGTACAGGATATAAATCCTATATTTTGGCCAAGATGAGATGGGCAGAGGCACAGGAAAGGCACCAAAATTGGTGCAAAGCAAAATTCCAGGACACAGATCTGACAGCCCTCACTTTTGGCCGACTCTTAATTGCAACTCATTTGTATTCTCATCAAAACATCTCATCAAGCATCTCGACCATAGAGACAGACAGACAGCACAAGACATACGCTTGTTGTGGTCTGAGTCGAATCTTCCCGCTGTCAGCAGGCATAAAAATCCAGCAGGTGTGAAATGAACAGTGACAGCAGACGGGAACTGGCTCTAGTAAACCAATCAGAAGATGTAGCACGGTTGTTTTACATTGATTAAGAGTTCCTCTCACCAAACAGAAACCCATGTAGCATACGCACACTACAGCAGGGAGCTAACCAAGCCAAAGGATAAGGGGTGATGGCATGTCCACTGATGTGAGAGGCTAATTATCGACTTGAAAGAACCATCAGACCATCTCTATTCAGTGCCCACTGGGAAAGTCTGTGCTACTGTGGCATCTAACTGATATTAAAGCTATATCCGACATACTGCTTTATACATCATTAATCAGTCATAGCGTCTCTGTATGATTTAATCAAAAAGACATGCTAACTCAATTTTACATTCTATGTTTTGTAGAACCTGTCTGATTTTTTGTTAAGCATTTTGTAATTGTTACTGTAGCAATGTCATTGAATAGTCTATGTAGTTTCATACATGCTCCTCCTACATGTTGTTTTGGAATGGCAGTGTACTCAAGCCCTCAATGGTTCAACATATGCTATTACATTAGACTATTACATTAATTACTATTCTTTTTTAAATTAACATACATATGTACAAGCAAATCAGAGATTCCTTGAGGTCTCCGGCTTTATATCCTCTTTCACAGACTTGCTTGTGTTGTTACCAGGGACCCTGGGCGGTCTTATGATTCAGGACCTCAATGTGCCTCTCGACCCGAGAGCTTCCTCCGGGCTGGTTTGGGATTTGTGACTCAATCTCTACCATAGATACATACCCCCTTAGTGCACGTCTGAGTGGTTCTCAAAACAGAAATGCAAGATGTCTGGCTGAGGAGTTTGATCCTGCTACAATTCTGTCTTCTTCAAGAGGAGAAAAACATCCATGGTGGTTAGCAATTATTTGCCATTTATGTCACTAGCATTGGAAACTACAGTCTTCAGGGATCCAGTCTTATGTATGTTTTCATTACCGTGTTGTAAAACTCAGTAGAAATCAGTAGAAACATTCGCCATCACATATTTGTCATATTACAGATCATTATAATCATGATAGTATATTAATATACACTGACACAATATTACAAGTTGTTCACTACCAGCAATTTTACAGACATTAATTCACACATCCATTCAAATCCAGATATGGTCAATGATTTGTTTCAATGAAAGGAAACTATTTTAAAAAGCACAGCACAGAGACTATCAAATACACAGTGTGTGCATGTTTGTATTGTAGCTGGTGAGTTCAAGTACAGTCTGTTGCTGGTGTATGATCTCAAGACCTACTAATGAGAGACAGGGGGATGTGCTTTTCTTGAACTGGGAAGGTCAAGACAATTGTTCTATGGATGGAGGTCATTATTTTTCCTCATCATCCTTCCCACATCCTCATTCACCCTTTCTTTCCCTCATCATCCTTTCCTCACCATTGTGTTGTCAGAAACAAATACAGCACAGAGCAGTACCAAATGGGTTTCATGCCTATGATAAACTGACTATTGCCAGATGGCTAAATCTGGTAGTCCATCATAATGGTGGAATGCACACACACACACACACACACACACACACACACACACACACACACACACACACACACACACACACACACACACACACACACACACACACACACACACATACACAGTAATCCCCCAAATCTGTTTTATTATGGAATTTCTTTAGTGTCCACACTGCTGTAGGGGTATTCGGAAACATGCTTTGAAAATTGAGAATCTAGGTTCAGGGGTTCCCAGCCCCAGACTGTCTATGGAGAAAGTCATGATAAAGGCAAGTATGTGTGTGTCTGTGTGTAACAACTACTGCAGTAATAACAAGCAGTAGTAACAAGCCACCCCTGGGCTGCATGAAGACTGGACCATTACGTTACAGCAGCTTGGCCCAGGGTTAGCACTTACCATGTTACCATGAAACATCTGAGACTAACACAGTATCTTTCTCTCTGTTTCTGGGTGTCTGCACTGTGCATAAGCAAATGGCTATACCTCTGTGTGTGTGTGTGTGTGTGTGTGTGTGTGTGTGTGTGTGTGTGTGTGTGTGTGTATTTGTCCTTATACAGTACCCTTATATCTCTGTTTGTCTTGTGTATTTGCCTTGTATCTGTATGCGTGTGTGTGTGTGTGTGTGTGTGTGTGTGTGTGTGTGTGTGTGTGTGTGTGAGAGAGAGAGAGAGAGAGAGAGAGAAAGAGAGAGAGGGTGTGGGTATGTGTTTGAGATCCAAGAGGAAAGGGGTCATTCATGTTCTCTCATGACGCTAATTTACGTTCTTTATTTATCGATTCCTTGGATTGCGTATGCTGTAAACCAAGGTTATGCAGGGAGGAAAGGTTTCAGGCTTGAGGTTTTAGGCAGCAAAGAAATAAACAACAGAACTTAAATGAATTACTGTAGCACTCAAGAAGACATATATTGTGCATCACATGACTAACAGTGATATATACATATCCTAATTTTCTTTCAACTTAAAGGTTGAGAGCTGCTTAACCCTTTGAAGGGTCACTCTGACTACAGTGGTCTACTTAAAAGCAAAGAACATTTTCATATTCCTTTTTACACCTAGAAATCAGAGAAATTCAGGCTGCATGTTTACATGAAAATACTTCCAAAGGAAATGTGACCAGTATCCAGTGGGAAAGAGCACAAACGAGAGCACATCTTGGGAGCTGCCTGTCACGTTTGAAACATTGAGCTCATTTATTCCAAAGGGCGTTATTGTGAGCCCATATAAAGCGGTAGGAATGCAAGTCCCACTTTTCCTCGCATGCGTGTTTTAGAAAGTGACTTATTTCCTGTGAAGCTGATAAATGGCTCTTGGCATAATAGAGATGGCAATTTCTGATGCACAGCAGAAGCATCTAAATAGTGACACACATACGATATGGAAAGGGGTGCACAGCCATGAAAATGTCAAAACAATATAAACATGGAACCCAGAAATGAATGCGCTCTCATACATGACTGATAGTCTGTCTTCCAGACAGATATATCAGAGGTAAAGTTCAAATCTACCTTCAAATCATATGACTATCTATCAACTCAAAAGGTTTGTAATGGCCTATCTATTTTTCCCAAATGATTGTAACACTGTATATTATTTATTTACAGTGTATTCACACCTTGAAGAACCATGTGCAAATGTTGCAAATTGTAATATAATGTACATAAAGTGTACATAGTGGAATTTCATGTAACAGAACTCCTCCAGCAAGCATTTCCTATTGCAGCAAGAATTTCTAAGTGCACAAAATTCCATGCAGGGCATTAAATTACACTTGGTGCACAGTTTGTTACATTTGCGCTTTTGGGGTGTAAATACACGATAATGAAGTGTCTAGTACTTAAATATATTCTTATAGGTCAAAACAAAGCCATGGCCTTTCATAAGGGAAGGGAAGCTCACAAACAAAACATACAGAATGCTTACAGAATGCTACAGAAGCTTACAGAATGCAAAACAGACAAACACCTCACTCCACCTGCAATCTCCATGCAGATTCACATGCTTTATCGTCCATCTATCTACCGTCCTGCGCCTGCACCAACCTCTCTCCTGTCCCATCTATCAGTGACGCAGAGCATTTGCCTTGTCAGCAGAGGCTTTTGGCCTGCTGTAGCGGCAGCTCCTCTGTCAGCACGGACCCTCTGGCTGACAGGGCCGTGCAGAGATATAGATGGCGCCGCCCGCCTCTCCCCAGCCTCAGGGCAGACTTTTCCTAAATGTGGCCGTATGCTCTAATGGCCCTCTCATTAGGGATCTGTGGGAATGCACTGCTGTCCGTAATATATATACATTGCTACTTCAAGGGTGTGATGCCGGGGATTTTTCATGCCATTCCATAAAGCCTCACTGAATTGTTTGGATTCCGCACAGGCCTGTGTGTGTGTGTGTGTGTGTGTGTGTATTTCCTCTCTCTCTGTGTGTGTGTGTTTGTGTGTTTACTCTCTCTCTCTCTCTCTCTCTCTCTCTCTCTCTGTGTGTGTGGCAGTCTACCTGTGAGTGTGAGGTGATTATGATATCCCTAGAGATTAGCAATCAAACAATCAGATTAATAGAGTAACTGCCACACAACTGAAATTAATCCATGAGCACTAGAATTAACGTTCTCCAAGATCTGAGGCATTTAGTGACATTTCAAAGCAGCTTTTTTCATATTCTCCTGACCTGTTTTCCTGTAAACGCACCAGTGATTCAGCCAACACGGTTTTTACAGACGGAAATAAGGTGGGAGTTAAAGTCAAGCATTTCCGCACTGTTTACTGTTGTGCACTGCCCCTGCAAATGAAAACTGATGTATGTATACTGCACATTGCAACGTATATATTTGCAGCAATGCGTCATCGTATGTTTGATCTCACTGACGTGTAAGAACACATTGTCAGCTATTCAGACAGCCCAGATGTCAGCCGCTGAGAAATTGGGCCTTTGCAGCAGTTTCCTGGAGAGATAATAAGGGCCTTTTATTCCACCGGTCTGAATGATGTCATTTTAAACCAAGGAGACAAGATGTTATTCTCTTCTCTCGGGAACGCATTCATCATGTGAGGAAGGCAAAGAGTTTAAAGCACACTTCTTTTGTTGACATGTTGCGCAGCATCTTTTTCAATGCCAGAGAGAGAGGAGCAGCGGCATAATTGGATTATGTAGACCCTAATGTATAGAATGAGACGGAGATGCCTGCTCCATTAGACAGCATCATCTCTAATTCATTTGCAGCCTCAGAAAGCACAACATCAGCAGAGTGTCTTGGTTGTAATTGATGGTATTTGGGTTATATACAGTAGCATCCACCATCATCTCACAGTATTTGTGAGTTCTTTCCATAGTTAATTCATTGCTTTATTTCATTACTTGATTTAATTTCATGGGACCAAATGTCCATGTCAATCCCTTTCAAGTCGGATAAAAGTTAGAGTGGCTACACATGATGTGTATAAATAGGTAGACCCATTGTACATAACCTATCCACATATGAAGAATGACATTTTACGTGGATTAACCTTGCACACAGAAGCAAAGCATATACAGTACAGTGAGTATGACTGAGGTCTATGTGCAAACAGAATGCACTTAAGGTCAGAATGTAAGACATTACACACACACACACACACACATACACCTCTACCTGAGTGACCTGAAAGTGCAAATAAACTTGTCTTATTATCTGAATCTTATTACACCGCCCTGTGAATGAAGCGGTCCAACACATAACCATCTTCATCACAAGCATCCCCACAAACAGGCAAGTGGTACTAAAACAATGCCATTATTATGTCATCCTCTGGTCTTCTACAGGAGCAGCAGAAATTAATCAACAAGAAAAGCCTTTTTACAATTGCATGCCCTAGTCTCATCTGCTCCTTTAAGTGGCATCATTATCATCTGAATACTACTGCTAGTAAAATATATATTCTTTGAGCCCATATAAAGGAAGTTCCCTTTTTTAGTTGCAGAAAGGCTGAGGCGCTTGTTCTTAATTCAAATTTGAACAATACAGTCTTTAAAGGCAAAATTTTCCCACATGCTTAAGTCCAAAAAAGCACTTAGCTGTGCTGTACCTTTCAACCTGCGGACATTTTGACTTAAGTCTGTCACTTATGCACCATAAGGCCAGTTCTAGGCGGAGCAACCCCAAAATGAAAGGTGACTTTACGCTTATTCTCCTCCTGGCTTAAGTGATTTTACTCTTTAGCACTTTTGAGGGCAAGCATCATTTGAAAAGTGTACTGTATTTGATGTTTATTGGCCAAATTTAAACATTTATTTTATTCTATTCAACATACCAAGGTAAAGTTTGAGACATTCAGTATTTCATTGTTCCTCCTTATTTCTAAACTACATTTCTCATAACCATGAGAAATTATCAAACAAAACCATCATGTGATATCACACAACAACCCATTCTCCAATTAGTTCAATTACACAAGTGGAGGCGATTGGGCCACAAGCCAGGTGGGTGGGAAAAAAATAGAAAGGCTTTCTATTTTATGAAAATATTGGGCAACAAACCCAGGCAATTTTTCATAATAGCCAACTCAAGTGAAGGCATCACAAGTTACTGAAACTGAACTTCAAAATGGCAGAGCTAACAAAACGATCGCTTGCATTTTGGTTATGTAAGAGACAATAGCCCTGTTTACATGGATACATTTTCTGCCATTCCAATTAAACTATTCTAATTAAAAATTCTGCGTTGTCTGTTTACATGCAGCAACATTATATTCCGATCAGACGTTTAGTGGTTGTGATGCGGGCACACATGTAGCTAGTTTTTAAATTCACCAAAAAACGGACGGATGTCTTTTCAGTACGGCTTGGAGTTAACTAAAGGAAGGTAAGTCATTAGACTAAAATGGCAATATTTTTGGATGAGAGGTGAGCACAGTAAAGTCCTGTCAGTTGTCTCAGAAAACTATTGCTACCTTGGTGAAGATATCACCAGCCTACATGGTCCCATAGTTGTCCAAAGTGTGATCGAAATGTTGTGGATGATCACAGCAACAGTGAAATAGCTATCAGAAGCATTAGTTTCACTAAATAGGGACTTCTTCATATTGGAAGATGAAGAGTGAGCATACACGAAAAGAATCCAATCTAATTGAGTGTTTACTGATGTTTACATGATTGTTTAACTGGAATAGGAACGCAATAAACCACCTCTTTCATTCCAATTAAATCAGATCATCTTATCTGTTATAAACTCTGCTCAGAAGTAGCTCAGTTCTAAAATATTTTGTGATTAGTATTAAGCAGCATATCTTGATCTGCAAGGCTGGTTAGCTTTCAACTTTTCATAGAGAGTTGGATTGTGCCTTTTGGTAGCCTGTGCAAACAGTATAATCTCTATCCACCTTCAACGGCTTAATAAATGGCAATGATGGCCACATTTAAAAACAAAAACCAGAGAACAAAGCTGAACACAGCTGGCTTCCAGTAAAATAATCAGCCAAGGAGAGCAGAGAGGAGGGCTAATGAAAGCCGTAATCTTCTTTGAACTTCTTTGTCAGTTCAGATAGGTTTGACTTTTACTGAAATTGAACAAGCTATCACATTGCAAGAATAGGTTGAATAGGTTTGATACCGTGCGAAATGCGTCCAATTTGATTCTGCAATGTATTTATTGCCTACATAAAGATATATTTTATCTTGGGCATCAAAAACAATGTGCCATTTCCCCTTGTAGCACTCAACCTTAATACAGCCTTCAAAATGCGTAAGAGAAAAAATGCTTAAGTTGATGGGAAAATATGCGTAAGGGAACTTTTAATGAGAAACTCACAGATTTTCGGGTTAGTTTGCCAAGATTGCATATCTGGCCTTGTGGTGTAAGTCATTCCCGAAATGCGTGCAGGCTGAAAAGCACGCAGCTAAGCCCTTATTTGGACTTAAGCACCTGGGAGAATTTAGCCCTAAAAGCAGAATTTTACCCTAAGTGTGCAGCGAGTTCTCTTCAATACAACACAGAACAGTGCAATCCAAATACAATATTATTGGTGCAGAAGGTTCACTCTTGAGGGGTGAGAGGATACAAAAGCATTGCAGTGTCTGGCGGTGACATTACTGTCTTGTGTCAAGCACCAAGAGATCCCACTCTCTCTCCCTCTTAAGGCTGGAAGAGTAATATGCGGGAATTGCTCTGTCAACAGGCGGGTGGCAGAATGAAATTTTAATGAAACACACTTCACCAGTCATGTTGACCATCCACTGTGTCACTCCACTGAATTAGCTTGTCCCCAAAATGGCAGCGTATGATATTTTATTTCACCACGTCATCTCCAATAAAAGAGAGAGGGAGAGAGAGATGTACAATTGACACAAAGACCTGTTTGTACATGTCACTCACATTATGTGCAATACAATGTCTCTATGTTAATGTCAAGTTGCTTTGCTAATGGATGTTAATTATGGCATTATTACACTATTGCATTGGCATTAACTTTTTTTCCCTTACTTTTTTCATTACGTAACATTGCTTCATGAAGTTTGTAAACTTGTATGCTTAGACTACTTGTCTAAACATCTTAATAACACACTCTCCATAATGAATATTACTGCCAAGTGTAGGAACATCACAGTCCTGAAAGCATGTCCTCAATGGGGATGCATAAGTATCACCAGACATGCCTGTGTCTATAGAAGCTGTTTATGAGGTCATGAATCACACCCTATCCCTCCCCAAAGTTAATGACCCCCTCTTTAATGGCCTGATGAGTGAGTGAGCTGAGGAGTTCACACACCTTGCCAACAAAAGACAATAGAAAGTCACATCTATTGTGCCGCAGGCCTAAGCTTGCTGGATTAACAAGCACGGCTGAATCCTTCTCGTTTTTGGAGTGTAGCAAGTGAAAGGAGCGCGGCACAGGATTGCGCCTCCCATGTCATAGCAGCGCACCCCTTAAACACTCACGCTCAGCTCTCCTCTCCTCTCCTTTCTCCAGCTAATTCTCTGCATTGGATTACTGTTGCCAAAGCTGCCTGTGACTCGCGTTCATTCCGTTGGTCTTTTCAGCTCATTGTCATTCAGTTGATCCGTCCCACACAAACAGTGCGTTTCAAGACAGTCCTCATCCGTATGCAGGGGTAGAGACAGTCACTCAGTGCACACCCACACCTACCAAAAGTTGAGGATATGAACAGCTTTCGACAAAGAGATCGCTGGCCTTCCACATTGTATATTTGGTGTAATATAATGAAGTAGGAGCAGGTTGATTTTGAGTAATTTGAAGCCAATCACTGAGCTTATTATAGTATTTTACCTGCTTCAAACATACAGTAGCACTTTTTCATCAACATCCTGGTAAAAGAAAGAGGGTATTGTTATTGAATCTGTGTGTGAGTGTGTGTGTGTGTGTGTGTGTGTGTGTGTCCACCCGCATAACTTCAGAAGTATATATTCCTACAAGAGAGAGTCACTATATCTCAGTCTGCTCACATGATTATCAGGTGCAAAGATTGTTTGTCTCAGTTGTGAGCATGAGCATCCATTATTTTGATGTTTGCCCCTGTTTATATTTGGAAATATTTGGTGTGAATATCATTGCATGTGCATTTAAAAACTGGAGGTTGTTGAGGAAGTCAGTCTCTTTATGCTGACCAGACAACAGATGATTCCCTACCACATGGCAAAGAACCGTGGAACTTGTACATGTACATTGGATGGGATCTGCATGTCAACTAGACGAGGGAAATGACTTTTCTGTCATGGAGATATCTGTCTTGTCTCTGAACACTCAAGCTTGAGGGTTATGTGTGGGTAAGGGGTTGGGCAAAGTAGTGTAGCGATGCAATAAAGGGCAGTGCCCACAGCCTGTCCTTGCGAAGCAAAGCGGCCCGCTTGGCGTCACACAAGCCGTGGGGGCTGAGAGCTCTCTCCTCGGCACGTCAACCCAGACACGTTACAGGCCACATGCAAACGCAGGCGTTACAGCCGTTTGCCACTTGACATAACACAGCTTGTCACACGCGCACTACTGCTCTGCCTTAGCATAACAGTTTATCTCACATTTTTCAAAAATCCTACATGGACATGATAGAAGTTTGTGAACCATTTCATGAACATCACATACACCATCTGCCAACATATCTAAAAGTCTTTAGGGGAGTTGTTCTGTTTCTAGCTTAGCCACTTACAGTAGAGTTTTCAAAATACTGATTGGTCAAAACCATTTAAAATCAGGTTAACCTCTAAAAACAACAACCTCTAGCAACAGAGCCTTTGCCCCATTAATGCTTTGCCACTTCCTGTATGGTTAAATTGCCTGTAGTTTTATGCTATTAACAAAAAAATAATAAAAAATTACTTTGCTACTAAAATGTTACTCTAAAATGTAACTTTGCCATAAAGACAGGAGAAATTCATAAACAACATTTTAAACAGGCAGATGCTGAGCAGTGGAGGCACAGACAATCTAATTCCATTTCTCAGTCCATCGCAGATCACCGTGCAGGGCCAACTGTGCCATGGCAGGTGATTTTAACACAATAAGATAGTTTCAGAGATCTTTCTCTCTCTTTTCTTTCTTCCTTCACATAATAGCCACACACTCACATCAGTCAACCTCGGGGAGGGACGTGGGCGTTCAGCCCCCACACGGTTGGCAGCCAGGGCAGGGCACTGGACACAGATCGCTGGCATCTTTTTCATGATTCAGTTCATGCTTTATTTATTTTCCCCCATTCCATCAATCTGTAGCCATGGAAGAAAGAATAAGGAGAGAGAGAGAGAGACACCACAATTGACTTGCTGTGACACCTTGTCAGAAGCCTTTCCCAGTCAAAATGGTGACCTGTCCGTGAGCTCCCCTGCCCTTGGCTGAGGGGAGTTTATGGGCTGGTGGGTAGATATTGTAAGTGTATCTCAAAAGAAAATGCTGGGAGACAGACACAGAGGGGGTTTGAAGGAGATTATTTTAAAGGGGAAAATAATGACATGCCGCTAAAGGTAATGTCATGGGGGACTGAGCCCTATCAGGGTTACTCTTATGGCTGAGTGCAATGGTAAGCATTCTAAGTTTTTTTTTTTTTCAATCCACTCTCCAGGGGGATGCAGAGGTAGGTAAACTGGCATGAAAATGGCATGGGAAAGATGGCCAGACGTATCTTCCTCACTAACATCTAACATCTAGTGGCAGGGAGTGAGACACACACACAAACACACACACATGTACACATGCTGAAAGGTTTTTTTTACAGATATGTTTAGAGGACGTGTGAGGATAAAAGTGTAAGAAGGCCACTGGGGTAAAAGAGCTGGAGGTCCTCTGCACCCAAGGAGCTCTGCAAGGGCAACTTCAGCCATAGAGTTAACCCTAAATGGATTAATGTAAACCACCATGCGTGACTTATAGGCAGGGAGGTGCATATGTGGGGCCTCTGGATTTTACCCAAAGTGCTTTGAGCTCATGGTCGATTGAGTTCACCAAAACACAGAACTTAAGAAAGTGTCTCATTATAGATGAGAGCTGCTTACCGGTGTGGCTGTCTGTAGAGACTAAAGTACTGACACAAGATTAGTAGACAGATGAATACTTTGTTGAATCACGAAATGCAACATCACAGAAACACACTGTCCACAGTTCCAGAAGTAAACAGAGTTATTGCCAAAGCCATGCAGTAGTTGCACCCATTACATTCAGGCTAAAACCCAACTCTGGTACAACCTTCCTTCCTACTCCCTATTTTGCTGCTATCTGCTCCTCTCCATCTCCTGCCCCCCCTTGAGCACACTGAGTTGTACAAGCATTCAGTTATCAACTGCTTTGTTGCAGAGAATTAGACCAGGGAGGTTATTTAAGTTCAGAATGGTTTCTAAACCTGCATTATAACAAGTGTGCCTGTCCAAAAAGCAAGGCAGTGCTCTTTGCCTTGCTGCCATTTGGCCATTTTTGTGTGCTCATTTATATTGCATGGAAGGGTACTCTGGTAACTGCAGTCGAAGTGCAATGTCGTGGGTCTCGCTGTCCAAGTCATAGATGTCACAAGTGAGAATCGAGGACATGCATTTTCCATTCTCTTCTGTCTTCTCTGAGCACAAGTGACAGTCAGGCTGCTTTGTGCTGTAACTAAATCATGTTTGGTCTTGATATTCAGGCTTTCAGATGCAGTTGTGCAGGTCAAGTATTTTTGAATACAGCAATGAGCGTGCAATGTGTTTCTCTCAGAATAACCAAACATAGACGACTGCAGGATGAGGTTGCATTGTGATGTCATCTGGAGCATGCTACTGACCCACTGGAAGAACTCCACAGATTTACTTGTGGCCCTGCTGCCCAGAGATATGGTAATTGCATGTGTTGTGTGTGTGCTTCCATTCAGATCCAGGTTGACAGTTGATGTGATTCATACAGCCACTAAAAGGTCAACATAACAAGTTAAGCAAGACCATCATGACACACTCATAACAAATTAGTTTGTTGACGGACAGTATTAATATGATCCTCATATGCTGTCGGTGGATAGAGCTAGGAACATGGTTAGGATACCAGGCAAATAAAAGTATTAAAATATAAAACATAAATTTAAACATTAGGAGTGTCTTATGCATAGGAACAGAGTTTCAAGACAACAGCATATATCTGTTTATTAGCATGTATCTCTATTTACTTGAGGATGTTGAATATAGAGACAAGACACAGTTCATGGGCATCTATTTGACTTCTGTTCTTATCAGTCCACCTATCATGCCTTAATCCCTGACACAAATGAGACCACTCTGAGGTCCCCCTCCTGCATGTAACATGGCAATGCTCTCCATTGATGGTCAGTGGGTTTCCTTGGAACATAAAGCCATTTGATTTGGCTATGATTGGGTCATTTGTGGTGGCAGGACTACCACATAGCCAGTGATTGCAGCTCTCTCTCTCTCTCTCTCTCTATCTCTCTTTCTTTCTCTGTGCCATGATGATTATGCTTTGCTCTCAGATTACCAATCATGACCAGTTTTGCTGCCAGTGGGGCAGTGGGGTTTTATATTCTTTCTGACCCCCATGGTCAGCAATTCCTCTGTATGTAAACCATAGTAACATGATTGCTGCATTCACAAAGAAGAATAGCGTTTAAAATGCTTTTGTTGAGAAGGTGTATTCATGTCAGTGCTGTGGTCTTTTTTTTAGTGCCACTTAGAGATTTGTGGTTGCATATTGCACAGATAGAAGTTTAGCAGATGCTTTTATCTAAAGGGACTTTAGATAAAAAAAATGTGACACCACAATTGTAATTATTTTAGCTGTAAGTGTAGTTTTGCTATTTGTCATTCTAGGCTTTTGGAAAGAGACTGAGGAGTTCAGCAGTAGCCTATGGTCAGTTAGTTGTTCCAAAGATGTTATTCCCCATTGCTAGCTCTGTGCAACAGATGCAGTTGTATGGCTGGAGGCTTTCTATTCACACACACACACACACACACACACACACACACACACACACACACACACACACACACACACACACACACATACACACACACTGTATGTTTCTGTTTCTGACTTCTGGCATACTAAATGCTTTTTGACATAGTGTTTTGTTTATCTGACCTGGTTTCTCCCTCTTTCAGGCAAAACTGTTTTACTTGGTATTGATTTTATGTGCAATGAACATCCAGAGATCAAGTGTCATTTTGCCAGCAGCCTGCATTCTTTTTTTTTCCTCTCAGTGAACTAATACATATCAGTGGAGTAGCTTTAAAGTATCCTCATCTGAGCCAACACTGTGCTCTCATTTTCCCCCACAAACAGCCTCATATGCAAAGTAGATACACTTCAGCGCACATTGAAATACAAATAGAAACACACACACACACACACACACACACACACACATATCTTTCTGCACTACATTATGAAAAAGGCCCTAGATGAAGAATTCATTGTCAGCTGAAAATGGGTGAATACCCATTAATAACCTTTGAATGACCTTTATTAGCGTAGAACCTGGTCAAAAACCACCCTGATATTTGTCTTCTTTGAAAATGTTGAGACCTGAAATTGCAGTGCAGTTTCATATTTCCTCTTTGAGGCGATATGTGATGGGACAGAGCTGTGTTACTGTAATATAGCAACCTTGCATTTTATGGTGAGGACCTAAGAGACAATCTATCAATAAAACTTACCACCACGTCTTAGAGTAGTGAGTGCAAGAAGAGGAATGCCGCATACCTGTTCATGCACGCAAGAAGTGGGTGGTTGGGTTGTGTGGATTACAGATCTGTGAGGTCTAATCTCTCTGAGTCCCTGATTCTTCAAAAGACTCACAGTATAGTTCTGGGGCCATGAACCTGGGCTGTTAGTGTCTATGGCTACACACCTTCCTCCAGTGCCAAAGGCTGCGGAATCAGAATCAGTGTTGTTCTACCTGACAGAGCCCTGCTTACATATTGTTGGGGAAGGATAAAGTCTTCTGACAGTGATAAGGCACCAGCAGGATTTTAGAACTAACCTCTTAGTTGTAAGAGGTTGGGGGGGGGGGGGGGGTTGGTGGGTGTAGACGTGTGGAAAGCACTTTCTGTTCTTTTGGAGTTTGTACTGCCATAGTTAGTGGGCGTTAAGTAGACCACTGTCTGCATTAGATTAGTGCATCAACTGGTTTTCATGCTCTACCGAGTTTGCACACTCAGCAGAACAAGAGGCCCACTTCATCTCTGGACATGGGCCAGTGTTTAAGGAGGCGCCTTTTGCAAAGTGTCATCAAGCTCCACTGACCAAAATTAAAATTTTAGGCTTGTGGGCTGAATTGTGTGGGTAGGTTTTAAGTTTGATTATCATTTGCATTTTCACTGCTCTATTTTTGTTATGTCGACTGCACATCAACAGCCTTATGATATAGTCTTTTGATGATTGAGCAGGTGAAGAACCCAACTAAAGCTATGAAAATAGAGCAACATTTTTACCGTTAATAAATACTTTTGCTGTGAGTCTGAATGATCATAACCTACATGGCCTGCAGTTACTCTCTCTGCAAACATTGGAAGGATTGGATGTCTGAAAGGACAGTAAAAGTATCATAACCAAGTCATAAATTCATGTTTTCATTCACAGATTTTATACATACATTCATATCTGTGCTATGTAGATTAAACTATATTCAAGTGAATGTTTGAGTTTAGATTTTATTATGATAATATGGCTGATATCATCATGTTAGTACCATATGAAGATTATTCTCCTCCATCAACTAGCACAGCAAGGATGTCCGACATCACAGGATGTGATATCATCAGCCTGGTAATAGTTGTCTCTGTCAAGCCTTGCAGTAGATTCTATTATTAGTTATAACATGTTTATAAGAGAAACCTTTTTATCTGAGGGTGAGGTTGTGGCATCACCAGAATCATGATACAGGGTGGCAATATATATCATTTGGTAATACTGTCTTATGCAGTGTCTTACACTATGAAAAAGAAAAAGTAAAGCTTAACTGAAAAAAATGGTGGAAACTTGTTGCCTCAGATGACTTAAGTAAACAGAACTATTTCTTCTATTTTTCAAGTTATAACTTGAAAGAGACTAGTTATGTTTACTCAACTCAATTGAAGCAACAAGTTTCCACCATTTTTTTAAGTAAGCTGTACTTGAAAGTAAGCTGTACTTAAATCATTTGAAGCAATATTTTACACAAATCTTTTTACAATGTACTTGCCACTATGTTAGTCTGAAAAAAAGATGTCAGGTTGCACAATGAGTGCATCATCTCTGACGTCAACCCAAATCTTTCCTGTGTGGTATTAAGATGGTGAAAATGAGCCACCTGCCCCTAAACAAGGGGGAAGGTTCTGCTGACAAACCTTCCCTATAAATGTACACAGATGAAATGCATAAGGAAATTGAGAAGATAAAACCTTATTGCCTAATCTCTCAAGATAAGCAAATGAACAGATTGAGGAAGCATAGTTGAGCCCATAAAACTCCTTTCCTCTGCTAAATATGGCAAAGGACAAGCTCAAGGGCAGTTTCTAGGGTGCAGGTGGATTGGTAGGGTGGGGTGGGGAGGGCCTGGAATGATTGTAGTAGGATTGTAGTGGATTGTACTGGCAGGACCATTAAATGCCCGAGGCTTGGTCTCCCTCCTCACCTTTTCACAACTTCACAAGTTCACACTTGAGTTCAGAGGTCTCTAAAAGCGCTCTGACACCTACCCTTTCCACAACTCACTCTGTGGGCAAGCTTTCTGCCACCAACCCTCAACCCAGAATAAGAAAAAAAAATGAACTGAGAAGGCAGTTCCATATAAAATTCTTCAGATGCATTCACACATAATTGGTGTCTGAGAGACTTATGAAGAGGTTTGTGCACTCTAACTACCAATTCATTTAATCAGTCGGGTGCAAAAACACTTGATCTTGCCACTTGCTTTTTTGTTTTAAGTTGAAGTATGACACAATTGTGTGTGATTTTTTTCCTCCCTATTTGCTGCCCACACATTAGTTTAATGGCGTAGTCGTGTTGCACATAGCATTTTCTGCCCTCTTCAGCCAAGATCTAATCTTCTTGAAATGCGACAACGGCACTGGTGGCTGTAGGTTCAGCTGATTGTGTCAATCCCCATGACTTACTATCAGTTGTTTCTGCATTTTACAATCCTACTCTGGGGAAACCTCTCTGGCAGAAGAATGTGCTGGGAAGGTCTTCCTCCAGTTCCAACAGTTCAGCTACAAAGCCTGTGAGGTTTTAGCCAATCTTCCGCAGGTGCATCAATCAGTATTTTATCCAGTGGTTAATAAAATAAAGCTATCTAGTGCTGACATAGTGTGTCTAGCCATCTCAGCAGACTAATAGCTTGTCATACTGTCATGACTTTTATTTATTTATGTGTTTTATTTATTTTAGCAACAACACTCAGAAGAGTTTTGAAGGTGCACTAAAAAGACTTAAGAAAAAGAAAAAAAAATTAAAAATACCCAAAGCACAAGTGTCATTACTTGTACCCTTGAAGTGTTATTATGTAGTGGTGCGTAAAATGCATTTTGACAGGGAAGAGGGGACATGGTTATGACATGTTCATACAAAGCAGTGTCGTGGGTTGGGGCTGGATTTACACGTCAGCACGCCAGCCTCTCAGACTGAAGGAAACCTGTGCTGTCACCTGGCACGCCGCTATTTTTACATACAATATTTTTAACAGCAACACCTCACAGTTGTCACTAATGCTTTTTTTTTTTTTTGCTGCTGCTGCTGCCGTCTGCCAGGGCCAAGGGTGGAGCAAACTGCCATCTCATCTCTCCTGCACCAATGCCACCAAATACCCAGGGACCGTGAGGCATCCAACAGGGATCTGTCTGTCTCATCCAGATGCCAGCCCTCTGTCCATCCCTTCATGTGTAAATAGGTACTTTGCTGGCCAACAGGCCTGCTTCTTTTTCAGTTACTGGAATGAGTGGAAACAAAAGGTGAGGTGGGGGGCTCAGAGCTCTGATTGGCCTCTTTTATGGTGTCATGATGGATGGAAGCCCTATAGAAGCGGTTGGTAACCATGAAGGTCTGCCATGTAATCAATTCTCAATTCAGTCATCACTAGTTGTGTGGTCAACAGGAGACAGAAAAACACAGCTATTTGGTGAGTTTGAAAAGTAAATTGTGACATTTTCACCTCCATCAAAGTCGATGGTAGAAGAGCCTGATTTTATCGGCAATGGGCAAATCACTCCCAACTGATGCTGAGGGAATTCTGTACATGGCCTAAAAGTGGAGCACTGTCTGGTTCCTTCACTGGAGATAAGGAAGGGATACAGAGTTAGATCTTAAAAATAGAATGTTATGTAACTGTTGGTATTGATTTGATTTAAGCAACACATTGTTGATTGTACATCTTGATCTCTGAGTGAGACTGTGCTTTAATTTGAATGATTGACACCTCTCATTCTTCACATCTAATTCTATCATTACCCAACAGCTGCCAATCAAACTTGTTGATGAGAGAGCTGTTGCGCACATATATAGTTAGGTAGAATAATTACAATATACTAACCAAGATCATGACAATCCAAATACTCAGTTCATCTCAGGGCTGATTTGATATATTTTTCCTCACATCAAATTAACTCTGTTTCCTTTGCAAAAATATCCAAAACAATGAATGCAACTGTGGACCATGGTACATCTCTCAGTCACATCGCATATTTGTGAATAATTGCCCCATTTTAAAAAATGGTACCAGTGCCAGTGTTTCCTCTAATAGGCTTGGTGAGAGATAGGTGAGGTTTTCTTGTGATTGCGCATCCTAATCTACATTGCTGCTATGCACCTGCAGTGGAAACAGCTGTTCCTGTTCGACTCGCTTTTCTAGCCAGGGAGATGGCCTGGCCTGGCAGGGGAAGAGGGAGGATGTTGATAACATTGTGGGCTGATTTTGCCATGGGCAGGCTGAGGACTGACTGAGAGACAGAGAGAGAGGAGGTGCTCTGGGACGGCATCACATAAACATGCCTCGAGGAAAGGTTTTGTGAGGATAACAGAGACTGTCCTCACAAAAAGTAAAAAAAAAAAAACCCTCCAAATCCCTCAAAAACAGAACAACAGTGTTTAATGAGGCATGTTCCTTCGTTATGCATTCCAGTCACAGGGAAATAATGAGCTTTCCAAGAGTTGGTTAGCAGAACCACAGTGATCTTATGAGCACACAGGCCATGGAGATGAACTTTACAGATTTGAGAATCTCAACTATGAATTCAACATGCATGTGTGTGTGCATGCGTGCATTGTCCAAAAAGGTTATTATCTTAACATAGGTTGTGGCATTTGGACTTTGCCCAAGCTTGTAATACCAAAGGTATTACAATACCAAAGTACCAAAGTTTTAGTTCCCAGAGATCTGGTTGAGAGATTCAGAGTCGGCTTATGAATAAAGAATCGCTTCAGATTCAATGTTCTCCAATGTCAGACATTGCCCAAATATTCTTTTGCAATTTCAACACTGTTGTAGCACTTTATATTACTTACCATAACTGCAGTCTGCATGTTCCAATTGATAGCTTGTATTGCTGCCATTCAAACTATCCAAAAGAAGTCCCATGTTTTGCTCTGTTTCTGTTTACAGACATGCATTATTGATGTGTATGATTTATTCTAACATCTGCAATTTTCAGGGAGCTTTTCTCAATGCTTTGACGGCATGATACTGTTTCTCTCTCAGTGGAGGAAGAGGAAAAAATGGCCTCCTCACGGTCTGATTTCCTCTCACTGAGGCCTGCCTCAGCCTTGCCTCTTCAATTCAACTGCAGAGCTGTTTACTCAGCTTAATGAGCGTGTGATTTTTTGAACTGAAAAACTGACTTGAGAACACAGTGTAGGAAGACAGCAGGGAGGTAATGTGTTTACTAACCCGCATCTGACTCATACAAAATGCCACAGTGCGGCACTGGAGGCTCATGGCTCTCAAGGATTTATTCAAAATAAATTGAACTGCTGGATATTTGGGGTGTTTCTGTGTGCCACCACTCCCAACTTATGCTTGACTATAATTACAGGCTCCGCACAAGATCCTGTGCTGTGACAGGATGTAGGGTATCTTGTTTAGACTTATTTCAGTGAAACTGCTGTGGTTTTTACTGATTGCAGATTAAATCACAACTCACAGGACAGCCTTTTGATCTGATTGAAAATTGCATCTCCAAATGAACCCTGAGAGTTTTTATTCCTCCTTATTCTTGTAGTATCAATCTTAGACTGCTACTGAAAGCAACAAGATTTGATCATATACATGCTATTGTACAGTATAATATATGAGCATTGTTTAAGATAAACTTTTTAGATAAGTCTTTCATTTAGCCAAGCACCTGAAAACCATTTCAGTAATTTCAAAACTTATTTTGCTTTTTACAGCAAGGACTATTATTTATCTGTTTGTTCATTTGCTTTCAGGAAAAATAATAATATATATATATACACATATAATCACTTTTACTGATTTTAATGACTTAAAAAAATGAAGCTGTTGACAACCCATCTCATGTTGAAGAAATGGCAGGTTCCAAAAAGTGATGGGATTGGCTGTATTTCTCTGGTGTTGTGTCAAGCTCAGGCTCCAGACTTGTTGGAGACTTGGTGACTGAGGAAAGTTGAACATCAGCAAAAAAAATAGTTTTGCTTTCACTAACTAAAACAGTAATTGAATAATAATTGAATAACTGAATAACCCAAGTTGGGAACAAAGATGTGCCAGGAAAACATTTTGAACAAGCAGGCTTTACAAAGATGAAACCTATCTTACTTACCATTGATGCTTGATCTTCTCTGATACAAAGCTCTGTGACTGTTACAGGAATTGTACAGAACTACATTCAAATGATAGCAGTATTTTCAAACTACAAAAATATCATCACTCCTGACCAAATGCTTTGTTGAGATCATTTATTATGTTCTCCTTTTTAGTTTTCAGTTTGGTTCCACATACCCTTATCTCTGTCTCCTCTGGTATGTCTGCCTCCTCCAACCTTTTAAAAAGAGATTCACTGCGTAGCATCGTTTTTGCATGCACTGCTGAGTTTATGCATCTGAAATAAAAAGGGGGAAAATAAAACACAAAGAATCGGTGCAAAAAGTACAGCAAGAGCAGTGGAACATCTAGATGTGTGAACTTCCTGAGTGGAGCTTTGCACAAGTGCACATTTTGCCTTTCTAAAAAGAAAAAAAAATTTACTAAGGTTTTTCTGTCCCATAAACAGCATTCTGTGCATGTTTTACTATATATTGCTCACTACACACGCCCAAACATACACAAACACACACACACACATAAGCACACACACACACACACACACACACACACACACACACACACACACAGTTGAGTCGAGGCAGATACTGCTTTGTCTGCTGTCTGTAGTCGCAGGGAGGCTGCTGAGTCAGACAGGTATATGGGTATGCTGAGGAGAAGCACTAAGCTGAAATGATGAGGGAAAACCATGGTAATGATGACGACGATGATGCCAATAACGCTGAGCTGAGCAACAGCAACGTTTCTCTCTCTCTTTCTCTCTCCATCCCTCCCTTACTCTTTCTGTTTAGCTAACAATATGATTTCTGCTGCCACCACCCACTTCTTTTAGATGCGAAATCTGATAATTGAAGCAAGCTGGAAGTAGTTATTTGCCCAGTCCATACACTGAATTATTGAGAAGAGGCCAGATGAAGGGGTGTGGTGGAGCAAGTGGGACGATCACAGCGGGACGATCACAGTAGACGAGTCAGGAAACCAAGCGCGTCTGCTCTTCGATCGCAAACCCTTTGGGCCAAAAAAAAACCCTGAATCCTTGGATAACGAGTACAGTGTGAGATTAGCATGGATCAAAGTAGGAGATTAAAAGGGACAACGCACACACATGCGTCTCATTAACAAGTGCGTGAAATTCCGCTGAATGGCCATGAATTTCCAAAGATGATGCAGAGGTGTTTATTCAAATCATTTCCCATAATGCCTCTCTTTCTCTCTCTCCCCTATGTTGCCCATGAATTATTTATCTTACTTATTTCTCAACAGGGGATTGTGGGAGACAAAAATGCCTCTCTCTTTTTTTTTGTTAATACCACAGCGAATAAAAAATCAGTTATTGATGTGGGTGGACATAAACAAAAGCTCAGAAATGAAGCACTGATGAGCTAATATGGTGTGGGAGTCAAGTGAAGAAAAAAAAAAGGTTCTAGGATGAGCTACAGGTACTCTTCTTGAAGTATCTAATACTTTTACATCACTACATGTCATCTTTATGATAGGATCAGTGTAGTATAGTATCAGTCTAGATCAATGCAGCACAGTGCTGAATTGTATAAAAGATATAAAACTGGATGATAAGTGATAGTAAAGTGTAGATTTTGATGCCCTGTGATGTATTGGTCGACTGGCTTTTAGTGCGTCAGCACAAGTGCCTGCCCATGCTCCACCTCAGTCTGTGGGGCTCGGATAAGCAATGTTATTCCATCTGGTGGTTTTGCTATATTATGGTGATTACCTCCATTACCCCATCACTCTACACAGCACATAGTATGCCGCTGTGTTGCGATTTTCTATAACCACCGAATTTCCTCAGAGTACACTACAGAAAGAAGTCTCATGGGGATTGTATACATTATGTTCAGAACAAAGAATCTACACAGAGAATCAAAGGCATGCATAGCACTGTATGTCACATATAGCGAGAGCATTTTAGGATCAAATGTCTCAGGTATTGCACACATTTTGATCTGTCCTCTTCTCATAATACATTTAAGGGCTCAATGTTTTGTGTACAAAACATAGAAAATACTAGCATGAAAATATGAAATATGTTATTTGTAATCATGACTTTCAAAAACCAGTATGATTGAGTATTGTCAATTTCTTTCTCTCTCTCTCTCTCTCTCTCTCTCTCTCTGTGTGTGTTACAAATAAATCTTCTGCAAATCATCACATTATTTGTTGAACAAAATAGCACATATATAACTACAATGGGACAGAAACCTTGACCTAAGCATAGTTTTTTTTTTTTTATCAAAAGATATATAGAGCAAAAGAATAGCACCAGATGTCACCCTCAATAACAAGTCAATAACATACCCCTGCTGGAGTCTCACAGATCAGAGATGACAGTGGCCCCATGAGACAGGGCTTTTACTGTGTGTGTGTGTGTGTGTGTGTATTTGAAAGAGAGAGAGAGAGAGAGAGAGAGAGAGAGAGAGAGAGAGCATGTGTATGTGTATATCTGTGTGAGTGTACACACACATCTGCAAAGACCACTTTGTGTTTGTTTGCCACCATGCTTTGGTCTGGTGCTTGACCCCTGGGTCAGGCCCCTTATGAAAGCAAGGACACCAGGACTGTGGGACATAGAAGATTTATGCCTGGACTCCTGAGGTCTGGGCGACCTGAGGGATACTTCTCAAGGGCAAGCCAGCATTTGTCAGCTAGATGAGAGCATATGCATCTGGCCCCGATGTTTCAGAGTTACTGTTGCACTCAGTGAACGGCAGCAAAATAAAGAAAACACAAATCATTTGCTGAGAGAAAATGAACACCCCACTGTGTGAAAAGCTGTAAAAAACAATGGGCCATGCACATTTAATTTAATTGGTAATTCACAGTTTCCTTCCATAAAACAGTGTCTGGGCTTGTGGTGTGGTCAGGCTAGGCCAGGAGGTCTGGTGATTACAATGAGAACTAAAATTGGTTTTATTGATACAGGCCAACGAGGCTTTTCAATCAGCAGAGACCACCACCAATCCCCCTCTTTTCACAGCTTTCCCTATGGGCAGAGGGGAGGGATGATTGTTGGGTTTTTACGAGTCAAGCTGTGGACGTGCCGACGTCTTGCAGAGATCAAATAACACCTTAAGTAAACCGGGGTGGTCGGTCGCAGGAGAACCACTGGAGAGTGCTAAAATGGGAGCTTTAAATACAGGCCATTGGCTGGACCTGTCATAACAACACAGCTGTTAGAACGGCTGGGGACATGCCATATGTTCCGGCTTCCTGTAGTACCAGCAGATAGGAGAAAAAAAACTATAAGATGTCAGATAAGTCTGAGGACTTGAGAGCATTATGTGAGATGACTACTATAATGTAGTGTGCCTCCCAAGTGTAGTGACGTTGAAGCAAAAAATAAATAAGCAAAAAGACAAGAAATGTAAGGAAAAGGGGCAAATCTGTGTAAGCAAATCTGGCTCAAGATACTCATAAATTCTCACCTATTTCAAGCGGTACTAAATTAAGGGGCCATTCATATTGTACCCAACTGGAGAACACTTAGCCTGCCATTTTTATAGGTCACAATGGCTCTGAGTGCTACAGATGTGGTATGTGGACCTGCAGCTGACAGAGTTGCCCTTTAGTGTCCGACAATTACAGTCATTCAGTGGACAGGGGCCTATCTGCATCTTCAGCTTATACCGGAGAAATGACAGGTGGACAGGTGAAGGATGAGACACGGGCTGGGCTGCTATGCTCTTATCAGATGCTGACACATCGAGGGCAATGGAGCTACCTCCACAAAAAGCGGTTCTGGCTTTGTAGAGTTTGTGTGTGTGTGTGTATGAGAGAGAGAGAGAGAGAGAGACTACAAGTATGTTCATGACAGTGGCTGCATTCATGAATTATGTGTGTGTGTGTTTGTGTGTGTGTGAGAGAGAGAGAGAGATAGGGAGAGCAAGGGATAGAGAGAGAGAGAAACTGTGAATGTGTTTGTGAGAGTGGCTGCATCAATGCAATTCCATCTGTTCTGATATAACATATGCAAAGATAAATGGTGTATTTACCAAATGAGTCAAGACCCCAGCTTGGTAATCACCACACACCATTGTAGTTGGTCTTGTGATGGAAAGATTAGTCGTCGGTATTTGAAAATTGCCCATGTGTAGTCACAGGGCATGGTCACTATGGATGTTATAACGTCGGTAGGTGGCACTCGAGACCCTTTTCGTGATGGAAAAAAGAAGTATCTCCTTCTCTCTCTCTCTCTCTCTCTCTCACACACACAAACACACACACACACAGGCGCGCGCGCGCGCACGCACAAGCATACACTCAAGGTAGCACACACTCCGAAATACACGCACGACGTAACACATGCGTACTCATATTCATTCGGTTTCTTTACCTCTACAGTTCTACTTTCATGCCATTAATTGTTCTGCCACTAATCGACATGCTCTTTGTGGTAGAATAACGGGACGTCCATGGATTAACAAAATTTCCCATTTATTGAAGTAGGACCTGTTACTTGGAGGTTATTCAGTGAAAGCTACAGGAAAGCAAGAAACGTGTTCAGTTTCCTGCACTGACTGCAGCGTCTATGACGGAGTAAGCTACAAGCTTAACGGTTCCTTCAGGAAGACTCGCAGCCTACTGTCAAATTCGGAGAGTGGAATTCTCTGTGCATCGGATGGTGACTGCTACAAGCAATCCTGAATCACAGTCTTTTTTGGACATAAAATAAATGTTTGAATGAAGACATTCGTCGTATATTATATTTAAATTTAAATATCTACAACAAAGGAAAAAAGTACTAGTCACAAGCCGTTGACTGGTTGATTTCCTTGCAACAGACTTCACCTGCTGCGGTCCATCACCTCGCAGTTCTCTCCAGGGTGATCATTGAATTTGTGCGTCCTGAAGCCGGAGATACCAGAGAATAAGCTATGGAGGAGAATGCCGGGGCGCAGTGAGTTTGAAATGGATTTTTAGACAAAAGCTGGCAGAGAGAGCCTCTTATGAATGTCCAGGCTGCAACAGCGACGAATCTTCACAAATAATAACTAGAGGAATGTTAAAATAAGGTCGGTTTTATTTAAGGAGGCTTACCTCTTGGGTTGATCGCCATCTATTGCGGTAGAGGGAAGATTGCGTTGTCGTAAGTTTATGCAGCATGTATTCTTAAAATCTGAAAAAGCGTTTAAGAGGACGTTGGAGTTCTTCCTCACCATCGCTGATTGATCTCTTCAGAATTGACAGAAAGCCATCAAGGCAATAATCACTGTGTGGTATAATTCATTGATCCAAATCACAGATTCACACCAAAGGTTGACCGGAACCCCATTTAAGGACTGAAAAAACGCGAATAAGGGAATCTGGGAATCCGCACCAGGTTGTGAGTTGAAATCTAATCAGATTGGAGGGGTTGAAGTGTGTGGAAGACGGAGAAGAAAAGTTGCTACCATGGCGGAGGAATAGTGGTCGCAAAATATTTGCCTCTAGTTTCTTCCTCTTTCGACAGAACATCGGAAACCTGACGAGGTAATCATTCGCCATTCTCAGGTTTTAGACCGGGGATGATGCGCCGCAGTTTGGGTGAGGATATACAACATGCAGATATGCGTTGATATATTGAAACGGGCGACATGAAGCATGAATTTGGGGGCAAACAGCAAACCCTGTGCGTTGGTAACAGCAGTACAAAACACCTGGACAAAGGATGTAGAATGAATGTTCCTTGTGGCACCACTGACTTAGTATTTGCTTCGTAAAGGCGCTCGTAGGTGTTCCTTCTGACATCTTAAGTGAAGAAACACATGCTTGGATGGAGCAATTGATCAATCAGCACGTCCGTCTTAAAGCTCACCCAGCTAAACATTTCATAAGGATCTTATACCTGTAATATTTGAGTTCCGGATAAACAGAACGTGGTTTCGGAAGAGACAAACTGTTTGCAAGGAGCCTGTCAAATTTACTGGAGAATTGCGGATGGATTTTGGTTGCAGTTGTCGAGGAGAGGGAACTGAAGACGGGCGCATGTGCTACTGAAATTTCCATCACTCACTCGTCAAGCAAAGTAAGTCATTGCTTTTTTCACATCAATTCACACCTCTCTGAAACATCAACCCATGTACTCTATTGTAACCCGTATTATATCTGACTGAAATTCTGGATTGTTCTGGATGTTTCTACATTTTATTCTATGTTTGGATTCTAAAAAAAAATGTGTTTTTGAGAAAGAAATCGCAATGATTTGGTAGTCTTTGACTCAGATCAAGCCATTTTTGTCTTAACTACTTTGAGGTGTTGACCATCTGACTCATGAGCAACGACGTTGCGCTGCATGCATAGCTTATATGCGCCTGTACCGCCTGAAGTGTGTGTGTGTGTGTGTGTTGTCTGTACGTTCAGGTGTGTGTATGCTTATGTCGAGTGTGTGTGTGTGTGTGGTAATGTATTCTGTGTGCGCATGGCTCTATGTTCAAGTCTGCCAAGATGTATTTTTATTCCCCCTTCAATGCTGGCTGTATGGTCATTCTGCATTCGTTCGAAATCAAGCTGTCCATTGGGCTCTCCAGCGTCAGTTGGAGGCTGATTGTATGCTGTTGTCCGTAGGGGGAGGTGAATCAACGAGAATGCCGTACTTTGGTAATTTGTACAGGCGCAGTAGCTACACATGCCGGCTTAAAAAGAAGGAAAAAATAATAAATAAACTCACAAATACATTGTCCTAGCTGATTCGATTTATGTGTCTTCTATTGCATGGCATTCACTGTGATAGTAACATACAAAGCTCCCGATTGAGCTGTCAGTCAGGGTGCATACAAAGTACATCCTTTTACCCTTGTGGGAATATGTACTGAGGTGTACATCTCATACTTTCAGTTATGCTGTGGCCAGCCCAGCCGCTTAATAGGACCGCGTACATTAGATGATTCACAACTGCCGAAGACTAGCACCCGATCTTTTGATGGCAATGGAGCTGTCCTTTATTCCTGGTCCTGAAATTGGAGAAACGTTGGCGAGTGCTGACCCATTGCGCTGTGAATAGATCGAAATGGGGCTGTGTGGTATTGCTGCTGGTTGCATAATTAACTGGTCGCCTTTTGATTTGGGTTTCACAACAGAAACCTCCATGTTCCCAGACCATAGGTGTTTCAGTCTGCAACTGAATCATCTCATTTTAAGACTAATGATAGGGACACTCATTCCTCACTCTTTCTGGACATACACACACACATCACACAGAGATAGGAACATTAATACAATCTTATCCCCTTTTTAAGAACTGTCAGCCAGCAAATAAAATGTTGCATTGTTTTGTGTGTGTGACATTGCTAGATTTTAAGAAAGAGCTATATATAAGCGCTATAAGAGAGCCTCATAAGAAGTTGTTAAGATTTTTTTTTTTTACTTCCCGTTCATGACTTTTTTTTTTTTGAAGATTATCAAGATGCAATACTTAATCACAAGTAGTTCCTACTCTCTCTCACTCACACACACACACACACACGGGCACGCATGGGCGCATGCACACACACACACACACACTCTCTCTCTCACACACACACGCACACAGACATATATATATTTTTTTATCTAAATGCATAATCTGTACTAAGCAAAATAGATCAGGGCTTTGAAGTTCAAGGATACTGAGATAGGGACATGCAAGTAAACTACTTCCCTCAGTTCAAAGAGAAACTCGTTTAGGCTTCCTTGATACACCAAAAGGACAGCCACCCACACACACACTGCCACCTTTAGGCAGAGTTTTCTTAAGCCTTCAGATGCTGTTATGACGCCTGGAAGTTCAAAGGCAATGCAAGTGTCTTCTTCTTCCCACAGAGTTCAGAGTCATAAATATTTGTTGTAAATAGATGACACACCATGTCTTCATCGCATCACAGAGAAATACACATGAATATGTACACGGCATTGGTCTAGCTTACACACCACTGACAAAAAAACTGAACTCCCAAGGGAGAAACTATTGGCTTTTGGTCCACCTTGTCTCAACAATTGGAGTACTATGATTAAGATGGAACCAAGAGCTAGCTTGCCCTGGCACTCTTCTTGTTGCCTGGATGTCGCCATTGTTGGTGTGCCTCTGTTGTGGTGCTGATGATTAGTATGGTAATAAATGGCCCGGCAGCATCAAACGATAGACTGGCAGCTGTTCGTTCATTCAGAAGAGGGGTGTACATTTGATTACAGGCTGTGTGACAACCTTTGTTTTGGTTTCGAAGCCTTGTGCACCCATTCGTTCAGATTTGAGACAAACTGCCAGTGTGCAGGAAGACGACCCTGCTTTATTCCCACACTCCCATGACGAACAATTTACTGTTTCTGCTGCGAGATGCCTATTTTGCTGCTAATGAATTGCTAAATGCTCACATTCAGAAATAAGCTGTTGTAACTCAGATTGTCATGGTCTGGATTGTTACTTTGTCACCTGAAAGAATGTATGCCTGTTCCCCAAGGTGGAGGCAAGTGAATATTTTTCACACTTGGTTGAAAAAGAGCAGAACAGGAATGATGGAGCAATATTGCCTTGGGGAGACAAATTAGACTACTCATTTCATGTTCTCCTCCTGTCAGGGGCTTTAGCATGACGAATCCGCCCCACATATCGCCCAGATGACATTTGTTTGTTGCTGAGTGGTGCAAACTGTGTGTGTGTGTGTGTGTGTGTGTCTACACGTGTGTATGTGTGTGAGTAAGAGAAAGAGTGAAAGAGAGAGAGAGAGAGAGAGGCTGGCTGTTCAGAGAGAGATATGCTTGGCGCTCAGTCATCCGTGGCTCTCCCTACCCCACCTGAAGTGACAAACTCTCCCTTCCTAGTTTTTTTTTTTTTTGCTCACCTTCACACCTGCCTGCCCTCTTCCTGCCCATTCCATTCTGTTTTATTTTTTTATTCTATTTTTTCCTCATTTTTGGAGAGTTTAAATGTTATACAGCTGGTGCTATAATCATTGGATGTAATCTCCTAACACCAGAATGAGGTCTAGAGTGTGCAGATTAAGTGTGAATAGACCCAAACAGAGTACCGTGTTTGAGGTCAAATATGACATCTTCTCTTTCTTATCCATCTTCCTTTTCACTCAAACCTTTTTGTAACTGACTTAAATGGAAGAATCTAGAGGGAGAGAGAAGCAGTATGAAGGTGTGTTGTGATGTGATGATGCTGTACAAGAGGAAGGCTTGTTTATCTCATTACTCAGGTGTGACGGCAACGGTGTCCCCTGTGCCTCATGTGCTGCATGGAGAGAATGAGAGAGAGAGAGAGAAAGAGAGGGAGAGGGAGAAAGAGAGAGTAAGCTGGCGACACCCAAAGAGGTGTCACACAGGGCCCCAACAGGGACGTCTCCACACAAAGCGCTCCGCTTCGCCTCACTGCTCCCCGCCGCTGCCGCTGCTAACTCAGACATCTATATTTCCGCCACGCATTTATTCCCCCTCATCTTCTTCTCTGTCTGCGTCAAATGCTGAGAATCTACACACTCTTCAAAAGAGATTAGCTGGTCCAATAGCAGTCATGGTGACCAAAAGATACACAGCTTCCCCCTGACAAATGTTCATTGCCAGTCAGAAATTGCTTCTCTTCAGCCTTAGTCCATGACCCCTGTGCATATAAGGACTGGCTAAATGTCCCATTTCTAGCGAACAGGATTAATCCCACTGAAAAAGCCCTGCTTTAGGACACTATTAGCATTCAGAAAAGAGCATACACAGTGGTGGGATGGGTGTTGGGGTGTTGGAGAGGACTTCTATCAATAAAGGAGCTGTCCGTCAATCTTTCATCTTTTCGGGGACACAGACATGGGATTTGATTTGGCATGAAAAGGAAATTAAACAGCTTCGGCAATGTCTCTGCTGTTATCTGCACTCTCTCTCTGCATTGTCTCGTCATCCTGCTGTGCACGGCACAGGGGGTCTCTGACAGAGACAAGGACATAAGTGAACAGTAAAGATATATAAAGGGCTGGGGTTAAGCATGAGGTGTGTGTGTGAGTGTGAGTGTGTGTGTGTGTTTGTGTGTGTGTGTGTGTGTTTGTGTGTGTGTGTGTGTGTGTGTGTGTGTGTGTGTGTATGTGTCTGACAGTAAAAGGAAAAAATGAGGTAATAATCAACTAACACTGAAGTCAAGTAGGCAGCAGGATCTGTATGCACCTTTCAGTCCAGGGCCAGAGTTCCTTCAAAAAGAGATTATCATGGATCAAGGATTAGCATGTGTGTGCCATGTGTGAACTATATTTTAAAGCTGTATTGAATATCTGATTTGATTAGGGGACAGACAGGTCAGTTAAATATTTGTGGTGTGGGTGTGTGTGAGAGAGAAAAAGAGAGTGAGAGACTTAACCAGTGCGTATTGCATATTTATAATCCATTTGAGGCAGGAAATTCCCTTCTGACATGTCAGAGAGTATAATCGTCTTGTATCATTGACATGCAGTCATGGCTCATGGGCTAAAGATTGATTCAGATCATGGAGTGACCCAGAGTTCTTGGGTGTGAAAGAAGCGTAAAATGCTACCATACACTCTCACTTCTCTCCTTCACAGTGGTGGACAGCAGAGAGTGTATTTTTAGATGCACGTGTGAATTAAGAGAGTATGCACACTGTTATGCTCATGGTGAGCTGGTGGACAGTGAAATACACTATGAGTGAGCCAATACACGATAAAGACTCACTCGACTTTCACCACTCAAGAGTGTTTGTGTGTGTGTGTCTGTGTGTGAACATTTCATATTGCCCTTCATGCACACTGCAAGCATGATTTGCTGATTTTGCATCAGATGACCTGCTTGGCATTGATCCACACTGGCTTCAGCGGGCTGCTATATCATCTTGAGAAACATGGAACTTCGGTTCCATGCTGGCCTCTGGTGGAATATCTCACCTCTACACACACACCTACACACGCACACACACACACACACACACACACACACACACGCACACTCACACACACACACACACACACACACACACACACACACACACACACACACACACACACACACACACACACACACACACACACACACACACACACACACAATGAATGACCCCCCTAGGCCATGCCATTTATCTCCCTCCTCTGTGCCGATCAGCGTCCGATCCCAAGGATGAGCGCAGCACATTCCCACAGACTATGGATTAATCAATCAGCCTGGGCACCACACCAATCAATCTGCCCCCGACCATCAGCCGACATCATAAAAGGAGCCACTCTGACACAACAGACATGGAGAGCTACCATCTCTCTCTCTCTCTTTCTCTCTCATTCCTTTTCTCTCTCCTCCCTGTCTCCCTGGGCCTAATCCATGTCAACATCAGGGGCGACCTAGCTGAAGGGGTGGGTGAGCAAACAAAAGTGGGGGAATGAAGAATCACGTAAACAAATATGCACACACCTCAGAGCTATGGACATGATTCCCTCCATGATTCACCCCTACCCTTCACACCCCCTACCCCCTCCATTCGCCTCAGTGTTAAAAAAAGTCATGGCCTGGATTCTGGTTGACACATGAGTCACAGGGCAGAGCGCCATCCCATCCCCAGCCCCCACCCGCCCTCTTCTCGTCAGCTGTTGACCACGACTCCTGGCTTAAAGTGCCTCTCTGGTCTCAAGAGTGTGGGAGGGGCAGAGTGGTGAAGCTAGTCTAGGCTGACAGTGGAGGAGAGACACCAAAGGTGATGGTGGGTGGTGTCTCGTGGTGTGAATCCATGTGCATGTTTGGTGGTGTGTTAGGGGAAGGGGAGAGGGGTGGGTGGATAGGCGGGAGGGGTGGGGTGCACGTTGTTCCCCTAGACCTTTGCGCCCACCGGCGCACCTGTGAAGCATCTGTTTCGAGTGATACGCCTGCGACTCACCATATTAATTCCTGCTGCTAAATTGAAAGGTTAAAGCAGCCAGTGGAAAAAAAGGTGATGGGCTGTCTCTCACCTGTTCCCAGTGCCTTTTTTTTAAGAGCACATTAAATGGAGGTGGAGTTCAATTGTCTCCCTCGTCATGGGGGCCATGACTGAAGAAGAGAGGCAAAAAAAAGAAGCAGCAGGACTGTGAGAGAGAATGTTAATGAGGGAACTAGGAAGAGTCTGGCGTTTAATAGGTTATTTGAAAATGCAGAGGAAAAAACGAACGAAGGGCTGCTGTGGGAGTTGATTGTTCTTATCTGAGTTCATTAATGCAATTTCCTCTCACAAAGAGCCTGTGCTGAAGCTTTCAAGCACAAATAATGAGTGAATCAGTCTGGGAGAGGAGGGTTGAGGAGAAAAAGGGCCTGGCACAGGTCTGAGGGGGAGGCAATGGAATGTGTCAGAGCTGAGATCAGTTCCCCTAATCCTTCATATGTAGATGCCCGCATACATGTGCAAACATACACACACACACACACACACACACACACACACACACACACACACACACACACACACACACACAAACACCACAACCACACACACAAAAACCATTACATTTTGTCATCACACAAGGTGTATTGATGGACAGATTTTTTTAAAAGTAATTGCAATAATTACTTTTTAAAAAGTAATTGAAATAATTACAGATATTGTGTTAGTCCAGGTCCAGTTTTGTCTTAGTCCAGGCTTTTTGAGCTGAAGTAAAAATGCAGAGGATCTTATTCTCATGACAAAACAAAAAAATCCCCATCATTTATATGCTAATTTATGCCTCTGTGCATTTCCAAGTCATAGATTGAGATGTTCTGTTTCCTGCTAGGGTGAGTTGTTTTGGTACTCTGAACAGAGCTGGCTAGATAAGACATTTTTCCCTTATTTTAAAATTATACACGTCTTGTCAGAACCTGGTCATAAGCACACACTGTATGTGTCTGTATGTATCTATGAAACCATTTTTCAGTCTCAGTGATTTCCCTAATAGATCTCAAGAGACTTAAAATCACACATGATAGCTATCATAATATTACAGTTTCATGAAGACTCGGATAAGCAATTCCCCAGGGTTGTGTGTTGGTTTGCACAAGATGCAAAAGAAGAAGAAGAAGAAAAAAGAAGAAATAAACTGGCATTAAAGCCTGAAATAATAAAATGAAAGAAAAAAAGGCTTAACGTGTGGCTGCCACATTAAAGTCATAGCCAATGGCCTCTAGCAAGACATGCGAACTGACACTAAAATCCTCCAGATCCTCTGAGATCAGGCAATTACAACTGAGGCTAAAGATGGCCTCCCGTAAGGCTGGAGGACACTGTCAGAGTTCTTGGCACAAGGATTGTAATATCCTGTCACTTTTCATCACATGTCAGCCCTGGATGTCATGTCAGCTTGGCACCACTTTCTGACCATCTATGCCTGATTTTTAATTAAATTAAAAGAATAACCCTGTCCCACAAACAGCTATGCGATTGTTGAAACTCTTTCCTTTTTGTTATAATTTGTTGCACTTCCTGCGTATTCGTTATAAAGAATCATAAGACTGAGGCTAAAATATAGAAATGAACAAGAACGTAATGTGATTCATTGCTAAGTCGGAAATTCTACTGTTATTTTACTAATTGTTATAAGGCTTTGGAAGAGAAAAAAAGGCTTTGCAACGATTACATGCACAATGTCCCATAATGGGCCTGTTTTTGTTGCTTCCTCGACTGAAAGATACTTTGCATCCATTAAGGGAGAATGAGGAGAGCCATCAGTGGGGAAACCGCTGCTCCCATTGCCAGCAAAACCGATTCAGAGTGACAAGGTTTGCACTTTTCACAGGCCGAGTGAAAATCACCAGAAGGATAAAGCCTCAATGGCCCGGAAGTCTGTCATGGAGCGGCCCGGCACAATCTGTGCAGAGGAGTGTGACGAGATTTGTGTGTTAATGGCCATGATCCGTTGAGCACTGCCATTTGATATTGGGCCACGACGGCACAGTGTTCGATGCTGGACGAGGTGCGAACCAATCCTCAGAGGCATGTTGCCTAGTCTGTGCATTAGTAGAGATGTCATGTACCTGCTTGTCTAATGATACACGCTCAATACCCATGAGTAGTGTTTCTTTTCCCTCTCTCTGTCTTTCTCTCTATTTCTCTTTCTCTCTCTCCCTCAGAGGCACAGTGTTTGCATCTGGCAACCTCTTGTGAGCTCTCATTAGTATTCTAGAAAGACCAGTGAAGATTCTTACAGAGACACCCCATCACCCCCTCCTATAAGCAGTGTGCTAGCTTAGGATGCTGGGGAGTGACTGATAGCATGTCACCTTTCTTAAGTCTCCTGCAGACATGCAGCGAATGGGAAGCGCTGCTCTGTTTGTCCCTTGTCTCCTCAGCAACAATCTGAGGCTTCATCGCAGGAGAGTCTTTCAAATTGACTCACAACAGGAAGAGCCAAGTTTCTTTTCTACTCTCTCCTTTGTAGAACCCCTCGTAAAACTTTCCTCAACCTTAGTATCCATTTATCCATTTATAATGTCTCTTCTACTCTTGGCTTTCTCCTCCCTATAGAATACTCTGTAGATGGAGATGCAACTACTTCATTTAATATCTGTGACTCTTTCACCTACCCAAGCTGTTTCCATCTCCCAGGTCCAGGACCTCACAGGCATCTTACAGGACAAATGAGTCATTAGACACCAACTTAAAGCACACCAAAATCACAAGTCAAGAGTTTAAACTCTGAACTCTGTGCAGTCTATAAGACCCAGGTGTGGGTATTGGGAGTGGAAGGCTCCAGATGTCTCTATGCCCATTTCCTTCGGAGGGTGTCTCTTTCTTAGCATGCAGCACATGGATGAGGCCTGGTGTGCCCTGCATGTGACGTAAAGAGATACAGCTGTATAATCATTTCGGGGCCTCCTGGGTTAAGGTCACCACCCCATTGCAGGGGCGGAATGACTAATGTTCTGACTTCCTCACACGGGAGCACTGAGGAGGCTGCAGAGATGTCATGCAGTCATTTCCTTACGCATGCACACACACACACACACACACACACACACACACACACACACACACACACACACACACACACACACACAGATATACACACACACAGGGATATGCACACACACACACTCACTCAAACTCAATACATACACACAAATAGACACTTGTTCCCCATCGTAACCCTTTTGCCATCATCTCCTCAGATATATATTTTTATTCTGAACAGGGAGTACACACCGTACTGTGGAAACAGATATAGCTTTCCAGTCGTTCTGGAGCTTCCTTGAGGGGGTCAAGGTCACCTCCTCATTGCAGAAGTGGAATGACAAAATAGAGAGACCAGTAGCGTAGAGAGAGAGTGAGAAAGTGGGACCCAGGCATAATACAGACCCCAATCTTTCTGATTAAAACCCACACCGCACAAAAAGGAAAAAAAAACACCCTGCTAATGTGAACATAAAAAACGAGACGGAGAGTCGTTTCACATTTTGACACAGGGTTATTGTCTCCTGAGCTCCCCCCGGCGGGATGAGTAGTGCCCATCTGCATGCCCTGATATCCTGGGGTGGCGGGTGTGCCGGAGGCTGGCACAGTGTGAGGCATTAGTGTTATAACAGCTGAAGATGATTATGGGGTGTCAGCGCACATCGCAGAGGTTCCTGCTGTCTCGGCCAGACCTCAAAACCCCTGTGGGGCACAAATGTACCCTTCGCTTCGGTCTGGCCTCCACCCCAGACTGGCCACTGGTAAGGAAAGAAAATATTCAGGGAGAGAAAGCGTTTTTTCATTGTTATCAGCTGGCTGGGTGTCTATTTTCTAGGGCTTGCTATCGGGCATGTTGAGTCTCACCCAGTGCAGGGTATGTTTGGCTACTCTGACTGTTAGATATTTGAAATGAAGTCATTCAAAGAAAAAACAAATGCAGAATAATTGAAAGCTATTTGATTTTAAAACTGGCCTAATTGCAAACTGTGTGCCTGAAACTAGCTTGCCTTCACAGATATCTAAAAAAAAAAAAACACTTGCTTTTTTTTGTTGCCTAAAGTCTTGCTCCCATAGCTGAGCTTATAACTTCTGCTGCGATACTCTCTTTCATGCCATTTCAGATGTGAGGTCAGGGAAGGAAAAATCCTTGAGACTTCTAAAGGCAATAATGCTCCACGAAAGAAAACTCAGCTGAAACGGAGCCACCACTGAAGGTTGCCGTGCCATGGAGAAGTGCACAAATGTATTCCTGTGATGTCTGCAAAATAACTCATTAGAGGCAATTGATATAAAGGGAAAAAGCTTGCAAGGATATCAAGGTGCATTTTAAAAGGCAACGGCACTTTTTGATCAACCAAGTTCCTTGCACTGAGCGGCAGGGGTCATGTGATCCTTTGTGGAACCGGATCTAGGAGGAATTTTGTGACATTTGTCTAATTAGTCAGTTCCTCCACACTATACTAATGACCCACATAAAATTAATTGCTGGATCTATAATGTGAAACCTTTACTGATGGGATCCTTCTGACTGCACTTGCAGCAGGTTGCTAACTCAGTGGCTTCAAAGCCTGTGTTTGTGTGTGTGTTCGTGTTTGTGTGTGTGTGTCACCTTCCAAATAGTCTCTGATTCCTTTCTCTACTTGTCTCCTCTACCTTTACCTGTCTCCTTTTGGCTGCCACAAGCAGACATGCCCTGTGACCTTTGACCTATGATTCTGCTGAAGATGTTGTCATGTCAACAGGGTGTTATCTCTTGCTTCTCTTACCTTACTACTTTCTTGTGGAGTTAAATACTGTTGGTTTCGCATTGTTTTTTTAATGCAGCTTTACACTCACCCTCATTTTATTTAATGCTGCAGTCTCACATGGAAAAACTAGATATAGGAGACCCAGACCAAAGCTAGTTGATTTACATGCTAACTTCTGTGGATACTAGGACAGCATGGTGGTTAGGTGTTTCTGCCACAACATTGATACAGTTGTTTCTTCAAATTCTGTTGTTTATTCTAGGTGTGGATATTTTAACCAAAAAGCATTACACATAGCTCTGGGCTATGTGCAGCTCCATTAGCAAAAGTTCATCAAGGTACTATATGAGTACAATTCAACTGAATGTAGTGCATTCTTAGAGTCTAATAATGAACCCAGTTGAGGAAGTAAGCACAGTGCTGCACTGCTTGTCTATTTGGATGCACCTGTTGTTTGTACAGGTAGGTGTGGTGTGGGAGTGAATCCTGAAAGTATTTATTTTGTTTTGTTGCTTGTTGTCTCCAAATGACAAACCTGTGTCTGTATCACTGACTGATCCCAGGGTGGCACGAGATGATTACGGTGCACTGGGGCCCACCTTGCGCTCAGTAATTACAGCCTAGCCTGTGCTGTGTGGGTGTTCTTGTCAAGATAACCCATAAGGCCCACGAGGCCTTCCTCAAAAAAAAAACTCTATTTTGCTACCACCATTTTATAATACATAATCTACACTACAGCCAAGCCAAGTGTGAAGAAGCCAGAAAGAAGGAAATAAGAAAGAAAGAAAAAGTCTCATTGCATTTCCTCTTCTGAATCTGTATATTACAGAGATAACAGTCCAAATAGTGTTTCTGTTTAGTCAAGTCTGGGTCACATGACCCAAGTTTCCAATTAGTGAAATTATCCATCACCAAATTAATTATAGCTAAAGTAATTATCCAATACAGACAATCAAGGCCAACAATTTTGATTTCAAAATTTGTTGGTACAACAACGTAGTTTTTCAAAAGAATTGCACCAATAGTCAAATAACACGTTGCTCAATATCCAGTGTTTGGTGGTTACCTTTGTAAATCTCTGAACTTGCAACCCACCAGCACCTGGTTTTGGGACACATGGGGTAGTACAGAGGTGTTTGTGTATTTGTATTCCATGTTTTCAGTTCCCTGATTTACAAGTTCAGTACACGTAAGCAGGAGCATGGCTTCTGGGTTTGATGGATGGTGAATGAATGGAGGTGGCTTTTGGTGTGGTTTCGTACTGTGACTCTCTCTCTCTAGCTCTCTTCTCGTAACGCCACAGTGCAAAGTGCAGAGTGGGTGAGATTCTCACTCTTGCCACCCCCGCCTCGAAGCTGACTGCAGTTGGCACCTGTCATCATAAAAACATCCAGAAGCCAGCGTTTGCCAAGGCATTCTGGCTTAACCCCCTCCCCACCCACCGTCTGTGCATAGTCTCTCTGATGCACTCGTAGCCAAGGCAAGGCTAGTTTATTATATACATTTTGTAGACAGAAGCAAGCTAACATTCATTACGTAAATAAAAGCTAGGACAGGAAGAAGAACAAATATGGAGAAAAATGAAGTGCCTAAAATTAAAGCAAGCAGATTTTTAAACTGAGTAATTAAAATATGTACAACATAGACTAATGTAAAACAAAAGTGTTGTTTCCTGCCAGGGAAGCCAAGGATGGTTCCATCCAGAAGTTTCCGTAAACGTGTAAGACTCGGGCCTCATCCTCTCGCTCTCCTCTTTCCTCTCGCTGTCTCAAGCACAATCGGCTGGAGAGGCGATGTAGCCTGAGGGGTCAGACAGAGCCTCAGCCCAGGGTCAAGGGACCGACTTCCAGTGCCTCTCTCTGGCAGCCTGTTGAGGGTTTTTATTTGGGTATGCCCCCTGACTCCCTGAGGGTTGTGTGCGTGTGTGTGTGTGTGTGTGTGTGTGTGAGGATATCGCTGATCTCATAGCACAGCATGCCTTGCACTGCACTGCACTGCACACAAAGCCCAGAAAGACAGACGTAGCTCGCAGCAACCAGTGGGGAGCTCAGCTCAGCTTGGGCTTTTGGCCCAAAACCACTCGTTCCTCAGCTGCTGGGATCTGTTAATTGGAGAGGGATCTCACCTCGCCTGAAACAACCACTTTGCTGCCGAAAAACTGAAGACAGTCTCCAGAAACACATTGTGCCTGTTTGTTTTTGTCTGACAACAAACTTGCACTTAAGATTTAATTTTTAAGTAGACTGTGCTTATGCTTGTCTGTGTGTGTGTATGTGTTTGTGTTACTGTATGCATGCACCTTTCTTTCTCTTCCTGTGTGTGTGTGTGTGTGCGCGCGCATGCACTGCGTGTTTCTTTGACTACTTTTGAAAGTGCAGAGTTTGACTTCTTTCTCAAAGACAGATGAGTCTTTAATGAAGACTAAGGACAGTGTGACTCTAGCGTCGTGGCAACGGCATTTCCGCGGCAACCACGGCCCACTGACGAGTTGCTCATTACATCCCGTTAGGAACGGCACCTATCAATCTGCAAATGAGCCGTATAAGTCCCATAAATTATTCCAAAGGCGCCAAACGTGCGACTATAAGTGTCAGACATGCAAATGGAGCATGGGATGGATGAGTGAAGCACAGAGTACACACACGAAGGCTTTCAACCACCTCGCACAGCCCCCTCAGCACCCTCTCTCACCACCAACCCATCCCAAAGCTGCTGCCCCCCCATCTGCCTGGCCGCCTGCTTCCTCCCTTCCCAGCAAACATCCCTCCTCTCCTCCAGTGTTGAGGAACATGAGGACTTCCTCCCACAATCCTCTTGGGGTCCCTGATACACAGATACACAGTGGCACAACTTCTGACAGAGATGGAGATGTAAAGATGCTATTAAAGGATTGTTAACAAAGGATCATTATCGCTAAAGAACATGGAGAGAGGGAGGGGGGTGGGGTAGAGAGAGCTACTTGTTCTTTTCTTATCTTGATGTTCTGCTCCTTTTGCTTCCGCTGGGTGCTTGGGTTAACCAAGTCTCTTGATGGATTGCCATAGAGGCATTTCTCTATAGAAGCTGATGTTCTAACGTGTTTGTCCATGTTGCATTTGCACTTTACAGACACTCGGGTAAAGCATCATCACAGCTATGTGCACTAAAGGTCTGGACGTCTACGTAAACATCATTATCGCTATGGACTTGGAGAGTGGCATGACCTGGTTGCACAATGGTTGCTTTCAACTTTTCTTTCCCTAGGTTTTCCTCCTTTTTCTTCACTGTTCTTGGCATAAGCAAGTTATATTCTATAACCACAAAGGTGCTTTTGAGAAGGCAATGTGTTACCTCATATTGTCATTTGAATATGGTCTTACAGATTAACGCTTCACATGCTTAACATTACTTTACATAATACTTCACTTCAGGGACATACTTGTTTGTGCTTTGATTGGGTGATGACACCATTTCTACAGTGTGTCAAGTCACAATGACTAAGCAAGCACAAAGTGTGAGTGTGTTGTGAAATGCCTATAATTTTGCACACAGTGCTCAGAGGGGAATCTCAGATGACATGTTACCAAATATTTATATTTTATAATTTGTTGTTTAGCATATAGCAATGGTACGCCTGAGTGATCATGGTTAAAGTCACACTCATGCCTGCATGGCCACATCCTCACTACCATCTGAGGCTCGTGGAACAGTGGACTGACAGTGGGCTTGTGAGAATGAATGGTCAGTCACGTAAAAGCACACATCTCAAAGACCACAGGTGGAGTCCCAGTCACGCAAGCCTGTGATCCCAGAGGGAGAACCCAGCATGTGAGATGACATCTGTCGCTTAGTCCCCAGTCACGACCATTACATCCTCATGATGTTTAACAGAAAAGAAGAAAAGAGGGAAACCAACACATTTAGGTCAGGTGTCAACCAACGGAAGTCTGTTTATCTTTTGTCAGAGTGAGAGCAGTTAATCCATCTGCCTTCTGTCACTGAGTGTTGCTCGAGTGCCTTCTGTCTGCTATCCCTGAATCTCTGGAATGAAGTGGAATGAAGATGAGCATGTCTCTATCGCTGGGGTGGTGTGATGTGTGCCACTGTCTGTATACTGGAGCAATGGTGAGGTTTTGTTCTACTTCCACTGTTCCAACTGCACTGGCTGCTGCCTACACACAATTTTTTGCAGCCCTCTGAGGAATACTAAGGTTCAGTCGGTGTGTGTGTGTGTGTGTGTGTGTGCATGTACGTGTGTGTGAGTGTGTGTGTGTATGTTGTGTGTTTTGAAGGAGGGGATGTGGAGGGTTTCTGTCACACACAAACATGTTTACTTTACAGCTGAGGACCAGATATAATTGCTGTATCCCTACCTTCCTCGGGGCTCTGCCAGGCATCCAGGCCTCTAGGCTTCCGTAGCTATCACACACACAATATCAAAGACCCCCTCATGTTAAAAAAAAAAAAAAAACTCACAGAGAAAAGACTCCTGGTTGAAGCAAGAAGGGCAAACAGGGTCTTTCTCTCTCTTTCTCTCTCTCTCACTCTCTCACACACACACACACAGACCTCCGGCTTTCTGTGGAACCATGTCACAGTCAGGCTCACACCCCCACACCGTGGCTTATGTGTAAGGGCCTTGGAACCCTCTGGGGAAGCATGTGCAGATAGATATTTCAGAAATTATTCAATCACACAGTACCTCCGAAGTGTGTTTTTTAGCCCCGCATCATGTCTCTGCACGCCTCATTCTGAAGGTTGACCTCTCTCCTCACATTCTGCCTCTTTTCTTCTGTCTCTCCCTCTACATCTTTCTCTTTCGCTTTACTTACACCTTAAGCATCTTACTCTTACTCTGTCAAAATGATATGAGTCTATTATGATATGCATAGGGTAATTGGTGAGCTGAGTTGGAGAGCTGTTTATCCTACCCTCCTGTGCGCACACACACACACACACACACATGTACAAAAGCCTTTGATGAGTACTCCATCTACACCTGACAGGCATTGTAAAAAGGCCTTTTCTCACTGTCTTCCCACAGGTAATAGCTGTGCCGAATAATGCAGTTGTTTTTATGTATGCAAACACCAACAGCACTCGTCTTCCCCTTCTCTTGCATGCACACACGTACACACACACACACAAATACACGCACACACACTCACACACACACACACACAACTATAAACACATGCACACACACATGCATAAAGCCCTTCAGGAGTAGTGTTTGCAATGGATGCTATTGTTAGCTCAAGAACAAGATGAGCAATGCCAGGGGCAAGCACACATACAGCACATTCACACATAGGCACACACACACACACACATTCTGAGACACGGGTCTAATGCACCTCCCTGCTGTTACCACATTGCAATTATCTAAGACTGAGAAGGACATGATGGTGCAGCTATACAACTACTTTGTGCAATCATTTCCTGCTGCATCACAGCTCAATCCAATTGTGCATATTCCCACCAGGCAAAGCACAAAAGCATGGCAAATATGTTTTGATGCATCAGAGTAGCTCACCTGTTACCATTTTTAGCATCCATCAGCGGTCTAATTCTCCTCATAGCAGAACCATATGGTCATCTTAAAGAACAAATCCAGTGTGAATGAATCCATAGCTGTTTACACGTCTCATGTTTTCAAAAGAGAAACATAAGACTGGAACTGATGAAGCAAGCATCACTATTATAGCAACAATTGAATGCAGTAATAGTGGGGAGCTATGTCATTTTTTTGTTTAAAGTGAATGTGAGGCTCATTTGTGGTCCACAGGGGCTTGCATAGTGAATCTATCAGGCTCAAAGAGATTGGGCAGCCATGACTGATTAGAGTGCATGATTAATTACCAGACAGATTGCTAAACGTTCGCTTGCTCTGTTGATGCACGGAGGTACAGCATCTCCGAAGACCAAAACAGCCTCCTTATAGCCTAGCAACACCCCCTCACACACACACACATGCACACATGTGCTTCCCTCTCACTCTCTGCCTCTCTAAAGCTTGTCAACCCCCCCACCCCCACCCCCGTCTATCTCTCTCTCTCTCTCTGCCTCTTTTCACTTTTTATTCTATTTTTCTCCTATTTCCCTGTCCTTCACTTTCTCTTTCTCTCTTTTTGGACTTCTATCTTTATCCATCTCTCTCTCCCTCTCGTCTAAATAAAGCTCTTCTGGGTTAATCAGTCCTGGAGGACTCCAGCCCAACATCTTGCCACTGACACACAGCTGTACGCTGTCATCCCAACATGGCTCTGAGTCTCCCATTACACAGTCACCAAGGGCTCGAGGAAATAGAGAGCCTGTCAAGAGTCTGGACCCTGCCTTTCTGTCTCACTCTCTCTTTCCAAGACCATTTCCATCTCATGCCTCTCCTTGACATCCTCCCATTGCGTCCTCTCCTTCTCTTCCTCTTCTTCCTTCTCTTTCTCTTTCTCCTCATCTTCCTCTTTATCCTCCTCCTCCTCTGTGCTCCTCTGCGGGATGCCAGCAGTGGCAGAAATGGAGGCCATCAAACTGGCTCGCCTTGATTGCTTTCTCAGTGTGTCCTACACTGCGCTTATCTCCCCTGCTATAAGTGTGTCTGTGCATGTATGTGTGTGTGTGTGTGTGTGTGTATGTGTGTTTGAGAGAGAGTGTGAATCTGTGTGTGTGTGTGTGTGTGAGAGAGAGAGAGAGAGAGAGAGAGAGAGAGTTTGTGTCTGTGCATGTGTTTGTGTGTTTAAGAGAGAGAGTGTGTGTGTGTGTGTGAGAGAGAGAGAGAGAGTGTGTATGCGTGTGTTTGTGTGTATTAAGAAGGCGAAGCGAGGTTGAAGGGGCTGAGAAAGCTTTCCATAGCCAAGAGTGTAATTTATATATTTGCACAGGAGAGCACATTTCCCTGCAGATGGACAGCCAGCCCACCCGCCCAGACAGCTCCTCTATGGTTTCTTTTCTGTGCACACCAGTCTCTGCAGGTGCCTTACCAGAGGGGCTAGGGTACTAGGGCAGGACATAAATAAGCTGAGTGGAGCCTATTCTACAGGCGTAATCACATCACTGCTCGAGCTCACAGGATAGGGGTGAGGGGGTCAGACCCACTGCTGCACTACTGCCCCTGGGTGCTCTGCACCTGCTCCTCACTTTCAAGATGGAGGATGTGACCATGCAGCAGTTAGAGTAATGTAAGGGGAATCATGTTTGATCAAATTCCCACACATGTCACTAAAGGTCCTGTAACAAGTAGATAATGCTATCTTTCTTTCAATCTTTCTTTCATTCTATTTATTTTTCTTTCTTTCTTTCTTTCTTTCTTTCTTTCTTTCTTTCTTTCTTTCTTTCTTTTTTCTTTCTTTCTTTCCAACTATCTATCTATTTATCTATCTATGATATTCCATATGACCTGACTTGTATAGTTTTAACATTGCTCTCCTGTACAGTATTTTCCAGTTCTGTGGGAGCAGCCTTAAAGATATTGCATGTGTGTTGCAAAACAAAAATCAGTGGAGGTTGTCACCTCCCGGTTACCTTCCCCTGGTTGAATAGCATTCCCCACTGCATGGTAATTTCTTTAGCCAGCAAGTTAGCAATATGCAGTCTTTTTTTTTTAATTCCAGTTTGAAAATTAGCATTTATTTGCACAAATACTACGCTTAGCTTCATTTCACCAAGCAAGCACATAGCAATTACACACTAAATACCAAACAACCACCTCGTCCTGCTTTTCTAATTAGCCTGCATGGTGAATCAGTCAGCAAGCGTGGGCTAGGTGTGACCTGACTGCAAACGAAGCCAGGGACTCTGCATCCTCCGTCGGGCTCAGGAAAAACAAATGCACTTATTCCATCACCCGCACAAAAAGATACACACACACACACACACACACGCCAATGTGCACACACATACACACACACACTCATGCACACACACACACACTTAGTAGGAAAGGGTGAAATGCTGACCAGTTGATTGAATCCCTTGAGTTACAGTGCTTGCTGGCTTTGCGAGGAGACAACAGTAAATTGGACACTCAGTAGCTCAGCCATGGAAATCAACCGAGTGCGGTGTGGACGGGCTAGCCGAGTCACAATCATTCATCACATCTCCCGGACCACGGAGGCTCACATAGGGTACAGACTGTGATTTCAGGGCTGCACTGCTGTCATGTTTTGACATGTGCAGATAGACAGAGAAATGCACTGCGCACACACACACACACACACACACACACACACACACACACACACACACACTAACTAGCTCAAGTAAGAGAGAGGGAGAGGTGAACATGTACACACACACACACACACACACACACACATATCCATACACGTAGAAACAGAACGTTGTATGTAGCACAGTATAACAAGTGCACAAAATGCCCACTGGACCTTGCTATATGGCATATTCCATGGAGATGTGATGTGCCATGTTGCAAGGTAGATGACCTTGTTTCTTTGTGTGTGTGTGTGTGTGTGTGTGTGTGTGTGTGTGAGTGTGAATTTGCATGTCTATGTGTTGTATGTAAGTTTGTACCTGTGTGCTGTGTGTGTGTGTGTATGTGCTGTGTGTGTGTGTGTGTGTGACCATGGCTGCAGAAGATGGTCTTAATGGTCATATGGGTCTCCCCGTGGAGGTCAGTCACTTCACGCCTACATCTGGCATCTTTCACAGTGCCAGGCCCAGACTTGTTGTGACCTGGAGTGGACATGCCTGTCCAATGATCCAATCCAACTGACTTCGTAATACTCTGATGACTGATCCACAGCAGGTGTGTGTGTGTGTGTGTGTGTGTGTGTGTGTGTGTGTGTGTGTGTGTGTGTGTGTGTGTGTGTGTGTGTGTGTGTGTGTGTGTGAGTGTGATGTTACGCAAACCGCCTCTTATTTGGAGAGGCTTTGCTCAAACACACGATCTCTATGATCTCTGTTTCAGATATGCATTGTTATTTTCTTTGAGGCAGATTGTGGAGGTTTTGTGATGAGACCCGTATGAATCTCATGCTGTTACTCTTCCTCCATTCTCTTTGTGAGCGACAGGCTAGAGTTCTCAATCGTGGCGGTCTTATCTGTGAGTCATATGCTATCCTCTTTCATCTCTCTCACTGTCTTGCTCTTTCTCTTCCTTTTACTCTCCTCCCTCTCATCGCTCTATTCCCTGAATTTCTATTTTACACGCAGTCTCTTTCTCTCTCTCTCTCTCAAACTCTCTCTCTCTCTCTCTCTCTCTCTCAAAACTCCCAAAATAATCTTGCGAACCAGCTTATTATTGTGTCCATGTCACTGAATGGCTGGGTTGGACAGCACTCGCATGTTCTATTATTAAACTCTGCTTGTACTGCTGGCTGCTGGCATGACTAAGGGTGGAGATGTGTGTGGGGGGTGGGGGGCTGTGTGGTACCACTCTGGCAGGTCTGGAATTCATCAGTACACCACTGCACCAGCTGGGTGCAAGCCAGGTGCCCCTTTCCTGTGAGGGAGCTAACAATCTCTCTCTCTCTATCTCTCTCTCTCTCTCTCTCTCTCTCTCTCGCTCACTCTCTCTCCCTCTCTTTCTCTATTTCTTTCTCTCCCTCTCTCTGTCTCTCTCTTTCTCTCTGTGTGTATGAGCATGTGTTTGTTTGTGTGTGTGTGTGTGTGTGTGTGTGTAGGTGTGTAGCCAGGGAGATATGAGATGAGGTTGTGCCACCAGTGGTGTTAGATTGACACTGGAGACATGGCAAGCATCATAGCATTACCATTAATGAGATTGTTGGAAGTGAGGTTTGGCAGCACTTCTTAAATGCACTCACAAATAATGTTGGGCATGCCAACAGAGACTGTGTTGTTTAACTTGTATCCCACTGGGGCCTCTGTGTTTCTCAGCCAGTGTTTATTAAAGCTTTTTTCTCTGCTTCCTTTCATTCGTTCTTCCTTTTTTGCTTTTTTTTCTCTTTTTTTTCTTCTTATTTCTTTTAGTCTTTATCTTTCTATATTTCTTTTCTATTTCTTTTCTTCATTCTTTTTCTTTATTTCTTTCTGTCAGTCTTTCATTTTGAGACAAGCAGTAGTGAAGTGTCCGTGACCTGCAGGTTCTTGTTTCATTCACAATCTCTCGGATCAGCGAGATTGTTTTTATTGTTTTTATTATTCCTGTTATTAGCTGGCCTGCCCCCCTTTCACACAGTACGAGGCTGTGAATAATTATAGGAGGCTCTTTACGATGATGTGAAGTGTTGCGAATCCATTAAGCCTGTGAAGAATCCCTCGTTTGCAGAGTAGCAACAGAATGTGTGTGTGTGTGTACAGTATTTGTGTGTGTGCGTGTGTGAGTGTGTGTGTGTGTGTGTGTGTGTGTGTGTGTGTGTGTGTGTGTGTGTTTATGTGGCAGAAGAGCTGGCCAGGATTGTGTGTGTGTGTGTGTGTTTGTATGTAGGTTTTGAGGTGAGAGAAGAGAATACAATACTATGTAGAGGAGAGTGAGTGAGTGCTGTGCAGAAGAGCCAACAGAGTGTGTGTCATGTTTGTGTGTTTGTGTGACAGAGAGAAAGAGAGAGAGAGAGAGAGAGAGAGAAACCAGAGCAGTGTGGTATGATTGCACTAGAAGTGTACGCCATGCATGGGTGGGAGTGGGATGTTTCTGAGTGGGGAAGAGTGTGCATGTGACAACAGAAAACCACTGAAGCAGACATATGAGAGGGCAATGTTTCTGAGGGTGTGCGTATTTTTAGAGAAGTATTTGTGTGTAAGGCTGTGTGTGTGTGTGTACATAACATATACAGCATACAGAGGACATCCCTCCAAGCGTGTTACTGTACATGTAAATGTAAGCCAGGCTATGCTCTGTGACAACAGATCCTGCAATGTCAGTGACCATGCAAGAAGCAAGACCAACTGGAGGACTAGAGGAGCATTGACCTGCACTGAGAGCATTTTAAATTTAGACTTCATCTACCCACCCCACATACACACACACAAACTGAGTTTTTTTATTATTCATTACGTAATTGAATTTGGCAAAAAGGACCAAAATAAAGTGCACTTTCAAATCGAATTTCTGCTGGTTCCTCCCGACTCTGCCGGCTCAGCACTCTGCCCTCAGCTAAGAGTGCTCACGGGATGGGGTTGGGAGGTGGGTGGGTGGAGGGGGTGGTTATGGGGAGGAGAGGGTGGAGGGAGTGGTTGGATGTTGGATGATGCAGGGTGTAGGTGGAAGATATCTGGGAAGAAGAATGGGTGAAGTTTGCCCAGGGAAGGAAATTTGATTTCTTCCTCTGCTCCATTGTGCTCTTGGGTCGGCTTTTCAATCGCAGTGAATGGCTGGGACCTGCGTTCTTGCCGTGTGTGTGTGTGTGTGTGTGTGTATGTGAGTGTGTGTGTATATGTGTGTATGTGTGTAACCCTTCTTAAAGAGATTAGCTGTGGCCAGGCTCGGGTTGTTTCTATTTGAGGAATAATCAGTAGTGGAGTGGGGTCTTCACACACACACACACACACACACACACACACACACACAGGCCCCTGTTCTCTCTACCACCTTGCTCTCTCTCACTCACTCACTCTCCACTGATCCCCACCATGTGTCTGAATGAGGACATGATGTGTTCTTCTCTTCTTGTGTTCTCTCTCTTTCCCTCTCTCCCTTTCCCCCTCTCTTTCTATCTCTCCATCTTTCCTCTCTCATTCCCTTCTTCTCGTCTACCACCCTTTTCGTCTACCACCAAACCCTCTTCGCTCTCTGTCGCCCCATTTGGTCAGGGCGGCGGTGAAATGGTGTGGAAACAAGAGACTCGAGAGACGTGCAGACTTGACACCATCATCAGGTGAGAGTTTCCAGAGAGCGGCAGCGGATCTGCCAGCGGTGGCGCCAAGGCTCTCAGGCCCTCGCCATGTCACCTTAATTATGGGCCTCCTCAGAACTTGTGACAATGGCAACAGGGGGTTTCTTAACAGCTCTCTCTCTCTCTCTCTTTCTTTCTTTCTCTCTCTCTCTTTCTCTCTCTCTCTCTCCCTCTCTCTCTCTCTCTTTCTCTCTCTTTCTATGTATTTTTCTCTCTATCTCTCTCTTGATCTTCCGTACTCTCCCTACTTTTCTTTCCCCATCCCTGTGTTGGTCTCTTGTGTCCTCTGTCTTGAGCTCACCTTTCCACTCTTTTTCTCTCTCTCCCTTTAATATCTCTCTCTCTTTCCACAAAGAGAGGGCTCTGCATAACTCATACCTGGTCTTTGCTCCATATATTTTTTTAATATGGTGATGTATTTTTGTGTCCTTCTGGGGAGAAGGAAGCCTCCCCAAAGAGTGCCTGATTAAGGTGCATGTGTGACACCTCTGCTCATTAAAAGAGCCAGAGAGTGTCTCCAGCCACCTCCACTGCCCTAGCCCCCTGCTCCAGCTCCTGCCAGCAGCCCCAGCCCTAAGCAACCCAGAGGAGAAGGGGGGTAGCTGGGTAGCTGGAGGGAGGTGAGTGGTGGGGTTTTGAGGAGGAGGTGTGGAAGGATGAGCAGATGGAGGAGGAGGCGGAGGAGGAGGAGGTGGCACAACACCACACCAGCACTGCATGGCTTCAAACACACAGACCACAAATCATCAGTGCTACACACCTCTCTGCCTCTCTGCCACCAGTGATACTACAGGGAGGTTTCCCTGTTAGCACCAGACTACAGGGGCTCTCTCTGGACTAGACCAGAGTGGGAGAGGAAATAAGGGGGTCAGTGGGAGAGTAGTAAAGGAGGCGGAGGTATGTGTGTGTGTGCGTGTGTGTGTGTGGTGGAGTGTGTTGATAAAAGGGGAGGGGGGGTGATGTGTGTGACGAGATGAAATAAGATGAGCACTAGGTTTGTGTCCCAGGCACACTGCAGCACGACACAAGCTGGAATTGGACTCGCACAGGAGATGTGAGGGAAAGGTAAGAGAGAGATAGTAAAGAGAGAGGGTGCAGAAAAAGAGAGAGAGAGAGAGAGCTCAGAGACCAAGACCAAAGTGATCTGATGAGAAACAGAAAGGACTAGCTGTGTATATGACATCCTTTTCACCTTTTTTGGCTGGTGAGAGGTAATAGAGAAGCGAGAGATAGGAGAAAGAAAAGAGGAAAGATAGAAAGAGACAGACAAAAGGAAGAGATGTATGGAGACAAGAGAGGTGTATGGAGTGTCCACCTTCTACCAGCGGTCTTGGAGAGCTGTCTAGTTTTCCAGGGAATTGCCACTCGGCTCTTCGGTTCCCATCTAAAGATGAAAAACAAATAACCTCTTCAGACAGGTTTCTGTTCACTCTGAAGAGGCCAGTGAGAGAGATCTGGTCTCTTTCACTTTTAATCCATCCCCTCCCTCGTCTGTTCTCGCACTCCATCTCTCTCTATCCCCCATTCTTTCTTTGCCCTTTCTCTCCTCGCTTTCAGGTTCAATTCAGTCTCTCCTCCTTGTTCTCTTATACCATCTCTATTCTCCATTTTTCCCAATATCTGTAATAATTGTGTTCAATTTCTTACTCTTCTTATTTCCTTGCTCACCTCTACTAACATCTTTATATTCCTCTCTAGTCTATCTCTCTCTCTCTCAAAAGCCCCTCCTCTTTCTTTCCCTGTCATCCTCTCCTTTGCATGTTTAATTCATTCTCTCTTCCTTGCTTCATCTGCTATCCTGCTCCTCTCCTCTCTATTCCCCCTGTTTCCCATTCTCTTCCATTACCAATTTTCTCTCCTTCTCCCTTTTCTACAAGTTTTTTTTCACCAATCACCAATCCTCTGTTCCCCAAAACATGTCCACGCTAGAACACATTGATCCACCTTTGAACACCTGAACAATTCATCACAAGGAGAAAAAAATGAAAATAAGAATCAAATCTATCAGACTCATGTGCCTTGCTGCCATTGTAGGTCAATAGACTAACGAAATCTTACTTTCCCCGTCTAGATGTCATGCATCCACCTACATTACCTATCATTATTGCCTTCCATTGCATGTACTCTATTACTAGTGCAGTGCAGTCACTCAGACAGATATGGCCAATAGCCATCAATCAGATGCTCTTACAGTCACTGCGCTACTTGAGCTGGTGCTCTCCAACTCCCATTTGTTTGCCGCAGATGTTCCAGATCATTCTTTCTTCTTCTCCTTCCTTTTTCATTTGCCCTTACATTCTTCTAGTGTGTGTGTGTGTGTGTGTGTCCACTCCTCCAACCTTCTTCATTTTGCTTTGTGAATTTCATATCATATCCTGTACCACTGAGCACAGCAAATATCTCTACAGGTCAATGTAGATATGTATGTTCTGTTATATAATGTGTCTTGTCTTCTCTCTTCTACAAGTGTTTGTGTGTGTGTGTGCGTGCGCGCATGTGGAAGGTAGATAGATGAGATAGATGTGTGTTTGATTGTTTGTTTATTAGTGGGAGTTAGAGAGAGTGTGTGCGTGTTGGTATGTTTGTGGGCAATATGATCAGTGCTTAGGTTATCAGTTGCACTGTGTCCGCACCATGCTCTGATTCATGTGAAACCCCCCCTTGGAGAGCAGCAGGAGGGGGGAAGGGCAGGGCAGCGGGTGGCCGAATACTCACCCAAGATACACCTCAAGAGAAAGTTCCGGAAGACTGAGTCAGAATCTGCTGGAGCAAAGCCTGTCTGGCTCCTCCATCGCCTGCCTCACTGCCCACACAAGCGGTGATCAGGATAGGACAGACAAAAAGAAAAAAAAAAATCGTTTCTCTTTTATTCCCTTTCTCTGTCTTACTTTTCACATCTTCTTTTGTCCTTCTTTTCTTTTTAAAGTTTTTTTTTTTTTTTTTGCCGTTGTTGTCTTTTTTTACTCCCTGAAGCAGAGTCAAGCTCATTTTCTTTTGTTTACTGTGGCATATAAGTGCTGGTTCAGATAATAATGGTGGAGCATCATCGTTTTCGTAGACAGTAATTTCCTTAATTTACATCACAAATAAGGCTGACGAAAGTCATAATTCCTTATCAATCATGCTTTACTGAAATGGCACATTCAATTGTGGAATGGTAAGATGTTGGGCTGTTTATTTGCTGTTAATGCAAATCCATATCTTTGCGGATAGCTTTAAGCTCTTAGTATGATACGGACTGACAATCCACCTTCTCCCGAGAGCCTTACAAGCAGTTTACCAGCCAGGGTACGTTATCTGGGGTAAAGCATTTGTGACAGGTGCCACAGCCATAATCTACTAAGCATATAGATGGCGTTGCACCTTAAAAACATAAGACGGCAATGGCTACAGCATCAGCAGTTACCTCCTGCTTATAAGTCAGTCATCAGTGTTTCCTCCAAACCTGCAGCAAAGTTTCCCAGTCTCTCAGCAGATACTGGGAATCCTCTTAGGGCCAGGATGACAAGATTCAGCCATGTATCCAGCTGGGTCATCCCCTCCACCTACCCACATCTTCTTGAGCTGCATCCGCGTTTTTGTCTCCATCTTTGCTTCATCTTGTTGAAAGCCTCTGCTCTGTGGAATGTAAAATGTGTATCTGTGAGGATTTTCTGGTGGTGGTGGTTGTAGTAGTGGAGTGAAGGTGGAGGAAAGGTGGAAGGAGGGAAGGGAGGGGGTTAGAGTGCAGAGGTGGTAGAGGAGGAAGGAGGGGGTTAGAGTGCAGAGGTGGTAGAGGAGGAAGTAGCTGCTGGTACACAGGCTTACATGCTGTAGAAGGCGTCGCTCTGAATGAGAAGCGCTGAAGCCGACAGCGGGAGCCAGATTCCCCCGGCTCAGCTGCGGCTCAGCTCCCGCCTCACTGTGACAAGCAGAGAGGGGGAGAAAGGAAGAAAGAGAGAGAGAGAGAGAAAGAAAGAAAGAGAGAAGGAGGGAGTGAGAGAAAGAGGGAGCGTTTATAGGATCAAGGACAACCAAGAGAAGGATGACGAGAGAGTGTGAGACCGAAAGATGAAGAGAGGAACAGTGACAGACAGAAAAGGAGTGACTGGGAGAGAGACAGAGAGAGAGCAAGTTGGAGGGAGAGAGTGAATAGGACCTGCGGCACACCAGAGAGAAATGGGAAGAGAGCTGTCAAGGTTCAGAGCACACATAGAAAAAATGAGTAAAAAGAAAATCCCTCGGCATCAGCCATGTGTATTTGCTAATTAGCACACCTTGCAAATTGCAGAGCAGAAGTAATGAGCACAACCAGGGCCTAGATTCAGACTGAGTGAATGGTGCAATGGTGCACCGGTGCTTTCAGAATTTAACCCCCACCCCCATTGAAACTCTCCACCTCTCTGTCAGACAGAGCAAAATTAGGCGAACAGACTGCAGAAAACACTCAGCATGAAGGATCTCACTTAATTAGCATGAATATGGCATTTCAACTCTCTCCATGAATCTTCACTTACCACTTAGCGATGAACAAATCCATACTAATGCTCTCACATTATTCAGTCTTCACAGCTGGAGCTAAAGCTGGTCTTAGCAGAATGCAGCCATTGGTGACAATGCTGTATATAGTGTATGCTTTCCTCGAGATTGGGAATTGTATATTTATTAGGACAATTGCCCAGAAAGGCAGTATACTGTATAAGCTAGTCTTCTTTAATAGTATGAAGTATTCGAGGAATTGTCAAATTATGCAAAAGGGTGATTTCTTTTCCCTGACTCAGAGCTGGCTGCTCTTGTCTTTGATTTTGTCCCCCCATTTTTTTTCTCAGAAATCTGCTCTTTAAGTCCTCTCATCTTCAATGCAGCTCTCTCTCTGTTAAGGTAGGAGCAATAACTTCTGTGATTCTGCAGTTTTCAAGGGGGTGAACCAATTACCTCTGCTCTCATGAAAAATTGACAGCTGGTGTGTGTCATCAAAGAAAACAGAAATCCCCCCCATCCCCTACCTCTCACATGCTCCCTCTCTTTTTCTACCCACTTTCTATTTGAGCATTATATTGCCTCTCTCTCTCTCACACACACACACACACACACACACACACACACACACACACACACACACACATAGAGAGAGAGAAAGAGACAGAGAAAGAGAGAACAGAACAAGCAAGAAGAATAAAGGGAGAATTTGAAGGAGTGAAATAAAACCCTCTGTCAGTCAAAATCAATGAATGATCCTCAGCCAAAACTAGCTCCAGAAATTAACAAAAAACATGGATGAGACAGGAAGTCTGTTTCAGAGGATTCCAGTACAACTTCCTGCTCCCTCACACCCACACATACACACTCACACACAAACACACTCACCAACACCAGATTTCCTAAGCTCTCCCCTGATGCTCCATGCTGGCACACTCCGGTACTTAATCAGACACGTTAATTCATTATCTCTCCTGATTGGACTCATGGCGGTCGCTAGAGTGAGCCTTGTAATGTCACATGACATTTCTAACTTCACCCACTCCCTCCAAGTGTGTTTTATTACATCACTGACTGTGTATTATCTTAGTGTACAATGATATGTTTACCATCATATCATATCATTCTCATTACCTACATCTGCAAATCCTGTGTCCAAGGTGACAGAAAGCTGAGCCATAGTCTTGAGCATGCTCAGTAAAGCTCTGGCTGCTGCTGAGTTTTATGTACATTTTGTGGGAGTATACATGGTGAAAAGTATGCACAAACTAGCAATATCCTTTCTCTCTCTCTCTCTCTCTCTCTCTCTCTGCCTCTGTCCTCTACTTCAAATACACATGTGTGCATGTGAGAACACGCACATACACACACACACACACACACACACACACATACACAAAGTGCAAGCAAGCAAAATCACCAAACCAAGACAAAGGAATGTTAGTCAAAATCCCCCATAAGCTGCTCCATTCCCCACTGACAAAGAATGTATATTCCCATAATCTATTAATTACAAATTACACTAAAATTATAACTGCATTATAATTTGATTAGAAACACAAATCCAGACACAGCACATGGATTGATTAGCTAATAGAAGAGCTTTGTTTCAAATTAATTTGCTCTCACTTATTTCCCCTTACTTTTAAAAATTCAATTACCATTATCAAGTCATCGTATATCTTCTCTTACCTCGCTAATGACATGCAAATGTATGCACGCATGATTTGTGAATCGAGGGGCTTGGTGCAGATGAAAGGGGGTGGTGTTCCTGTGTTCCTGGTGCTCTCATAATCAAGAACATAGTTGTAGTGTGTGTGTGTATCTGCGTGTGTGTGTGTATGCATGTGTGTGTGTGTGTGTGTGTGTGTGTGTGTGTGTGTATGCATGTGTGTGTGTGTGTGTGTGTGTACTTGCATTGCATTTGCAGTGTTACACACAAACAGTAATTTGATGAGTTCCAAGACACTTTCATTATTGGAGGTGAATCTTATTCTTATTTCAAAGAAAAACAATCAATCCCAATATCCTCAAATTATTCATAGGCCGGAATTGAATCCTCTCAGCAGGATGCTCGGTTCCACAGTTCCATGTGCCGTTTTTTTTTTTTTTTTTTGCCTCATCACGCTTCTCTTCTAACTCTCTCATGCATGTGAAAATGTCAGATTGTAGTAACATGGTCAAATGGAAATGTATGTCTTTGTACATCTGATGGCTCTTTCGTTTTCTGTATTTTAATCTTCAATCAACAACAGTTTCTTTCTTGAAAATCATTACAGCATTTTTGCCTTTAATGTATGATTAATGTATGATCTTTTACTAATATCATAGTATATGTGCACTGAAAAAAACTGAGAATAGCTTGTCAGAGGTGGCTTTTGCCAGTAGCCTGTGTTAGACTTGACACCAGTCAGTGTGGTCCTGCAGTCGCTGATTACTCCTGAAAGGTCATATATTTATCCCCTCTCAGTGCTGTGATTTTGGGCATGTATTCTTGGCTGAATTAGATGATTTTGTGCTGTGCTGAATCATTGTTGGACTAAAGGTGAAACTCAGTGGGTGAGATTAACACTGTTAGCAGAGGATATACTGTAGATAGGATCACCTCACTGCTTTAAATGATCAGAAAACCAGTGCCAGTTTTGACACAGTTGATTATCTGTATCTGTATGTCATTGCCTCTGCTCTCTGCTAATTTGACAGCAGAGGTTCCAAGTGTGTCTGTACTTTTGCACTTCATGTTTCTGTACTCTTAATTTTATTATCATACGAATATCTTTTATGTGTTTGTGTGTGTGTGTGTGTGTGTGTGTGTGTGTGTGTGGGTGTGTGGGTGTGGGTGTGTGTGCATAGCAGACACCTATGCTCTGATTTTCAACAAACTGTTATCTTTTTCACCCAGTTATAATATAGAGATATTGAAGAAGACAGATTTCATTTTATCTGGGAAGATCCCTCCTGGCTACTTTAAATTTTCAAAGCGTAGTTATTGTTTTATATCATATTGCTCTAATAACTCTAGACATTTTCAAATCTACTGCCATGTTTTTTTCCACATCTTGTTGCATTTAGAATGATACACCATTGTTCATGATATTATCAGATTTTCTCAAAATTAAACACCCTTCCCTCTTCCTTTTTTATTATAAGTTTCCATTTCTCTCCTCATTGCTCTCGTTCTCACTCTCTCTCTCTCTTTCCTTCCCCTCTGCCTTTCTCTACCTCTCTTTGCCCATCTCTTTCTTCTGGTCCTCTTCCCCTCGTTTTCATTACGTCTTTCTCTCCCCTTCACTGCCTTTCTCTCTCTCTCTATCTCTCTCTCTTTCATTTCTTTCATTACTGAGTGGTGTAGGGTCATTGTGGCTTGACCCAGCAGAAGACCTGGGCCAGACTGGGATGGATTTGCCATTAGATGATGACAAATGTGCCGAGCTCCTGCGCTGATTTCAGCACTACTGTTCCCGCTCACATCCAATCCTGATGAACGGGCAGAACGCCCCCCCTACACACACACGCACACACACACACACACACACACACACACACAGACACACACACACACACACAAACACATACATGTACACACCACCACAATGTCCCCCTCCCATGCCTTCATTTAAGTGCTAACTGTTGGTGATTCAGTGCGGTGTGTTTCCGGTCATTTGCCGAGGGTGATGTCGTGTGACCCACAGGGGAGATGGCGCCGGGGTCATGGGAAGGAGGACTAGGTGGGGGGTGGTGTAGGATTGGGGGTCGCAGTCACGCCATGCCCAGAGGATTCAAGGCTGATGTGATTTGTGCCATCGCCGCAGTTCTCCTGTGTGTGTGTGTGTGTGTGTGTGTGTGTGTGTGTGTGTGTGTGTGTGTGTGTGTGTGTGTGTGTGTGTGTGTGTGCAGTAGACCAACAGCCATCACCAGCCTACAGTCTTTGTGATGCAAAGTAAATTAGCTTTGCTCTCACCCAGGGAGGAGCCATCAGAGGAGGAGGCATCAGCCTGGTTGACATTAGCCATGAGGCACTTGATCAGTGTCACTGAAACTGAGGCTTTGACACGAAGGATTAGCAGAGTAGCACCACCCCTTCAGCAGCTGCCTGCTACCATTTAGCCTCTCCTATATGAGAAAGTCTAGACTTTGCCTCCCTATATAGAAAAGGCAGCTGTGATTTTATGATAAAAATAAAAACAATTCTTGAATGTTCTATTTCCTTGCCTTACCAGGCTTACTTCTGCTATGTTAAGATGTTAAACTGCAACCCTGTGGGAACAACTATGATGCTAACAAATAAACTCTTGAAATTGTTTTTAAAAATTACAGAACATGGTGACTTATGGTCTTCATTATTTCATTTGGACATGTAAGTGTCAGATACTTTTTCACCATCATCTCAGTTATACAGTTGTATTGTAATATCCATGTTATTAATTTTCATATGAATATGATTATACATATGTGTTTATAGATATTCATATAAACATTTTAATATCCATTCATAACCTGTTCATCTTGTATGCAGCATGGTGACAATTGTGTAATTTTGCCTGATGATTGCATTTCTACTGACAGTGATGATGATGATGATGATGATGATGATGATGATGACAAAGAAGATGATGATGTTGATTAAGTACTTGGACAAGGTTCTTGTTGGAGATGTGATAAAGACAGAAAATGACAATGATTAAGATGTTCATGAACAAATCCATTGGGTTAATTTAAATTGGTTCCTATCAGGCAGCCGTTGCTTTGTTTTGAGAGAATAAGATTAAAAAGTCCTCTATCTACAACACTACTGTTTTTGTTTAGGGTTCATTGCACATATATGGAAACAGTCTTATGCACACTCACCCAGTTACATAGACTCTTATCTACCACACACAAACACACACACACACAGAGAGAGAGAGACACACACACATAAACAAACAAGGCTGCTCTGGGATATGTTTACAGAAGGTCTTACAGTCATTAGCTGGCAGCCACTGCAGGATAATGCAGCAGTAATCTGGAAGAAGTACACCACTGCTCAGTGAACTGTATTGCAGAGGGGGGGGGGGAGATAGCAGAGCATTGGGGAGGAATTGATGAGAGGAAAGGAGTGAACAAGTGAAGAGATAGCATATGAAATGTGCGTTTTTTTCTAGTCGCTGCCTACTCTACATGAGAGGAGTTGTGTTCTGGTTTTTCTTCCCTTTCAGCCATCTCCCTGCTGCAGATTTTAGACTGCTCGTGTTTCTTTCTCCCTCTCTCACTGTGTGTATGTGTGTGTGTGTGTGTGTGTGTGTGTGTGTGTGTGACAGAGACAGACTTCTGTCTCCCACTTCCTTTTGAGGCTCACTTTCTTTACCTCACATGATAAGGTCCAGACATTTTCCTTTCGTTCGTTCTTTCATTCTTTCATTTTTTTTTCTTTCATGGAAAAAAGCTCAGAGCTGAGATCCATGTCTGTTGTTCTCATGTGTGCAGTTCGGGCATTTTATTTAATAAGAAACACAAAGAAACTAGAGGGGGCTCTGGTTATGTCGCATTAGTGCTCTTTTTCTGCCTGTCCCAGTCCCTGGGGTTGGACAGAGAGTCCATCCATCTGGAGCTGAGGACATGGCTCTCAGACAGGCTGGCCGGCCTTACGTAAGGCTTGCTCAAAAGCACAGAGCCCTGCCCTGTGGCCATCTAAGGAGAAGGAGGAGAATGAGGCCGAGTAGAAGGGGCCAGTAGCAGCAGTTGGGTATGGGGCACATCCGACTGGAGCTATAGCTCGGAGATGATGTACTTATTCCTTTGTTATGGTGATCTGTCCAAGACCCTCCCAATGGCCATTTTAGGGATGCTTTCATTATTGCCGTTCCCCTAAAGGTTTATTGGTGTAGAGTCTACACCACTCTACACCGTAGGATCATTTTTATTGTGTTGGAAGTCCTATTACAGTATTACAGTAAATGTGTTGAGTGAAAGGATTTGGGCATTAAAGGTTGTGTGTGTGTGTGTGAGCATGTTCACGGTGAACCATCGATCTGTGGTTGTGTGGTACATTGCTGGAACAGTGTCATTGATTAGCAAGTCTATAAGGCAGGCCAGCACTGGTTTGGTGCAATTGCTGCATGTTCCCTCTCTTCAGCCTGAAAATAGCAGCGTGCTTCAAGTGCAGGTGTCTGCTGTGTGTGTGTGTGTGTGTGTGTGTGTGTGTGTGTGTGTGTGTGTGTGTGTGTGTGTGTGTGTGTGCGTGTTTGTCCTCAGCTTCATCCATCTGTGTCACTGAGTTTGATCGAGGCGGAGATATACTCCCTGGCAAACTGAGGAGGTCTGAGGAGGCTATAAATTTTAGACTTTCGTCGTCTGCTGTGCTTCCTTATGTAACAATAGGGGTTAGAGGTCAGTGAAGATGACTGACGTGTGTGTGTGTGTGTGTGTGTGTGTGTGTGTGTTCAATCAAATATGTGGGTGACAGTATATACAAATATGCAAACACACACACACACACACACTCACACACATACACACACACACACGGAGATACACACACACGCATACCGAGAACAGCTTCCTCAGCATTCATCTAATTTATTAATGTAGCCATTGTGTTATCTGTCAGAGGGGGGAAAAGCCCATCACTGCAGTCACTCCCAGTGAAGTGTAAATATGGGCACTTTTTTGTTTTTTGTTTTCTTTCTTTTTTTTCTGGACCTGCTTGCTAAGCTATTAGAGAACAAAGTGAAAGCCCTGACACACATAAGAATATGAGATGAAATACAAATGCTCGCTTTTCTGCCAAGGTGCTGGTTTTGAGCGGGGGACCCGATTCTTCGATCTTTTTTTTTCTCTAAGATGGTAATTGAAAACAGTACAGGGCTGCATAATGTGTTGGATATCTGAGAGGACATATGAAAAACGCAACACATCTTATTGTTTGTGTGTGTGTGTGTGTGTGTGTTCAGGACTACAGGGAGCAGCGATGAAATAGCAAGAATCCCCCGCAATTCTCTGCCTGTTCACTAGAACATTTCCATGAGTCAAGCCTGTGCCTTGGCGCCACTATAGTCAATCCCTCTCAACAAAGGCCTTGGCAATTTCCCTGCCATGCCAGTGCCTTACACCAGGCTTCGCTGCCACAGCCGCCGCCAAGCGCCAGAGCCGTGTAATGAGCCGCGTCCAAGCCGCTTGTTATTGTGTGAGAGGTCTCTCACTCCCTCATCTCCTCCTGTGTGCTAACCGGTGTTTCCTCCCTCTCTCTCTCTCTCTCTGTCGGTCTCTCTCTCTTTCTTTCCCTCTCTCTCTGTCTCCCTCCCTCTTTCTTTTCCTCCTTTTGTTTCAGGGGGCAGCCAGCAGCCTGCGACTGCATGCAAAGACATCCGGAGATCACGGGCACTGCAACTGACTTGGCAGGTGGGTACAGACACAACCAGGATGATATAGAGAAAGAGAGAATGAGAGAGAGAGGAGTGGGAGGGAGGAGGGGGGGTAGGGGGGTAGGAAGGAGAGGAGGTGCCATTGTGATTGATTAAAAAAAGCAAGAGAAAGTGAGAGATGAGAAAAGAAAACAGAGAGTATTCAGACTCATGGGTGCACAGATGACAACAGGGACCATCCCACTAGGGGAAAGGTGTTTATGATTGTGTTTATGTTTACCACCCACAAATACACACCCAACCACACAAACACACACACATACACACACACACATACAGAAAAAATGCAGAGCACAAGATCATTATCCTGCGCTACGGCCTACTTTCTGTTGAGTATCGCTCCACCATTCTTTCTTCCCTCTCTCTCTCTATCTATCTCTCTGCCGTGGTTCACTCCCTTGTTTCCTCTCCGCAGTGGCGTATTTGTGCTTGAGAGATGAACCACCTCAGGGACCAAACCTCACTGCTGCCCTCCCCAACTCCCACCCCTTCACCCACATACACACACACACACACAAAGCAACAGCTCCCCAGAGAGGCTATTTTAGGTCATCTGATTAAAACACAACAAATTTGCACGATAGATTTATGTATATTCTTTTTTTTCCCTGAGCAATCTGTGATTTTTTTTCCTGCAGACCTCAGGGGAGAGCCACTGTATAAATAACAGATGGTCACACTGGAAAGCAAAGCCTCTCCATCCCAAATAGTCTCAGCATAGTTCATTAAAATAGTCGGATTATTTAGCAGATATGCTACATGCTACATGCACTTACTATAACAAAGAGATTAATGGCTGTGTCTTTGCTGCAGAAGAGCCATACTGCTAATGCAGTGTGTGTTAAAGCATGTTGTATCATGCACTGTAGATCAGTACAGGAAATAACTGGAGATGAAACTGCCCCAGGGTGTGTGTGTGTGTGTGTGTGTATATGGATGCTTGTTAGACTGATCCTTGTATGGATGCTTTATTGCCTACACATTGGTCACACACACCCTGTGCATGATAATGCATTTTTAAAGAAGGCTTTGCCCCCCGTAAATTTTGTGTGTGATCACTTCTTTTCATTTAGGATGGTGGTCATGTCTGACAAGCACTTCGGACCTTCATCCCTGACATTTGACCTTTGACCCAGACCCTATCTGACCTCCCAACTGTGAAGAGAGTAGCAGCAGATAATTGTAAACATGATGTCAGTTAGCAGTTGAGTTAGAACAGATTATTCTAGGCAAGGTGGAACATTTAGCTAAAATCCAGTCCAACAGCCTAATACTGACTCCCCCCACCCACACACTGACATAAATACACACACACACACACACACACACACACACACACACACACACACACAGATGTATGTACATATAAGGTTTGCACACCCATAAATAAACACACAAGATGAGCCAAGAACTCCTCAGCATGTATGATGTGAATCAAAGGTTGTGCATGCATGGGTGCATGTGTGCGTGTGTGTGTGTGTGTGTGTGTAAGTGTGTAAGTGAGTGATTGAGTGTGCGTGTGTGTTATCTATTCACTGTCCACCACTGTTGGATCCAGTCTGCCTGCACAGTTGCCATGCCAAGAGAGCAGGGTGCAGGCGGCAGTGCTGATTAGGCTTAGCTGCAGTGTGTGTGTGTGTGTGTGTGTGTGTGTGTGTATAAGAGAGATGAGAGAGCACCTGGAGATAAATGATCCATTCTTAATGCAGCAAATGTGCTGGAATGCAGCAGATAGCCCCCACCCCCCTACACACACCGACACACACACACACACACACATACATTATCACCACCACCATCACCACATATCCCCCACCCCCTTCATCTGGGGCATAGCCACCATCTCTCAGGTGGCCATTCTCCTGCCACTTCAACATGCAATTGTATAATTGGCTACCTCCGCCTCTGAAGCATGCAGATCTATCTCTCTCTCTCTTGCTCACTTTGCTGAGCTTTGGGAGAGATTTGTCTCTGCAGGATATAATATGACAGGCGAAATCTCCTCGTCTGGTGTCACTTGCCGCAAGTTGATTTGAGGTGAATTAAGATAAGCAGGCCTTGTCAAGAGGCTATGCTGACTTGGAGCATCTGCAAGCAGTGTCTGATGCGGCCTATGGTTTTAATACCTCAAAGGCTCTCTGTTTAGCTGAGAGGTCATTGCCATAGTTGTGAGTTTAAACTTGCGCTTGGGGTCCACATGGAATGTTTGAGTGAAAACAGTTCAATTCCATTCAAGTCCTATTGTATGTGAGTGCATATGTGTGTGTGTGTGTGTGTGTGAGAGAGAGAGAGAGAGAGAGAGAGAGAGAGAGAGATACATGTGAGATAATGTGTGAGAGAGAAAATTCTGCCACCCCTTTCTCAACTAGTTATGGTACAGCACCCATCCACACACACACACACATACACACACACAAACACACACACACACACACACACACACACACACACAATTAAAGTGGATTGGTTTGTTAATAACATGTACTTCCACTTGTATCATCCACTTGTAACTGCCAACCCTCCAGTGTCCTCTTGTACCTAAAGACAAAAGGGGCAAAAGAGAAAGTGAGAAAGGGGGTGACAGAGAGTGAGAGGGAAGGGAAAAAATAGAGAAAGAGAGAGAGAGAGAGAGAGAGGAGAGTGAACCTTGTCTGACTGATAGAGCTCTTTGAACATTGATCGTAAAAGTAAATGTGTAAGGAGATTGATCTGGACTGATACCTATCTTCTGTGCCTGGCCCTTGCACCCACTTAACCTTCTCCAGCTAGTGATCAATAACGTGTCTGTGCGTCTGACATACTCCTACTTAATTACAGGAATAAATCATGTCACAGCTATGACACAAAAACACAACACACCGCAGAATACCCCCATGTGAACATGTGTGTGTGTGTGTGTGTGTGTGTGTGTGTGTGTGTGCGTGCAAGACAGGGAGACTATGTTGAGTGAGAGCATGTGTGAGAGAGACTATGTTGTCTTTGGTTGATGTTTGGGTGTAAGTACTGTATCTCTCTCTCTCTCTCTCTCTCTCTCTATCTATCTATCTATCTATCTATCTATCTATCTGTTTCTTCTCCCTATCTGCCCAAGAGGTCTAAGGGGGCCCATCAGAATGACTGTGGCTCATTTATCAGTGGAGTGTGTGGCCCTAGGAAGGGCTCCAGTCAGACCTCTCGGTCACAGTGACCCTGGCTAAACCCCACTGGCTGGGGACCACACTCTTCATTTGTTTGCCAACATGTTGCCCTGAAAGACCTCAACAGACACACACACACACACACACACACAATCATCTCTGCTTCACTGACAAATTCTGTCCCACTTTGTTCTCACTGCACTCTACTCACACGTCTACTCTGGACACACACACACACACACTCTTGCCCTGTTATCATACTCAAAGTGACAGATCAACAGTAACACTCAGACGGTAGCATGAAAAGGTGTTCAACAGCCCATCAGTAACTTAAAGATGCAAATAGAGGAGAATTTGTTTTTGCCTGCTAATCTGAACAGCCATTGTTATGAACATCCGTAGCTATGACGCCCAGCACACACACACACACACACATTCCCAGAATGCCAACAACCCCAGTAAATATTGTGCATCCTAGCCCTTAAGCTGTTGAACCTATTGATGATCCCCAGTGAGATGCACCAGTGCGCTTTTGTGTGTCATTTTTGTTTTGCTTATTGTTGATGGAGAGTAGTTTTTTTTTTCCTTTATGATGCGCCACAGAACAGAGTCCGCCTCAGCCCTCTCATATCAAGCCTATATCAAGCTACATTTCACCCACATTTACTGACACCGACTGGCACTGACAAATCCCCACCACGATAACTGCGATGACTACGACGCAGTGTGTGTGTGTGTGTGTGTGTGTGTGTGTGTGTGTGTGTGTGTGTGTGTGTGTGTGTGTGTGTGTGTGTGCATGCATGCGTGTGTGTGTGTGCCTACAGTGCATCAGCGCTTGTGAAAGATTCATGGGCACACATCCGTATCTGCGTCTTCCCACACAAGCTTGTAGTGGAGCACGCTCAAATCAATTCCCCCTGCATCCATGATTCCTGCTTTTGAACCGATTTTTTTTGTCTTCTTGTGTGGCTCTAGTGTCAGACGTGTGGGCAGCATTCTGTTTATACCCTCATTTTCTTCAGGGTGGATATTTTAGCTATGGATCGATGTTCTTAGCTATCTACACAATGCCTACTTACCCATCCACCTCTTAATCTATATATATCTATCCATCCATTCCTCCATTTATTTACATCTATGTAGCCATCCATCCCTCTTAAACAATATCTTATGATGGGCCAACTTTTTTAATGACTAAATGTATGAAGTGATTTGTTTTTTGTTTGTTTGTTTGTTTGTATAATAAGGTTGATATCTGCTGACATTTTTTATTTTCCCTCCACTTGTTTTTTTTTGTCTTACTCTTCAGCTGTTATAGAAATGTAAATGCTTTCTGGAAACATCCAGAGGGCATGTCACAGTTGGACTCCCTCCAAAACACTGAAAATCATTTATTAATGCAAAAGTGTTCAAACCTTTGTTTGGACTTTGTTTCTACTAAAAGTTACACTTGTGATTGTGAGATCCCATGTATTTCAGTCTATTTGTTTTCTGCCCCAGTCCTACAACTGCATCTTTCTTTGCACATCTTTCAAGGTTTATGTTTATGCCCCCACTGCTTATATTTTGACTTTTTTTTTTCTAAAAAATACGTTTCTTTAAATGCCTATTCGTGATGAGAGTGGGGGGTTAGGATTCTAAGATAGCAAAATGAGTTGAGTTAAATCGCTGCATACATTGGTGTGCTAGAACTGCACAATGAGAAGAACAGCAGGGGCACCCTGCTATTTGTGTTGGACTACACCTCATAATGCAGGGCCACCATCTTTACTAAATGCACACATTTACAGAATAGTTAAAGTGCATCAAATAGATTGTCGGAAAGCCTGTTATTGTGTGAAGCTCTGTCATGCACACAGCAGGGATACAATAGTCTTGTTACAATGGCTCCAGAGTGATTTACATGCCGTCTAAATGTTGATGTGTATTATGCAGATGTGCTGCATATGTCGTTTTTGAAAATGCTTGAGAGGAAAAATGGTGTGGGTGTCGAGACAGTGGAGAGCGTTTTGCCTCTGTTTGTCTCAATCATGTATGCCTTGCAGTGGTGTTTCCACTCGCCTGGGTTGGCATGGCAACTGAGACAGGACGTAAAGCGGTGCCAGCTGAAGGAACGGTCGCCAAGGAGACTCAGAGCAGCAAACTTTGTGTGGTCCAGATTGAGTCAAGAACCGGGAAGGAGGGAGGAGCACAGTGGTGGATGCAGCTGGGACCCCACTAGGTGGGGTCTTTAATTACCCAGACAGAGCAAGAGGATGAGTACTTCCTGGTTACACTCACTGTAGCTGTCAACATGAACTCTAAACTAACACAACTAACACACACACACACACACACACACACACACACACACACACTCATACACGTCCAATCAAAGCACACACAACAACACAACACACAACAACTGTCCACTCATTGCATTGTGTGTTCAGGCCTGTAGTTATGAGCTTATAGGTGCTGAAGTGTTAAAATACAGCATGCTAAAGAGGAACAGCTCTGTCTATTTAGCTGTAGTATTATAGACTGTCACTCTTGATTCTTGGTCACCATTGTACACCATCACAGCCAAAGTGCATGGATGCCAAAAAGATTATGCAATTTCATGCTGTATGTAAAACTAAAAATAGGCTCTAGTCCTTTCCAGACATTTCTGGGAAGCACATAGAATAAGCCTCTGACTACAATGTGTAAAAAGTACAGAAATGGCACTGCTTTCTCAAAGAGAACACACTTTAAAAATCACTTAGAAACAAAAATCACAGCTTAAATCTGTTTGGTTTAATATTGGCTGAGTGTAGGACTTCAACACACACACACACACACACACACACACACACACACACACTATATCCCACACCCATTACCCCCTCCAGGAAAGTGACATTTGAGGACTGTGGTACACAGCTGCTATTGAACAGAACCGCATCCGTTGCCCTGATAAGATCTTTGGTAATCCATTCAATTGCATTTGTCACAGATTGTTCTGGCATGTAGCACATATCCTCTGGCTCGCACGCGTGCGTGTGTGTGTATGTGTGTCTATGTGCGTGTGTGTGTGTGCGTGTGTGCGTGTGTGTGTGCGTGTGCGTGTGTGTGTGTGTGTGTGTGTGTGTGTGTGTGTGTGGCATGGGGTGAAAGGGAGTGAGAGGATGAGGGGGGATGATAAAAAGCACACATGGTATCTTCAGACTCCTCCTTAATGACATCTGAACATCATTCCCCCACCCCCACCTCCACCCCACCTCCTCTCTCTCCCTTGCTGTCTTCCTCTTTCTTTTTTCTCTCATTTTGCACCCCCATCTTTAATTTCAGCACTGTGAAAACACACACACACTCACACAGAGCTGACCTGATTCCATTTTTTTTCCACTCTCTTTTGCATCCAATTTACATGCCCTTCTCCATAGGCCCCTGTACAAAGCACCATTATGTCACAGTTGACAGACTCCTCCTTTCCTACTAGCACAGGCAAGCATAGGGGATGGGTGCAAACTGACAGCCCACGCCGCATACATACATCTCCTTCGGGAAAAAAAAACAAAAACACTAAGATCTAAATATCCACGGTGAAATCCAGGGGAAGATCTCAAAGGTGATACAATAATTATTACGCATGCCTCAGATAAATGGTATGTGCACACAGCACCTCAGCTTGCCCTACTCTCACGTGAATCACCTTTGTTTTTTGTTTTGTTTGTTTTTCCTGTGGTGGGAGGAAGGCACTTTTACCCCAAAGTGTTAGTGAGTCAAGTTGGGTTTTCTGACAAGGGCCTCTCAACAGCTTCGCTCAGGTGGGCGGCACCTGTGTTCACTCTGCAAGGGGTCTCTCTCTCTTTCTTTCTCTCTCTCACTCTTTCTATCTCTCTCCTCTCCTCTCTCTTTCTCTCCCTCTCTCGCTCCCTCTCTTGGTCTCCCCTGGAGTGACGACTACTGACTTCTATCATGCAGAAAGAAGGCGAACATCTCCGCTAGTGCCAAGGTCGATTTTCTGCTCATAGGCCCCTTTGCCGTAGTCAGATATCAGAAATGTTCTGTGCTGCCATGTCTCATAACGTGATCATAAAGAAAAAGCCAGAACCCCTGACTCTAGCGTAGCGTTTGATCCACTTTGCTTTGGTGTACACACCTCACACTCTGTCAGCACCTCAATTCTATTTACACTGTGCAAGGTCTTTTCTTTGACAAAGTGAAATCTCTCTAGATTTCTGTTCTGAAAGTGGTATTTTGCAGGTGCCAGCTACAGAAGCTCTTTTTTCCTGTACTTGTACCACACAACACAAAAGAAATGACTACAAGTGCAGTGCCATGAAATGCAAAGCATGTCCTTAACCATAGCAGTTTTAAGCAAATGAATAAAACATCACAAAAATGCAGCCCTCCTGTAATTAGAGGACAGAAACAGACTGTGCAACGGTGTAACCATATATAATTTCCTGCTCCCATCTCTCTTTTTTTTCCTGAAAATAGATCAAAAGCGTGTCCCCTTAGTCCAATTATTTCCCCTACTGAACGCTGTCTTCCTGTTTTAGCTGCTCGTAATTTCCTGGAGGACCTCTCTTCCCTCTTCTTTCCACCCTCTCCTCTCCGGCTCTCCTCTCCTCTTCTCATCTCCTTTCAGGCTAGCTGCTGGGAGAAGCATGTGGGCCAGTGCAGTGCTGCCTGAGTACCTGGCCGTTCCTCCGGCAGGGCTGCCCACTCCCTCTGGTGCCCGTTAAAGCCCTGATTCTCTCTGATGCTCTTCACTGAGCTGAGCCAGCCTTGGGACCAGGGCCTGGATCTCTGCAGCAGCAGAGCAGAGCAACGTGGCACAGAGGCAGCAGCCACAGCACCCTGAGGTCTTTCTGGCTAGCTGGACTCTGGTGCATAACTGAAGGCTGAAGGAATGGAGGCCCAGGACTGGGAGGGGTGGGGTGGGGGAGTAGGGTCGATTCAGTTTCTAGACCTAAGGTCAAAGAGGGGATGAATTGGGGATTGAGTGTACAGGGATTTTTTTGTAAACCTGGGTGCAAGGTTCACTCTGCCAGCCCATCACTGGATCCACATTGGTACCCAGGTACCTATGTGTTGCATCCTTCCATCTTGTCTCCCATCTGTTACAGTATTGAAGTAGGTTGTTTTTGTTTATTTTTGTGAAAAATGTAGTGAAAACATAACATAGTTTTCAGTTAGGCTGCTGGAGGTCTGTCATAAGCACGCTATAAAGTGGGGCTGGGATGTATCTGTTTAGCAATAACCACTGCTGGCATACTGGTCTGATGCAGCCAGGAGTCCAAGGCTGTTGCTTTTTGGCTGGAGGCTGTCAAAGTCTAGACAGTTACAGGCCGTACCCAGATCTGCCCCTCCTGCTGGGTGGCCTCAGAGGCTCTGGGAAGCTCTCTGCCCACCCACCCCATCCCTGGCCAGTGAAACTGGAGCAGAGATCCAGCCATAGCCTCTCAGCCTGAGGGCCATGGTGTCTATCATATTGCTTTTTAGGGACTGAAGGGAGACTGTCATAAACATGTTGGCCCGCTGGCATCTAGATACACACCCATGCCAATTTTCTGTTTTTATCTCATACGCCCCTTCAAAAAATGCACTACTGTGTATTTTTCAGAGTCCGACTGACATGGTGAGTGGGGGATATCTTCCCAAAGCCACATTGGGGATGTGTAGTTTGAGGTGCCAAGACAGAAAATCGAGGAAGAAAACAGCATCCTTTTTGTGTAGCTTGTCTACAATGGATGGCTCAGAGCTGTGCACAATCAAAATCTCTCTCTCTCCTCTCTCTCTCTCTCTCTTTCTCTCTCTTTCCTACAACAGGATTTGGTCTTGTGATATCTCAAGTTTGTAAACCTCTGTAATATAGAGGCCCTGCTTCCAGGTTGTCAAGATTTTCTCTATGCAAGCTCAGCATAAAGTCCTTCTGTTTTTCACTGCAGCCCAAAGAGCCAGTGCCTGTTTGTCACTGCTGGAAACCCTATTCATTTCCTAATCTCATTTTGTTTATCTGTTTTTGTTGTGCCTACTGCTGCCTTGATTCCTGTGCTGGTAGTTTCATTGTCAGCAAGAGGGATTGCTTTCTAAACTGGCTTAATCTGAATGAATATGAATGCAATGAATAGATTTGGGTTCAGCTTATTCCGTCGTTTCAAACAGCCTGGTGGGAGTGAAAGGTAAAATAAGGAGGACATTTCAGATGAACAAGGTTAGTGCTTCGCTGTTGAGGAATCACATAAAAAGAGACAGAGAGAAATCATCCTATGCATCATTTGTTTTACTTAGATGTTAATTTAGGTAAATAATTATGATAGAGAGCATTTTAATTACCCATATGTTAAGCATGGCACCAGTCAAAGACGCAGCTATTCCTTTAATAGCTATTAATAGCGTTAGAAAATTAAACTACTCTGGCGAAATTGCTTGTTGTGACCTACATTCTCCCCATCCCGCTTGCTGGTCTCCTGAAGCTTTTTAATTTCCCACCATTAGTGGTTATGTAATGGGACGTGATTTCCAGGCCTTAGTTTGATCCCTGTCAGCCTCTCCTGGTGGCCTGTGGAGAAACGCACGCATTCCCACCCCCTAGGCTTGGAATTTTTCAATTTAATTTAATTTTTTTTTACAATCAGTTTTCACAATTAAAGAATTAATGGTGGCAGTTATTGTGCCATTAATCTATGGTTACACTAACAGGCTCACTCTCTCTCTTTCTCTCTCTCTCTCTCACACACACACATTGCACTTGCAGCAGAGGTGTGTGAACTGCAGACAGAATGAATGAATGAAAGATTGTCACAGAGTGAACACATTATGAAACTTTGTAAATATATGGGAAAGACACAAAAAATGTGTTCATATAGGCATATATTTATTCATTTGCGCACATGTGAGGATGTTAGTGATTTTTTTAGTTGTTCTTGACTAAGTGAGTGAGTGAAGGGGTGAGTGAGTGAGTGAGTCAGAAGTGACAAACTGTGGAATTGACAAACAACACTTTGTCTACAAACCTTCACCTGGCAAATGCCCTTTACAGTCCCTCTGCGTAATACAGTCTTCCTGACAGAAACAGGTTTTCAAGGGGACACAAGCCAAATGACAACTGCACACTCACACATGTTCAGAGGACACAATCTTTCCAAGGAAAAAATAATTGAGATGCTCAGCAGGATTCTGCCGAATGGTTCCACCAGCATACAAATGGCGCCATTAAAAGTCGATACATGAGGTGTCACATCCCCACTGACTAGCATGTGGTACTGTGTGCGTGCTTTTCATTCATGTTACAAACATGCCTTTAAATCTCTATCTCTCTTCCTCTGTCTGTCTCCGTCTCTGACTCATAATCAAAAACTTCCCAGATCAGATTGGCTGGATCGGAGGGCTTGGTGTCGACTGACAGCTTACCCAGTTATTTATGTTCCCCCACTCTGAAGACATAAATCATATATTAAGAACCGTCTCTTTCAAACATGGAAAGAGAGGAAATGGACACGGAGAGAGACAAAAAAAGGAGAGGCAGACACAAAAGACAAGGATAGACAAAGAGACAGAGGCAGATGGAAAAGCACAGCAATAGGCAAAAGAAGAGAGAGAGAGAGAGAGAGAGACTAGCTCAATGTAGTACATTTTTTTATGCTTGAGATCGAGAGAGGAAGTGAGCTTTGGGAACACATGCAGGACAGAGAGAGAAGAGAAACTGCAGAGGGAACTGCAGACACTCCAAGGGCATCCCAAGCACAAGTTGCAAAGACTCCTTGATCATGAGTGTCTGGTGCAGAGCCCTGCACAGTGCCATGTGATCTCCTGGCACTACATTAGTCACCATACACTCATTCAGTGCAGAGATGGCTCACTGTGATTTTACAGGAATTTCAATGACAACTAGTAGTAGACGAAAATAGTGCCGTTGTTGCAATATTAATAGGGCGCTTTAAAAATGTAGGTGTAATTTGTGATACTATTCTGAAATACACAGGAGATCTGGGCAATACGTACACTATGTGCAGTTTGTTCTCTTTGGTACTTGCAGTTGAATTTGGGTGCCCTTTTTACGCTAACTATTTTAAGTCCTATAATGGCACAACAAGTTGTTTGCTTGAGAGTGGTCAACATAGATCTTCCTGACAAGTCCATAAAAAGCTTAATCCCAGAGTGACCTAATTCCTATTTTCCCTCTCTCACTCACTTTTCCCTTTTTTCCTCTCTCTCTTTCTCTCTCTTTTTTTTCTCTTTCTTTTTCAGACTGCCCGAATCATACCGATTCCCAAAGAGTCGACAACCAGCCAATGAATTATGAATGTTGAACAAGATGACATCCTCCTCGCAGCAGCAGCAGACCATGAGAGGTCCTAGGTGGAACCGGGCCCTGTCCGACCCGCTGTTCGTGCTGCTGCTCTTCCTCCAGCTGCTGGTGGTGGCGGGGCTGGTCCGCGCCCAGACCTGCCCGTCCGTCTGCTCCTGCAGCAACCAGTTCAGCAAGGTGATCTGCACGCGCCGCGGCCTGCGTGACGTGCCCGACGGCATCTCTACCAACACACGCTACCTGAACCTGCAGGAGAACCTCATCCAGGTGATCAAGGTGGACAGCTTCAAGCACCTGCGCCACCTGGAGATCCTGCAGCTCAGCAAAAACCAGATCCGTAGCATTGAGATTGGCGCCTTCAACGGCCTATCCAGCCTCAACACGCTGGAACTGTTCGACAACCGACTCACCACCATCCCCAATGGGGCCTTCGAGTACCTCTCCAAGCTCAAGGACCTCTGGCTCCGTAATAACCCTATCGAGAGCATCTCGTCAAATGCCTTTAACCGCGTGCCCTCGCTGCGGCGCCTGGACCTGGGCGAGTTGCGACGGCTCTCCTACATCTCGGACACAGCCTTCGAGGGCCTTAGCAACCTGCGCTACCTGAACCTAGGCATGTGCAACCTGAAGGAAATCCCCAACCTGCATCCGCTGGTGCGGCTGGGCGAGCTGGAGATGTCCGGCAACCAGCTGTCAATCATCCGTCCAGGCTCCTTTAAGGGCCTTGTGCACCTGCAGAAATTGTGGATGATGCACGCCCAGATCCAGACCATTGAGCGTAACGCGTTTGATGACCTGCAATCACTGGTGGAACTCAACCTGGCACACAACAACCTCACCCTGCTGCCACATGACCTCTTCACCCCACTGCACCACCTTGAGCGGGTGCAGCTCCACCACAACCCCTGGAACTGCAACTGTGACATCCTGTGGCTCAGCTGGTGGCTGAAGGAGATGGTGCCAGGCAACACCAGCTGCTGTGCCCGTTGCAGCAGCCCAGCAAGCTTCCGTGGACGGTACATTGGCGAGCTGGACCAGAGCAACTTCCACTGCTACGCACCGGTCATCATGGAGCCGCCTGCAGACCTGAACGTGACAGAAGGCATGGCAGCCGAGCTGAAGTGCCGCGCCAGTGCTCTGACCTCTGTTAGCTGGATCACGCCGAACGGCTCGATTGTGACACACGGCAACTACCAGGTGCGCATCTCAGTGCTCAATGACGGCACACTCAATTTCACCAACGTCACCATGCAGGACACGGGCACATACACGTGCATGGTGAGCAACTCAGCTGGTAATGCCACGGCGTCGGCCACGCTCAACGTCTCCTCCACCGAAACCAGCACCTTTACCTACTTCACCACTGTTACCGTAGAGACCATCGAGCACGAGGAAGGGGCACGTTCCACTGTACCACAGCGGGTTGGTCCTACCCCATCTTCTGGCCTCTGGGAGTCATCCACCATGGCTTCCACCACCACTACCACGGCAGCACGGCTACCGCAGTCCACCAAGTCCACGGAGCGGCCCTACACTGTCCCCGTCACCACTCTGGGTGAAGGACCTTTTAACGGGCTTGACGAGGTGATGAAGACCACCAAGATCATCATCGGCTGCTTTGTGGCCATCACGCTTATGGCGGCAGTGATGCTCATCATCTTCTACAAGATGCGCAAGCAGCACCATCAGCAGAACCACCACGCCCCGGCGCGCAGCATCGAGATCATCACCGTAGACGAGGACTGCGTGCCCAGTGGGCAGGCTATGGAGCGCCACTTGGCCTTGGCGCAGCTCGAGCATGAGCACCTCAACCACTACAATGCCAACTTCAAGACCCCTTACAACCACGTGTCCACCATCAACTCCATACACAGTTCCGCGCACGAACCTTTACTAATCCGTGCAGGCTCGAAAGACAATGTGCAAGAGACCCAAATCTGACTTTGTGTTTTCATAATGAGAATCAAAATGGACTCAAATTGAGGAACATTAAGACTATTGACTATTAAGAAGATGGAAAAAAAAATTGCAAACAAATATTACAAAATGACTGACCAGTATCTATAAGTAGGCGATGATGGATACGCATTGACATTGGGAACTAGGGTACGTCAACTGTTTCAAAAGTGTCTTTACAAAACAGAAGTTATTTATTTAAGAAAAAAATCTATTGTGGTTAAATCAAGAAAAAATGTATCTTGCAATTATTTTTTCAGCACTTATATCCTCATGTTTTGCTTTTTTAATTTTTTGTTTCATTTTTAATGAGGATGGTTGGTTTACTAATATGCTTCTAAACTCTGTGTAAATTTCATTGAAACCATTCTCTGTACGAAAGGAGCCCATACCCACCTTCCAAATGAGAGACGACTCTCATGTCTTCTCGCACTGTCCAGAGTGTCTGTGTTGTTGTCTCACTTTAGGCATTATCCACCACATGTCATTTTCAAAGCCGCCTCTGCCCCTAAATTAATTGTTGTAATCTCCAGTGGCCATCTGTTAATTTAGATTAAGGGGCTTGGTATTTTAAAAAGTTTTTGAGTGAGGCTCCTGTCTGCGGCTAAATCCGATAACAACATGGAATCACCACTAAGGCTTCCGCTCACAAGCATCATGCAGAGTCACAGGCTCACACTTGGGTCTTGTCAAGTGAATGAATTGGGGACACAAAGTGATGAACATATGCCCCCTATTTTAGATGAAGCCAAAAGTCAGAACGCAGGGCGTGTGGAGACACAAAAGCCTCTGAATTACTCAGAGCTGTGAGGAGACAAAAAAAAAGAAAAAAAAGAGAGAAAGAGAGCTCTTAAAAGCCTGATGATAAACATTCATGAGCAAACAATTAAATATAGATCTAAGTGTAACACTGATGCAACAATCTCAATGCTGCTAGGGCTCTGCCCCCCCCCCCCCATACACACACACACTCCCCACCCCTCCTCTCTCTCACACACAAACACACACACACACACACATCTGATGTCATAGTGTCACAGATGACCTTCTTTAATGGAGCGAGCAATCCTATGGGTGGGAGACACACACACACAAACATACGCGCTCACACACTCAGTTACAAGCCCTAGTCTGGCCCTATCTGACAGACCTCAGCTCTCCTCTCTCTCTCGCCGAGCCTCGCACCACTGCAGATGTGCTGGCAAATTACTCTCCAAAAATACTCCCCAAACCTCCATCAGCACCGTTTATCAGCCAGCCAGCCACCCACCCACCCCCATCTCCCTACCCTCTGCTGTTCCCAAACACATTGCCTCTCATCTGTCTGAAACAATCACCTCAAGCAGTCTTAGTCCAGGCCTGCTGCTGCTGCTGCTGCTGCTGCTGCACTGCCAGCCGCCCAAGTAGGCAAGCCCAGAGGAGAGGCCATGGTGGAGATGCCAGATCCCGGGCCAAGGAGATGAGCCTTTGGGACTTGGCAGGTAGTCGGAGCAGCTTAGCAGATGTCCAGGTTCTTTACCAACATCTTACTTATCAGTCGTTCAGAATTCGTCTTTTTTTTTTTTAAGGAAATGTCCTGAGACTAACAGCAGCAGATGCACCATCAAAAGAGAAAAGACATCCCTGGGAATTTTAAAAAGCCCTGAAATATAAAACAAATGAGAGTCATAATGTGTTTGCCAAACAGCAAAAGCTAATTTTCCAAGCATAAAAAATCATAGCCTCCAGGGACTCTTGTTTCTCCCTGTCCTGTGTACTCCACAGTCCAAGAGTCCAAAGTAAGCAGTTGTGTTCATTGTCATCTGTTATCAGAAGATTATGATAAATAAATAAATAAATAAGGTTTGTCAAGGAAACATCAGTTATTCAAACCCCATCATATATGGTTTTTTTTTCATCTGAAAAGTACTTCATTGTATTGAAAAAAACCCATAAAAATTGACAGTTGTAGTCACCATGGAAACCAATGACCTTGCATAGAGAAATAAGAGCTTTGGCCTGTGCCTGAGAACGAGATTTGGGCTAATACTGCTGTTTCAGACATTTTTTACTGATTTAATTGTATTCATATTCAGTTTCAGATTGATTTGTCTTTAAGTTATCGTGAAGTTAAAAATTCACCCGAACTCTTCTCTGGACAATTCTTCTGCCACGGTGACTGTATTTACAGTATATTTAACAGTGTGTCTGTGTTTGGCAACAAAAATTCTTTGTTTTTACTCCAACTATTTTTCACACAATATAAATATATATATAATTCATTTGATTCATCTCCATAAAAGGAAGACATTATCCAACACTATTCAAACAACAGCATTCATCTAAAAGCATCTCTCGTAAGAGTACACCATCCTCACATGGAGTTTAGAGCCGTTGTAAACCTTTCTGATATGTTTATGCATTTCATTTGGATTGTATTTGAGTCATGGACAAGATGACACTGGATTGTCTATGTTGGAACCTCGGTCAGCCTCAGAGGGTTCTTCACGATCCATGTTCCCATCCATGTTCATTTGGTAAATATGTTTTAGCATTTGGCTGTGAATTATAGTGATTGCTACTCCTTATGTAACATCATATCATGTGTGTGTTTTGGACCAGGAATTGGGATTAGACCATTTTTGTTTGTTTGTTTGTTTGTTTGACAGATTGTTTTTTTTTTGTTTGTTTTGTTTTGTTCTACATCATTCTTTTTCTTGTCAGAGAGGGAATGCTGTTCTAGTGGTAGATTTATATAAAATACATTTTGAGAATAAAATGAAAAAAAGAAAAAAAAAACAAAACCTAAAACTTTTTTTAATTTTGATTTTACATGTGCCAACCTCTTCGAAAAATGGAAATGTGAAACATGCTGTAAAAGACTAAGAAAGTGATTTTCATGTACGCATACTTTCATGACCTTTAAAGAAAATACAGATGAAGATCGATTATAGAAACCAGAGTTTGTAGTTCATACACGAAAATAAGGTTACAAATAAACTATTGTTGTTTTTTTCTGTATGGTATTGTCATCATTTAACATTGTGTGATTTTGTGATCATGTAATATTTTGGAATACAGGGTAGATCCTTATTTTCATGTAATTTTTTTTTTTTTACAGTAGTGTGCCTCTCTTGTCTGTCAAGCCTACTCAACAACAGAAAGGCAGAATTGCCAAATTCTCTTCTTTAAGAGTAATCCGATTGTCAGTTACTGTGGCTATTTGTGGTGTAGTTGGTTGAGTGCCAACCCTTGGAATGGTGGCCACATTAACCCTGTCAGTATAACTCTTTGGCACTGATACAGAGAAAATGGTGACTTCGACTTCCAAGCACAAAGGATCACACAACCGCTGCAATTTCCTCGTCACATACATGAAAGCTTCTGAGAGAGAGGTCTCCACTGCTGGGGTCCCCTGACTTCATGCCTCCACTGCTGGGGTCCCCTGACTTCATGCTCTTTTCCCTGTGTCTAATCAGAAATATGTGGCATTTCAAATGAATCCTTAATGATCATCTGACTTTGATGGAGTGTTTACAGAAAAAAACAAGATTAGGGTGACAATTTTAAGAACTGAGGAATAAGTATTTCGGGCCTATAACCAAAACTCCAAGAATCTAGATCTGGACAGACACATCCGGGTGACCAAGATTGCCCTTTTCCTGCTGACACATTGCAACAAATAATATATCAGTCTTATAAAGTAAAAGGAAAAACAGACATGTCCTCTACAGTACAAATATGCACCTTTCCAAATTTCTGGCAGAATGATCCACTGCAAGATGTTACGACTCATCCATGTAACAGATAAATTGCATGGCTTACTTGCCCTGTAGGATATCTCTTTGACTAGCATTGCTTGCTAAATGAGTGTGAGTGCCTAACTAATGTGAATGACTTACCATTGAGTTTAGAAATCAGCATACACTACACTGCTACACTGCTGTAAGACTGCTGTAAGAGAGCTGTAAGAAACATAGTCATCTATCAAAATTCATTATATTGTCATCTTGAGCTTATCAGACATCTGTTGGCCAATACTGAATATTATGAGAGAGTAGCACTTGTATACATTTTGTATTGTTTATATATTTGGGGCGTTTAACACACCAACTTTGTTCTTCTCCCCCAATACCAAAGCATTAGAGGCATTAAATGAGCTAAGAGGTGCTAGATCCTATCAGCTCAGTGTTTATTAAGAAAAGAGTAATTACTAATTAGGAAACCAGACTAAGTGTAGACATAATTCACTCCATCTTATTGTGTGAATTAGAGAGAGAGAGTAAATCTGTCTCTCCATCCCAGCTATGACAGGACAGGACAAAACACTAGTCTCAAACAGGCTCCCAGAGAGATGAGAGTAAACAAACAAGACCTTGAGAGTCAAACTGACATGAGGCTTGTAAGATTAAAGCTCAGTTGACTTCACTCTGACACGGGATACATGCTGAATGTTCTTCGGAACATCCTCAGGCCTGTTTGACTGTGGTCTCAATGGAACACCAAATATGTCAGGTGCATTGCACCACTACACTGTATGGTTTACTATTATTGTTAGAGATATAAGAGTGTGGTTTGTGTCTCCCAAAAGTATTTATAGCAATGAAAATGCAGAGAAATAATTTGCATCAAGCTTGATGATATTGGAATTGACATTGACATGGCTGTGTGTGTGTGTGTGTGTGTATGTATGTTTTCGGACCAAATACAATACTATTGTAATTCAACCAAAAAATGTGGCATTTTTTACCTTTGCACTTTCAATTATTTAACCTCTACAATGTTATTTTTCATGAAAATGACTTAGCAACTACAGTTTCATTGGTCGCAGTGCATTCCAAGCCATGACTCTTGTAATAACAGTGCCGAGGTGAGAAAGAGCTGTATCACTGTCCCCTGCTGCCTTAGTTTGCTGCCAGAAGACAGAGAAAGCAAGATTAATGAGGGACATGGGCAGAAGTCGGAGAAGAAGGAATGACTAAGCAAGCATCACATCACACAAACAAATGATCCAGGTCAGGTAAGCCATTTATTATCACATATTATATGGGCATCGCTTGTTTACAAAACTCTAGTGGTTCGACTCACTGTAGCGGCCCTTCTTATACTGAAAACACTGATGTTGGTAATTGTATGTCTGTTTGTAAGACTTCTGACTGTTTGACGGTGAATGCAATATGTATGCAATATGAGTATGTAAGAGGACAGCAAAGAAAAGCAAAAGCATGCCGGTTCACTTGGACTTAAATGATGATGTGTTTGCAGTATGCTCTGGGAAAGTAAATTGGCCGATTCTATCTGAAGATGACGAGAGAGAATCAGGCCATTAGAAGTAAATAGCAGGTCACACTGATGAAAGCACATTGTCATAAACACATGCTGCAGTCTTAAATGCACAGAATCCCTGTTGAGCTGCATGGTTCTGGGTGCAATGCCAGTGTGTCATTTGGCACAGCAGGGAAAGGTTATGATAAACTAATCCCTGATGCTGTCAGTGCCACTGCTGGAATGGGGTAATGGCAGTGTATTTTGCAAGGAACCATGGTTGCCACATGATTCATTGTAATCTACTTCATTACTATATTGTATATAGATACCAATTGAAATACCAACAATATTATTTTTACAAAAAGTCCAAAAAACAGTAAAAACAGGAATGTACAGCATACTTAGTAGAAATATCTGTAACACTTTAGATTAGGGTACATATTTTCTCCATTAACTAGCAGCTTATTAACATGCAAATTAGTAACATGTTAGTCATTTGTTAGTCACTACAAATCACTTATTAATGCCTTATTCTACATGACCTTATTCTACCCATAATAGACCATTAATTAAGAATTTCTCCAATATAAACTCCCAATTAAAGTTCGTAGTTAGTAAGTTAGTTGTTGTATATAAATTAGGATTTTAATATGCCTTTGGTTAGTATGGGGCTTAAAATGCAGTAGTACAACAGGAACAGTTATCCTCCTTCAGTAATATTTAGAAAAGATGGAAAAGTAGAATAAGGTATTAATAAGCAGCATGTAATGACTAACAAATGGCTAGTTTGTTTTTATTAACATGTTAATAAGCTGATATTTAATGGTGAATATGTGTACTCTAATCTAAAGTGTTACTGACATATCTCAGAGTAGAGAGTGTTAATTTCATAGTGTTCAATTTCAACTATTTAACTTATCTCCCAGACAGAACGCTGCTGTACCATGCCATGTCTAAAGAGAAAGGCATGCAGCATTTATCTTTCTTTTTTTCTTTGTAGCTTTCTTTTTTTCTATTTTTTCACTACAGTAGGCTTAAAAGAGGAAGATGTCAATGCCATCTGTGGAGAACTAAATTAAATTGAACAGTCATGGTGACCCATGCACACAAAATGCATTGTAAGTAGTACTGTATTTGCAATTCATTATTTATTATTGTTTATTTAAAAAAAAAAAAGCTATTCCCCAGTCTTGTTTGTGGCGCTTTCAGCTCAAGTTCCAAATGCTTTGGATAGGATACCCAGCCAGCTGGTATGTCAAACAATTACTTTCTAATTATTTAATTCATTTAATGTGTGAGTGACCAGTGACTGCACTACTTTAAATGCTTGCTTTTCCCCAAAAGCCTTAATGATCCTGAATGAAATTGGAATGACATTAAATGTCATTTTCGTAAGAAAGGGTTTTTGGAATGATTGCAGATTGTACCTGAGTAAAGGGTCACGGGAAGGGTATGGAACATTCTAAATCAGAAGATTCTAGCTAACCCTCATGTAGCATACATATGCCAGTCTGTTTGCTAGGAAAGCACTGCTATTTTATTTTCATTCATTGCAGCTGCTGTTTGGGTTTCTTAAAACAATTACTAGCCTTCTTGTGTGAGCCGAGGCTTGCTCAAATGCTGGGCAATGGAGGATAAATCTGGTGGGTATTTTGCTGTTTGACATCTCCCCGTGGCTTTACAGCTGCAGCATTTATCTATAAGGAGTCTAATTGCCTTGTTTGTGGTTCCAGTTTTCAGCAGAGCAGTGTTGCCTTCTCACCCTCCCTGCAGTTCACCTCTGATTGAGAGCAGGGGGCTTATAACATGTTGCAGACTAAGGCCCTGTTTTTTCTTATTAAACATAGATTAATGGTGGGCCAGAAAGTCTGACTGTCAAATTAAGTCTTGTTTTAGTGAGAAAATGGTCTAATCCACCAAAGTAAATCAAATGAACTCTGAACTTTTAGCTAGAGTGTGTTGTTATTTTGTTCAACACTTACTTAAAGAGTTTCAAGTCATGTCTTAGTATGCAGTAATACGAGTATGCACATAACCGAATACACTGATACACATGGAGACATATGGAAACACAAAAAATTGCACTGTGTGATAAAACCCCCTTTTTCTCACATAGACACACACACACACACACACATGCACACACACAGTTTCAGTGATCATGTAATTCTGTAAGCAGTTTTCTGCTGCATCTTTTCCTTACTGTGTCTTTGCAGGCCTCTGCCTCAGATTTGCAGGCCCTCTATGGCCTGGCCCTCTCTTAACAACAAAGCAGCATCCAGCCCCCCTACATGGGGAGGCAGCTGCCCCATCCTTGTGCTAAAAGAGCATTGAACAATGGGTCTGTATCACGCTGAGGCTCCTGCACAGGGCTTTTTCTCCATCACTCTGTTAATTACAAGCTTTTTAGACATTCCCCCAAAGATCTATCTATCCACAGTAGATTAATTATAGGCCAATCCATCCTGATGACAGGTGACACCAATCAAAGAGGGCTTTGGCTAGAATGCATTATGCATGCACATAGGAAAACAGCACAGGGAACTTGTTATAAATAAATTCATCCTAACCGCAAAAAAAAAAAAAAAACATTGTCCCAGGAAATACATGTTCACAGTGTGCCGTGGTGCTAATGGAGAACAAATGGAGATATGTGCAGACAGAGTGATAAAGTGTTGGGAGGGTTGACTGGAACCTATAGCACACAACTGGATGTTGGGGTTGTTGATATCTGCAGTATAGCCAAGCAGCCAGGAGAAGAAATAAAGCATAACACTGAAATTGGTCATCTGGCAGAAAAAATATGATGCAGTTAGTTCTTACAGAGATTTCTGTTGACTTTTATTTAATCATTTACAATCAATGAAAAAATATGTACACATAATTTTCAGCAGGGGATCAAATAATAGAGAGGTGATTGTTGCATTGTGACCATCAATGGTTGTAGTATTAGCCATATCATGTCTTGTTACAGTAATTAACAGTACATAAACACTTGCCGTGGACAATGTAAGTGTAGGGTGAAACATTTACTGTTGTTCTATTTGGTAATTTATAATGACATCTGATATATAGTCAAATATTACAATAACATTGGCCATCTGGTGTACAGCATGTTAGCCTGGAGGGCTGACATGCTTGGGACCTATGGAATACTGGGCAGCCAGGGCCCATCCCTCCTACTTCAGAGATAAAATTATTTGCGTGTGTCAACATGACTAAACAAAGTGGTGATGCTAATTGTCCAATAATAACACTAATGTTGTAACTACAGCAGATTATAAATCCATGACTACATCTGATCACCAACCATCAAGGCCAAAATGGCTGGGTCATTCTTTTGTTTTTCTTCCTAGTCCCGCCCTGCAGTAACATAATATTAACACAACACAGGCAAAATAAAGATGTCACAGATTGCATCTTTATGAAATCTGACAAACAAGTTGGACATTAAGCAAACACTAGAATTTATTTGGAATATCACACCAGTTCTAACAGATCTAAGTTAAATCTAGCACAAATGTCACATGGCATTTGGGGATTGGTTGCTTATTAGGGGCCTGTATCCTTTCACCACAGACCACTGGAGACTTCTGACAGTGCGCAGGTCTGAAGTCTCTGGAGGAGGCATAAGTGTGAATCAGACAGAAGAGAGAAGAGAGCCAAGTCTGTGTGTTGACACAGGATCCAAAAGCCAAACACAACTGATTTGATGTCATTACTCCCGCACACGTTGGCCAGTGGCCTCCGGGCAGCTGCAGGGCTGGTCACTCATGTTTTGCCCGTTGAGGTCCCCAAGCCAAGTGGTGTGGCAGTGGTCCAGGACTTCTGTCAACCCCTGTAGCCCACCAAAATGCCCTCTTATTTTCCTCTCTGCTGGTGGTTTTGATACAAAATCGAAATGCTTCACGCAGACGGTTTAAGGTTTTGTCTGCCAAACATCTGCTTGTGCCTCCAGGACACTTACTTTACAGCCATAGGGAGTGTAGACATAGTGTGTGTGCTCAAAACATCTCTCTACCTCTTCTCTAAGGAAGTGTTCTTTAAAGACACAGCCCATACTTGTCCTAACGTGTCATGCATGCACTGATGCCAACAACATGGGCCAGCTCTCAACTAGCTTATCTTTTCGTTCCCTTGTCCTTCTCTTGGACAACAATTGTTGTTTCAGGTAAAGGTACTCTACCTTATATTTTGCTCTGATACCAACTCTGTGGACCAATTCTCAAACAATTTCAGAAATCCTCAATGACATGTATGGCACTGCAAAATACAACTGGCTACATAGAGGATTGTGGAGTATATTAAACATGTAGTAAACTGTGGAGTCTGACCACAGCAAAGTTTTCTCTTAAGTGCAATATTTATTGCCAGAACCCACAAAGTTCACAGCAGACACAATGTTAACAATGGCAATATGCTATTATAAATATATATATTTATATTTATATATTTATAATAGTCAGCATCATTCAAATGCACCAGCTCTGCTCTAATACATATGGACAGACACAGTAAGGACTGCAAAGGTCAATACAAGTTAAATTTAGCAATGCCAATGTGCTTACAGGATTAACCAACAACTGATTTCATTGATTTCCAAGTCAATATTCAGACAGAATCCTGCACTCCAGCTGTGACACCACACTTTCCCTATATGATATTGTTAGTCTACACACAGTATATAATTAGGCTGAGAAATTCCTATGCTATTGTAAACACAATTTCTTTCCCAAACGTTTTTCCCAACAGAAAAGAAAGTGCCTGGGAGCTCTCAGTGAAATTACAGAAAACTCAGAGAAAGTGTGTGTGTGTGTGTGTGTGTGTGTGTGTGTGTGTATGTGTGTGTGTGTGTGTGTGTTAATGGGACTGATCTGGTTGTTATCTCTATACCCAAGATTTGCTATAGCTGAGAACCTGTAGTCACACTGGTACAATGACAGTAACAGTCACAAAATTTGTACATTATTGTGCATGCAGTCACACTCTTGAAGATACTGTATGTACACATGCAATGTACACACAACTTGTGTGATTAACAATGTGGTGGTATTCAATTCTAGACACGAAAATACAAAAAATGGTCCCTCCTACATTGAATGTAATGTCCATCTGTAAAAGTTAAATTAATTATTTCCTTTTGTGTATCACATTAAGCTCTAATGGTACGCACAGTTGTCATGGTCATGGTCATGGTCATGGTCACAGTTCTAGGTTTACTGTGTTTTAACACACACATTTATTAACAAAAGTCTTTGTTAGGATTGAGAGGACAAATTGTCTTTCTTCCTTTCTTTGTGGTTATGAAAAACATACCAGTGATGGGCAACCTTGAGAGAAAGATTTCTATAAAATCACTAAGAATACAATCTTCTGTCTCTTGAAACAAGAAGTCAGTATTTTTTAACTCTCACTGAGAACTGATTTATTCTTATCACTTTGTCTGTTGATGGAATCCTTAATCTGAGCAGAACTTGTCTGTATTTATTAAAGAATATATTCAGTTTTAATCAAGTTCTTTGTCAGATTTGACTAACTGGAAAATAAACCTATTTAAAATGTTTATAGGCTATTTAAAATATTTTCACAGTCAGACATCTGACACCAGAAAAGTTTTGATTTGATTCTGGAACAGGCATGTTTACCGAAAGAATATCTTTAAGAATATATTTTATTTAATTTCAGTGTAACAACAATTGTTTTCAGTGTTGTCATCTAACCGCTTCCTACCATTTCCAAAAATACCTCTGTCCATCCAACTATATTGACAGAGCAGTCTCCAAGTATTAGATTAGGGAAAGCAGCCAAAATCTGAATGAGTTTTCTCAATCACCTTCCCTGTGGATTACATCCATTGATATCCTGACATTTATGTGCACAAATTGCATCTGCGTCATGGAAATGTGAAACTGTCTGTCTTGTTGCTGGTAAGTGGGTTGCGGTGACAGCATTTTTGCTGAAGAGAGAGAGAGAGTGATTCTTGGTGATGGGCAGAGGTCGGTGCATGGCATCTTGTTATTTGTGGACCAGCTTTCCTCTCATTAATGCATTAATAAACAAACCACACAATTGTCAACAATTCAATCCAGCATTGGTCCAATTGCATTCACGCACTACACATACAGTTTGTGTCATACTTGCAACTGGTTTAATTAAATTATTGCACTCAAAACGGCAATAATATTAAGAACAGAGTATGAAGTTATGTGGCAACGTGACACCCAAAGTAGTGACAGGCTGTCAACTCATCTTGGTGGGTATGTGTTCCCGAAAACATTTCAGACTTCGAATGCACTGAGCACAGTTTCACAAAAATGCCTCTAAACGCAGATGCTGATGTTATCCATTGTGTTCAGGGGTTCAGCTGAAGCAAATTCCAAATAGGCCTAACATCTTGTATAAATAATTTGATTGATGCCAAAACCATTTATATCTCTAAAATGTTACCTGTTACCTATCCACTTTGTGCCTTGTGGCAGATAAGGTCTTCCACCTTTGAAGGTCAGCTGTTGCAGCCTATGATCTTCATCCCACATTTTTTCTTTCTTTCTCAACTGTATGCCTCCAAGTTGTCTTTCGTATCCCTTTTCTTCTTTTTTCTTCAGGTATATAGGTCATCCCTATATTACAGTTGTTGCTTTGGTCTTGTCTGATGTGTCCAATCATCTTCCATCTACGCAGCTTTACTTTTTCACTCAGTGACTTCATTCTTGCCCTTTCTAGTAGCTCAGTACTGACATGATCTTACCAATGTATTCTCAGTGTCCTTTGTGGGTATCAGCTATGAAATATGTCGACTGTCTTGTTGTCTGCTTTGTTCATTTTCCATGTTTCACATCCGTACAGCAGAACTAGCACCATCAGTGTCTTTTACCGTCTCAGCTTGACTTGTCTTGAGTTGAGGTGAGCTCCAGGTGTTTTTCAGTCTGATGAAAGAACCTCATGCTTTAGATAGTCCATTCTTCTGAGATGTACCATTAATAATCTATTGGGTGTTTTGCCTAATCATAATTCAGGAGAATCTTGTTATTACAAAAAGCCCCTTTCATGTACAAATTGGTTGAGCCATGTGAAGTCATGAGAACTTCACAGACTTTTAACAATTTCACTAGCTGCTGCGAAGTCCATTAATATCATTTAAGGACAAGGGGTGTTTATAGAGCTGGTTAGATAATAGATAAGAGAGCTGATGATGTGTGATAAGTTGGATGAGCAGTTGAAGGAACAGATGATGCAATGAATTGCATATGTTACTATGTACAACATGTTGGTCTATATTGAGCGGCGAGAGTGTTTGAGCTCTTAGAGAATGCCATGGTCTAAAGAACAATCTGTTGTGAAGTGTAATCATTAAACCTATAGTGAAGATGTACCTTCTCAAAATGTGCATGTGTGTAATGTGACCATTGCATGTGTGCAATGTGACTTCTGGCTGAAACACTAGGTGTGAGCACCATTGTTTATGTTATTAAGAGTTGGGAATGTTAGTCAAAAACATACACAAAAGCTTTGTAGCATTCGTGGCTCTGTTGATGACGTGAGTCATGCCATAACATAAACATGTCCTTCACTGTCTTAGAGACACTGAATTATGATTTCTCAGTGAAATCTGTGGGTTCCTTTCTTGACGTCTACATGCCTAAAAGCAGTGAATGGAACTTACCATCTATAATATCCTCAAATGCTCTCCCTAAGGGAATATGCAAAGCTCAGAATCCTAGAATGGAAAATTAATCAGCAAATTGGCTCCATGATGAGGCACAGTAAATCTTATATCTTGCAGTCATGTTCTAGCTAGTGCACTTTGTTCTTCTCTCACAAGTCATAGTGATAGATGTAGAATATTAGCCTGATGGACCAGACTTCACTTTGTGCAAAGAGTCTTGACGCCCGATACGCATACGTTTACCTTGTGGTGGGTGGGCACTTTGTTTGATCTTTAAAGCAAACATAGAATGGAAAACCTTTTACCATAAGGTTGTGCATGGCCACAAAACTGTCATAAACATGAAACATGGTTGAGTTGTCCTTCATAAACGAGTCTTCAGCATAAGTGGGTAATTTGAAAAGAGCCTGGTTCTGATGTCACTTTATAAATCAACTGATTTTCAATTGGTTCAATTGTGGTTGCCAAAGAGCGTGTAATTTAGACCAAATGGAGCATTTAAATCGCCAGCCTAAATATAAGATTGTAATTGGGCTTGTAAAATTATATTTGAGCTTATTTTTTGGATTGGTTTGAATATATTCTATTTTAACAACAGAAAAGACGGTGGTAACTGGTAGAGTTCTGGTCAAAAATTACGGGAACCTTTTTAACTTATGATAATATAATATAATCATCAATGATTATAATCAGAGTGATAGCAGTGATAGACTTCTGTATCAACTTATGCTCTCTTGAATATTACAAATTCAAAACTTAAGTGTACTAAATATGGCCTGTAGGCCTCACAGAACGAAGTCTATGTAATTCAGTGAGGGAGAGATTGTATTAGAAGTTTTTGGTTGAGGTTGTCACTGGAAGCAAAAATAGTGAGGGGGAGAGTGAGGGATGTGTAAGTGGACACAAACACACTTACACTATCCATCAGATCTGTATATTACTATTTTTGTACATTTACTGTGGTCTTACCCATTAATTTTCTTACAGTCAATAAAGTTGAGTAAAACAACCAAAATGTTATGAAAATTATTAAAATGTGTGTTCTGTGGTCAGGTGCCTGTATGAACAAGGTCATGGAGTCCCATGACCATCCAATTAGTACATTTTTGAGGGGGACAAAATGTGATTTTAGTCAAATTTGACCGGAACGCAACCTAATTTCTAGCACCATTGGAAAATTGTCATGCTGCAACCTCTTGAAGTTAGTTTGCAGCTTGTCTGGCATGGGTGCAGAAACTCACTTGACAAAGAACTCACTGAATTTCTGCGGGTAAGTACATTACATACACCAGTACACATAGCCAGTGAATTTTAAGGTTGTAGGCTATGCGACACAGTGTCAGGGATGGTCAGCCTAACAGAAACTGAAACTAAATCTCACCACATTTTCTATAGGCTACATGATGTAAATATGCAACATTTATGGTCAATCACCATGGATCATGCAACATTAACAAAATACCTCATAAGGGGAGCGAGAGAGGACAAACACAACTGTGCTGTTACAGTACACTGTGTCATGACTGTGTGGTGATTCCCTGCAAAGTATTTTGGACAGTCTAGCCAAGACCTTTCAAAGAATACTTTGCTGCCGGCAACCTCAAGCCCTAATGTGTAAAGTCTTTTAAAGGCAGCACAAGATAGCTCCTATTCTCATTATGGCATGCTTGCTTTAGCTCCCATCAAGCACAAGGCTCGGTATGCTAATGTGATTGGAAACATACTGCTGTCATCATTGAAAAATGTCCAGAGTGGGCAGGTAATGTGAGGTAATGTTTTCCAAATAAGGTGCTTGTTTATTTTGGCACTCTGTCTTGGCTGTGAATCGTGCAGACATGACTGCTTTCTGTATCTGATTGTGTGACAAAAAGATACATTCTCATCTCAGCTATTCAGTCAAAGCTTACAAAGCCTCATTGTGGGTTTTTTTTAAGTTTATGACAGTTTGTAAACAGACAATTGGAGTGACCTTGACAATTTTTTATTACTGGCTCTTGTAATGAAATGGTGTCTGCCTTGGCCATTTCCCAGGATACCTTTTTCTTTTTGTTGTTACTGTCTCATTTTTCCTGCCTCAGTACACACATCAAAGAGAGAGAGAGAAAGACAGAGCGAAAGAAAGAGAGACACACACACAGTTGTCTTTATTTGCTCAATAGACTGTTGACTGCTGTTGAGTAGACTGCCTAAAGAACAGGCTGGGGATTCCATTTAGCACTGTTGGGATTCCCTGCTGTAGTTACTGTTCCCTCAGCCACTGTTCAACAGATGCCAAATTTCTCCCCTACTCTAAGGGATTTATCAGACCATTTGCAAGTTACTCCACCAACCTTAAAGTAAATGCACAGTGTCCACATGAGGGGATAAACTAATGCTTATGTACAGATAGCACAAAACCATAATTCAAAGGATAAAGTAACAAACAGATTGAGTTATATTGTTTCCTTTGTGGAGACTGTGTATAATTGTGCACTGGTGTAGACTGGTGTAGACTTTCTTCTCGTCTGGCAGGAAATGCATAAGAGACCAACTTAACAACTTCAGGCTTGAATAATTATTTAAGTCCATTTATAAGTCTGCAGATGATGAATGTGCTGTATTTCATAGTCACATTACTCATTAGAAATTATGGTTGTCAGAATATTGTAGTACTTTTGTCTTTTTGAATGTAATTCTGTTCTTTCTCCCTAGCAATTATCTGTCCTGCTTATCAGCTTGAATGCATCTCCTCCTAGATGTTCCTGACCTCTGCCAAAGGCTGTCAGCCGAAAAGTGTTAGCATATGCTTTGGCATTGTCAGGCAGTGAAATACCATGTAGCAATCAGGGCCATTTCTGAACATCTGGGGTCCTAAGGGACAGTTATCTTGAGTGTCCCCCCTACCTGCCTCAATGAAATTAGTTGTGTTAGCATTCATTTTTTAAAAGAATAATAATGGGCTAATAAAATAGTTAAAAAAAAACAATGATGTCTGAGAATGAAAACAATTACAGATAATAACAGCTTTAAGTTTGACATTATAGGGGGTCATCACTCTCCAGCAATCTCCACTTCAGACATTTCAGGACCAAGGACAGCTGCCATGCTCAAACATGCTCATATCAGCTCTGTAGCAAGACTATTGATGGGAAAACTAGTGAAAATCATGCTACCATGGCCTTGGCGACAAATATGAGTCACCTTTGAAGACTAAAGCATACTACACAGTCTCCCTTACCACATAGAGCAACACAGTGGCAATATGTAGGCCCACTCCACAAGAGAAAATATCTTCCCATTATACAACATTTCAGCTGGGCATGGCTAGTTGGGTAGCAAGAACAGCCTATTATCCAATGGGAGTGAATAGCATCATTACTAAACAAACTCTTCGTGTCAATTTAACCAAGGTAAAATTATATTTTGTTATCATGATCTTTTTAACTAAGATGCATGTATTAGAAGTTATTGATGTTTGTTAGATAATAGCTAAGCTACAATCATCTATTTTACTTTTTAGCTAATAGCTTAGCTACAATTGTCCATTAATTAGCATACACATAGGGCTAGCTGTAAGATACTTCTGGGTGGTAGAACACTATTGTTTACCAGCGTTCTAAACTCCCCTATATGTCAATTCATCTGGCAGTCCTATATGAAGGCAATCTATGACACAACATGCATGTTGAAATGACTTTTGCCCAGCAATGGAAAAAGACTCACTGAGCTAGCCTGCCAATAAGCCAACCAAACTAAATCACCCCACTGTCTAGCAACTTCATGCCATGCATGCTTCATGCCACATTCATACATTGTGAGAACAGGTGTATATCTAAAATACATCCACTCACACCTGCAATGGCTGATAAAACAGGATCAGTGCAATTAGCAGAGAGTGGCTGGACAAAATGGAAGTAACACAAGTTATGTGGTAACAATCATTGCATGCACTGTTAACATAACTCAATATGATATAATATGATGGGACAAGACAGAAAAAACTTAGGCTACATGACTGATGTAAAATGCATAAAACTGCATAACTAAAACAAAAAATTGCCTATGCAATTCTTAATTGTATTAATTATTTGTGTGTCAGATGATGCAACAATAACGACAATAAATGTATCAGTAGTACAGATTCACCCCATTTAAGAACATTCAGTTCCAATAAAAAAGAAAATCCCAGTGAACTGCAGTGCATTACACTGACCGTGTAATGTGTGTGTAATTGCTATAGGAAGATGGGGGCCTTCATCAGTAGTATATAACACCATGGTGGATTTAGGATACTCATTTTGGCATAGAACACAGCAGGTAAGAGTAGAGGAGCTGCTGGCAAAGACACAGAAAGAAGATTTTATTTCCTGTCTCCTTTTATGATGCTGTAAATATGGAGAATGTAATAACACTATTATAAATATGCAAAAAAGGATGACAGGAAAGAATATAATGCACTTAAGGAACAATTACAGACATACATCACAAGCACACTGTCAGGATGATAAATTGAACCGAGCAGAGATAAATAACAAGACACACAATATGTTTGCTTTGTGAGAGTACAGCAAGTACAATAGGATGAAAAATAAGAGTAAAAGGCAATTGATTTCTAACAATATCCAGTTAAGTGATGTCATTTCAAGTAATTTTATTGCACGGTTCAAAGAGAGATGTTTAAAAAAGTGGTGCATATTGTTTGTGAAGCACAAAGCTCCTTTTATAACATGTGCTGCTCTGTGTATGCATCAAATAAATCATAAGATCAAACAGAAACTAAGTTTGGACTCTTGATCTAAAATTCATCACATAATGGTCTTAGGCCCTAAAACTGAGGCAGAGTGACCAGTTTGCATGCATCTTTCTTATCCTTACTGTTTAAGTTTCACTCCACAGAGATGCATTATTTAACTAGTTGAATAATTAACCAGTGGTCCCACAGATGCTATCTGACCTGTGGAAGATGTGTGTGTAGATATAGCATGTGTTTAGCATTAGCAAGAAGAGTACAATTAGCTGCGAGCCAAAGCAGTGTTCAAAGCATGTGATCTTAAATCAGCTGGACATTCTCAGATCTTTCACAGATACATTTTTAAACAACATGAATGATGTGTGAATTTCAAAATGTGTGTATTTTTTATACTTATGCTTATATTCTTATGAATTTTCTCTTGCACTGAACAGGCTATGTATCTGTGTTCTTGAGCTAACAACACTGTTTATGAGAGAAGCAACTGCTTGCATTTTAACCACTCCACAGAACTCACAGCTAGTTTAAATTTAATGCATTCAGGCTGCATCAGTGGTCATATTAGCCAAGACCATCATGGCTCACTATTTGCATGCAAGGAGGGTCTACTTCTTGAGTCCTCTTGAGTCCTTAGACATGCTGTTCTTGTTAAAATTTCATATTTCGGTCTATATATACGCAAGGAACTCTATATGATAGCATGATACATGTTAGATATACCAGTGTTTTCCCTCCCCATCAAAGTTTGGTTTGACCTCAAGGGTTGGGAGTAAGAAATTAATACTGCTGCAACCAGCACTGTTTCCACTCTTTAGGTCCTGAGCAGGCACACATACATTTTTTATGCTGTTTTGCTCCAACATCTGTACTATATGTGCTTCTTTATTTAAACACGCCATCATGTAAATGCCCCACTACGGGCAAGATTTGTAGGGAATGGCTTTCTGCATATGTTGGCACAAAGTGCTGTAAAGCCATGGTGTATTTTTAATTATTTTTGCGTATGCAGGGTAGTTTTGCATTTATATTTACATTTGCAAATATACTGCTTTCCCATTTGAGCAGTTTATATAATACATTTTAAGCAGATGCTATTTGCACACCGGTGTACATAACCAACAATGCTGTTTACACCCGGTGGGCATAGTATAGGTGGCTGTTTACATCCGGTTGTATATAGCAGTGCTGTCAATCAATTTTTAAAAATGGTAACACTTTAGCTTAAGGGACACATCTTCACCATTAATTAGCAGCTTATTACCATGCAAATTAATAGCATACTAGTCATTTGTTAGTCATTACAAGTCGCTTATTAATACATTATTCTGCATGATCTTATTCTACCCATAGTAGACCAGTAATTAGACTTTCTCCAATACACACCCAACGTGAAAAGGTGTAGTTGCCACAGGCTGTCTATGACAGGGGTGGCCAAGGGTGACTGACCGTATGATTTCTTAACACCCACATTCCACATTTGCCACAATTGGCCACATTTGCTTAGCACTATTCACCAAATTGCTTTGAGTGGAACTAACTACCCTTTGACCACACAGTCAAGTCTAGTGAATTCCTTTGTCATGCTTTAATTTTTTAAACATTACCGTTAAAAGAGACACTGCATATTTCAACAACCTTGTTGTTGTTACAAAAAAGGGCTGCTGAAACACACTGGCAAACAAAACAAATCCAGTGGACGAACTTGACCAATACACAGCCCTTGCGGTGTGTGTGTAGCAGGTATAATGAGGGTGCTAGCAGGTAGTGTGATGTATGCGTCTGCATAATTAATTTGCATTAAAAAAAATAATTAATTGAAATTTTTACTTGAATCACATGCATTAACACGTTAACAATGACAGCATGGAACAGCAGAGACAAGCACCCGGGTGTCTAACAAACAGTGCTATTTACACCCAAGTATACTTATGTGTATGGAAACAGCATCAGAGTCTTCATCTGCTTTTCAAAGTGGAAAGTGGAGATGCTTCCTTATGAGGCCAAAATTGATCTGCCACTGAGCAGGCATTGCAGCAATACAATGTAGTTGTAGCCTAATGCAGTTTTCATGTCCAAAGTAAGCTTCTGTATTCCTATAGCCTACATATGAACTGCAAAGTATTCCTCTCTGAGTAGCCTATGAGGCTCTAAAAGATAATTATACATTTCCTACAAAGTCCTGCTCCTCAACAGATCATGTACACAATCCCAATAACTTTCTGATCTCCTTGCACCTACAGTCCCCTGTGGTCCTCTGATTAGGACCATTTGGCCATTTTTTTTTAGAAAATGGGACAGAACTTCCATCACCATCTTGGCACTCCATGAGGAGTTTTAACAGATTTCCTTTCCCTCCGGAATGAGATTTGAGCGAAAAGATCATCCTACAAATAAGCCAGGTGAACAGCTTCCAAGTCTATTGGCTACAATGCCTCTGGTTGGATAAATGCCGTGGAAAAGAAAATATCATGCAATGACTGTCTAAAGATGGAACAATTTCCCCTCACAACTGGCACCCCACATATACAGTATGAACTCTATATTCAACATTAAAACACAAGAGGAATGTGAGTCCACATCTCTGTCCTCTTGTGGCCAATTAGACCCTCAGTCATCAAGTGGGGATATTTGCCTTTGTAAAAGAATGGACTAGAGATTACTTCATATCTTCATATCTACTTTTGTTGTCGTTCGGAATATTGTAAACCATTTTTAAAACAATCTGCTATTAAAATAAACAAGCAATTCAGTGCAATTGTAACAGAATGTTTGTAAGTGCCCTCCCTCCTTCCTGCCTTTCATTCTCTGTTGTTGATTATTTGTTTTAATCAGTGACATAAAAGTTGTCATTATTTAACCACAGATCTGGTTCAGATTTAGTCACTACCATTGTTATAATGCACAGTTGTTCAAAGTTATTCAGAGACTAAAACTTGAGGTTGAGTAGGGGATCCATAAATAGGATCTGATCTAATGCAGAGTGCTGCTCCATTTGTGTAAGTTAAGGACTAAAGCCTTTTCCCTCTAGTCTGCCCGAGATCTGCTGAGCTCATCAGAGCCAGGGTTTAATGCCTAATACCTGCATGAAACCCCCACCCACAAAAGTGTTTTTTTTTTTTTCCAGAGGTGGATGGATGGAGTGTCTCATGCTAAAACAATGTGTGTCTTCATTCTCTTCTCCTAGCAATTCTTGTTTCATTTTAGTGAGAGTAACTAAAAAATATGCACAGTCCCTAATAATGGCATGATTAAATAATGTATAACTAAGTGTAATTTAATAGTCTGTCATATTGGATTGTAAATTTCATCTATCTTCCTTTTTTAGGTTCCTCTTGTTTTTTCTGTGTATTTTAAAAGGGAAACATAGTGCATGTGGTTCATGGAGCAATTGGAAAACCAAAAATATTCAAATAGTTTTAGTTACATTTTTTGTCACGTCACAGCGTTTTCTTTATGAATTTTCATGAGAGCACTTTTGGAATACATACAACATTAAAATACAAAAAGAAAAAAGAACAAAACTAAGGTCTGAAAATTCCCAGAGCCATTTTTGACTATTTTCAAATCTGTGCACGTGGACTGCATGTCTCCAGTTATGGTTTGGCATATTACAGAGGAATAATTGGTTGTTCTCTTCTCAACTGACAGTGTAAAGAATCGATACCATGATGTTATGCTATGAAGTTATTTTGTCCAACCTTGAAAACCTTAAAAATGTGTCCAAACAAAAGTATCAGTGCTTGTTGTACCAATGAGCTAAATGAACACAAAGCTTTAAGTTAGTCATGAAGCTATATTTAGAAGGGTTTATGTCAAGCTTTTTACTGAAGAAGTTTTATGGACCTCCCAGATGGATTAAAATGTGCTATATGTAATTACCCTGACAAGATGTTTCTTTGCATTACATATAGGCCTACCATTTCCCCTCTGGGTATCTTTGACAAAACTGGAGCCATTTTCTATATGTGACCAGCACCATTCAAACACGTAGGATACTGTGTTCAATGTTGAATGAAAATTTGCATTGAGATGGACAGGGATCCCTGCACAGGGATAAGAAAAAAGAATATTAATTATATGTGAACAGAAATGATCTATTCTGGCCCACTGGCTGAGTCCATTTCATTTACATGAGTATGGTACTTTGTTTAGCCCCTCACCCTAGGGCTTGACAGATTGTTCCCTGGACCCTCAATTAAATTTATCAGGTAATTAGTTTTCTCTTGGACAAAACCAAGTCGGGGCAACAAGCTTTCCCGATGCCCTTCTTGGAGCAGGCCTCAAACATCAGTACTGTGGTGCGCAGCTGGACAAAGAGCAGGTGAATAAATCATGGCCTCTCTGCAGCCATATTACACATGGATTGCAACTGTAGTGATGGAGTTTCTAGCAATGAGTATACCATTCAAACAAGATTTCTAGTAACACTTAGTCCCAACAACAGAGCAGCCAAAACCGAATAGTTTGTTTATTGATTGTTAATAAATGCTCTACTTGTCATTTATTATCAATCCATTTATTATGTGTGGCAACAACGCCTGGCACATCATGCACAGCTGCAACTATATATTAAGAGTTCATCAAAAAGTACGGTAACATTTTATCTGCTTGCTCATGTTGCGATTCATGCAAATGGTTCGTATTATTTTAGGATGTTAGTTGCAATAAGCTAGTTAATCTACCAATAAACCGCATAAGCTTTGTAAGCAATAAATATACTGTTAGGTAATGGCAACTTTGTTATTACCGTACTGTGGACCAATATAGTAAAGTGTCACCATCACTCCTTGTCATGATCATATTTAGTGTAAGTCAAGCAATTATTAACAAAATATCAACATGTGATACAAGCTGGTCACGAGAAGCCAATTTTGATCAAAAGGAAACCTCAATTGAATTTGAATTAAAAATATGTATCAGAATAGTGTAATAATAAGTTCACAATTTGTTGCAAATTGCTTTATCTGTATTTGTTTTGTTGTTTCCATATTATGTTTTGTTGTTTTAATGACAGGAAAAAAATACATTTCTCTATGAAGGTGTTTAAAAATCATGCAGCACAGGTTCAAAGATTTAGCAACAGAAATCTTTTAATATACAATATAATTGACTTGGGATTTAATTGTCTCAACACCTGAATCATTAACAAACATTTGAGATGCAAACAAGGTTAACATTAGAATAATATCTGCTCACCTTCTGCTGCTGGTGGTTGCATGCACAGTAAAGGGGATAAGAGCTGAGAGTCATTATGCATGCATGGCCCTCTGAGGCAACAGCAATGGCCCAGAGGCACACTCCCTACACACATAACACAAGATATTATGGGCATGGCAAGAGCATGACTCCTAGGGATACACTGTGAATTTTTATCTTGACTTGTAATAAACACTATTCATGAATCATAGCTTGCACATGTCTGTGTGTGCTGTGTATTCTGTCTGTCTGTGCGTCTATTGTGTGTGTTTGTGTGTGGGGGGGGCTAGGTTTGAGGGTGTTCAATGTGTATACACACATTCCTAGTGTTCTGAGGAGTCTCTGTAGGCAGCGCTGGAGTAAATAATGGGCTTTTCCTGCAGCTTGCGGAGACCGAAAGGCTCTCTGGCCACCCTTTGGGGGTTGTGTCAAAGCAACACAGACAAGACAACATCCCCCGAAGGGCAGGAAGCCTCAGACTAAACACACGTCCACTTCATCCCAGAGGGGCCATGGGTGAACGAGAGGAGAAGTGCACATTCAGGCCCTTTTCATATTAGCATACACCCCCGTGCTACAGGTGTGTGCATGTGTGTGTTTCTCTCTCTGTTCAGGGGCCATCTGACCTTTTCTTTGTCTCTGTCTGAGACGTCCCTGGAGTGTGGAGCTGAGCTGCATGGGTGGCAAAAAAGCACTCTGAAAGGCTTTCATTCAGCCTATTTACATCATAGTGCAGTGCTGTTTCTGACAGTACACCACAGGAGAGAGATGATGACAATATAGCACAAAAATAATCTATTATGCTACCTGCATCTGAATTATATGAGGATTGGAGATTTTTTAACAACTTGTCACTCATTATAAAACTTTGACATATTTCCTTAAATATAAATGAAAATATGCAATATAATGACTTGAATATACCATAATTTCCCAATTATTAACCAAGGTTAATGCATTGATTTTGCAAAATTGTATTATCTATGAGGTTAATACATGGAAATGTATTTCTTTTCATCTTTCTTTACTTTGTCATGTACTCATGATCTGATTGTGATTCAATAGGTAATGTTTAGTAAACTTATACAAGCTAATACATAGGAATTTTTTGTAGCTTGCACAAAACATTGGCCTGAGTTTTTATACATGGTGCAGCTTATATTTGGGAAATTACTGTACTGTAATATGTACCAGCATCACAGCATTCAACATCACAGAATTATATACTAACTCCATTCCTCCTTGTTCTTGATAATAAATGAGTACATTTAACACCCATATAAGGTGCTTGAGGCCACTCTTTTTCCAGTGATAAATAATTGAACACTGGTCAAGGTTACTCTCTTCTGCTGCTTTCAAATGCATGGGATGCCAGGATACTATTAACACATGTTTCTTTACCTTCCTTTTTCACATGCCACACCACAACAGAAAGCTTACAGGTTAGGCTCCAATCACATTGATTGGAATGATATGTACTTATCAATATGACACATATTTTTTACTGTTACATATTGAAGCTGTGATGATGTTCCTGAATGAATATCCATAATACACAGAGTGTTGTCCTTTTGATGTTGAGACAGTTTATATCACACATTTTGAGACAGAGCAGCAACTACATCAGCACTATGCAGAATGTTTGCCCTAAATACCATGCTTGAAATACAGAGAAATGAGTCTGTGAAACCTCTGAGGCTTGTCTGGAATACATGGTATTTGCACGGAACATTGCCATCATGAATGAGCTTGACCTTTTTCAACTGTTTTAGACAAATTAGCTACCCCACAACGGGATGTCGGAATGTTGAAAATTCATGAAAAGAGACATTTCTACATTGTGTTCCTTTAGCATAATGTAATGCTAATAAAAGAGAGCTGAGAGTATTAATGCTGCAGTGTCTTCTGTGTATATGTATGGGTATATAATAAGTTATAAATACTCTTTCAAAGTAAAGCTTTTATGCTTTTCTTAACATAAGTCTTAACATAAGTCAAGAAAAGCATTTTTTAATTATATTTTGACTGGTGTTATAAATCATGACCTTGCCAAAGACTCTTATAGATTGAGAGTCGCTCATTGTTCATAACAGTCACTCAACCACACAAGCATCTTGTCCTCTTTGCCAACCAACAGGAAGTGAACTAAGTCTATAAAGGATCATTCCAATTTCAAGCTCCACTTAGTTTTTATTCCTCAAACACATTGTGTGAGTGAGTGTACAGTATTCAAGCGTCCAGGTTGATTTACTTTCATCTCTTAGTATATCTCAGCTGTTGTCAGCGCTCAGTATGGGTGTTGCATTCGCCAAAAGCTTGTAGCTTGATACAGAAACATAGAGTTCAGAAATTGAATAGTTTATGTATTCATGAGTGTTTAAGGGATAATGAAAAAAAGGAAAAAAAAACACTTCATATTAGCACACAAATATTCACCATTAACTAGCTGCTTATTAACATGCAAATTAATAACATACTAGCCATTTGTTAGTCACGTATTAATACCTTATTCTACCCATAATAGGCCATTAACTAAGAATTTTTCCAGTGTTAACTGTTTAACGGTTTCTGTTATACTACCTTATAAACCCAATACTAACCAAAGTATATTAAGATCATAAATCATGTACAACAACTAACTGTAAATACAGAAATTAGGAGTTAATATTGGAGAAATTTCTAGTTAATAGTCTATTATTGGTAGAATAAAGTAATGCAGAATAAGGTATTAATAAGTGATTTGTAATGCTAAATAGTATTTCATCAATTTGCATGTTAATAAGCATCTAGTTGATGGCAATTGTGTGTGCTAATATAAAGTGTTAAAGGGTTACTGAAGGTGAAAACCAAAACGGTCATAAGAGATCACTACAATGATCTCTATATCTTGTGATATGAAAGTTCAGTGTTAATGAAATTTGTTTGTTTGTTGTTGGAGACTTGTCTCAGGATTACTCTTTGAGCTAATTTTTAAGTTAGCTAATAATTACATATACCATGTACTAATATGATTATGATCATGCTGGAATAGATTAAGTACAATCAGTAGATCTATCCTCAAGCATGTGGGTAAATTTGGCCAGCATTAAATATGAAAAAACAATTAAACCGAAGGCACATTTTTTTCCCGTTTGGCCAAATTTTTAGCTGTTACTATACCCATATTACTCATACACATATCAGCTTTATGCTGTAAACATACAATTGCTGATATAGCAACATGTCCTACTGGCATGCCAGCTTGACAAGATATGTATTTTTAATGCATTAAGACTGCAGAGGTCTTCAGGCTGTTCAGACTGAATAATAATTGGCCTGTAAGAGCTGTCTGTCACTCAGCCAGTTTCTTGGTGCTCTAGCAGAATCCCTGAAACAAATGTCAAGATTTGACTTTTCTATAAAATTTTAAACCTCGCCTACATTTGTGGAGTCCAATTAATAAAGTCATAATTTTTGTCTCAGTTTACAATACAAAATCTTCCAAGAACATTATTAACTCCAGAATAAATTCTAATGTCTGAACAGTTATGTTTTCAATAGAAGTTAACAGTTATGTTTTAAACAGAGGTTAATTAAGCAGGTATACAATTATGGTAAGATTCATTAGGTTGTTATAACAATGTTATAGGATGTTGAATGCTGGTATGATTAATAAATCCTGATCAATTTGTTCGACAAATAAATTATTATGACTTGTATTGCCATGTTGCTTTTCCTGGGAGATATTTTCAGGTTAGGGGAGGAGAGAGGATGAATGACTTCCTGTAGGCTTAAGCAGACACAGAGTGACACAGCAATTTGCCAAGTCCACAGGACGAGATTTGTGTCAGACGTAGATCCATTCAGGGACTGGAGTCTCTCACTGTCTCACTGGGTGCACTATCTCCAAGCCAGGACATAATGGAGTGACTCACCACTGTGGACTTAAAAAGATTTGACATACAGTATGTAACAAACACACGTAATGGCACAGCACTCTAACCCTGAAATACAACCAGGAAAACAATCTGCAATACTGGTGTGTGGAAAGAGAGTTACTTGCCATTCCCTCAACAATTCTCTCTCTTTCTCTCCCTCTCTCTTAAAGGCAGTCTAGAATTCTAATCACACCCATATATCATATCATATTGCTCCTCACAGTCCTCAAGCAGAAAAGCCCTAGATCTGGACATGTAAATGAAACATTGCTTGGTCCAAGGAAATAAAACAACAACCCAGCAACCCACTTCCTCATAGAATAGAAGGGAGGGATGAAATCTGATGGCTTGTTGAGCTCAAATATCACCATACATTCCTGAAACCAAATCACAGGCTCTGTCTAAAGGCTTGACACTTTAACAGCATTTTATCACACACAAGATTACAATACTTCTACTGTGTTAGGGTAGTCATTATAATCAGACCAAAAAGTCTCATGTTTGGCTAAGCTTACAAGCACAAAAGCTATCAGGGCCTCTCTCTGTTGTAGCACTGAAACCATACCAACCAGTAGGCAACGGTGGCTTTGCTGAGAAATTGTCCACAGTGGATCATCTCTTTTCACTCACTCTCCCTCTGTCTCGCTCTCTTCCCCTCCCCCCCTTCTCTCTCCGTCTGTGTGTGTGTGTGTGTGTGTTTTCACAGTGAAAGAAATTCTTGCATTCTTTCATCATGCTTACCTGCAGAAGAGATTAAGAGAGATGCATTCAATTATAATATGATATGATATATAATATAGCCACTCATAATATGATAATTAAAAACAAACAAACAAACAAAATGATTTAAACATCATTGTTAAATTGCTTTGAATATTCATAACATTCAATCCCAGACAGTCACTTTATTCTATTGTGTTGCTTGAGAGATTCTCACTGCAGTACTGCTATGTTTAATTGCATTACAACAAACCCAATCATTATTATCTCTTTGCTGTGCCAGCAAGCCCAGTCACTTCAGAAAGGATACACATAGTTAAATGAAGACAAAATGAACCAATAAAGGGCTCTGTTACACAAATGCAATCTCTTTCTTTGTGCAATATAATGGTTCAAATTGTTGTTTTCCTAATAACATACCCCAGTCAGTTATGAGAAGCTGCTTTGAATTACTTTTTTGGAAATGTTCTTCATTGTCGATGGGAAACAGAAACAATGTTAGGGCTTTTTACACTTTCAGAGTCTGCATTTGTATTCCACCACAAAAATGAACAGTGGTTATTTACACCGTTTAAAGACGGTTTGACTATTAAGGTCATAGTTGTTCCCACAGGGTTTCTGTTTGGACATTTTAAATGGACCCTTTTCATTAGTTCATATGGCTGTTTGATATGATACACTAAACATAGTGGATAGCCTAGTTTGGCACTGTGTAAGCAATAAGTCCTGAGAGGCCATGGGTTATGCTGGTTTTGCAGTAGCTAAAGGACATGTTACATTGTAGAGTGACAATATGTGGCATAAGTGGTGGCATATCAGGATTTTACAACGCATTGAATCATAATGAAGGACAGAACTATCCGTTTGAGATTTTCTTTCTTTTTTTTTTCTTTAAATCTGTTTGACCAATAGACCTACGTCACATCTTTACATTTGTGCCTATGCATTAGATACATTTGCATTACATCCAGATCCCTAGTCCATACTTCACATATGCACATCTCTTTCATGTGCCTTACACTTTGGCAGAATTAGTGTTAACATCAATCCCTCAATAGTGTGCATATTAGCATGGAGCCTTCAACTTATTGCCTTGTGATGGCCACTGTGGAAATGGGGAGGGTATAGTTGGTATGCTTTGAAGTCTCCCAATTTCTCTACCTCCTTTCTTCACATTGATAGGAGGAAAGTTTCGGGTCACCTTGCTCTGTGATTGGGATCATTATGAAGGCACACACACGCAACATCAACCGCTTTCTCTGGAGATTGACTCCTTAGTCAGCCGTGATGCAGCCCTCACTTTCCTTGACTTTGAATTGGACTGCAGGGGTGGAGAATATCCTCTTAACTTCACTTTTAAATGCACATGAGGGGGCACTCTCATTTGAAGCCTGTTGTAGGTGTGTGCTGCTCTTACACTGAAGCCTCTGTGATGAAAAGTATAGTTTCTTACAGATTCAGAAATACAAATGTACTGTGGAATTGTTTTTAAACTTTCTAAGCTACTTTGTAGAATCAGTATATTTGTAGATTTCAGATTTGAGCTGTAGGACTGCGTACTAGATAAAGAGTGCATATTTGGCTTGATAGCTGGCCTTGGTCCTGGAATGCCTGAAGCAAAGCTTGCTTGTGAACGATGTCTATTTGCACTCCTTATGGTTATAGAAGACTGTGAGAGAAGAATCCCTGGTGACTAAACGGAGGAGTGATAAATGATAATACCAGGGCGCATGACATGGATAAGCAGACGGGTTTAAATCTCCTAGAAGGCAGGAGACAGGTGAGTTGATGGCTGTCAATCACTCCTGTGGCCTCCTCCCAAACTATGTCTAGGAAACATTTATTATTTTATGTGCAGAAACTTGAGACAGAGTGGTTGTTGCTGCGGTTGTTGTCACTTATACCCATGTACTTGACCAGAAATATGGTAGTGTGATGTAGTGGTTGGGGTTGCTAATGGTGGGGCATGTATCTGTGGTTGTGCATTTGTATAAGCACTTGTATAAATATGTGTTACTATTACACTATTGTGTATATATACTTTTTTCTTTTTTGACTGCTATGACAGTCTCCACTGTGAGACACAAAAACATTATCTAATCTTACCTTGTGCCATGTCAACATTTAAAAAGTAAAGTACAATTTTCACCTTGTTAGAAACTAATCATCATGCATGTATTTCATAATGGATACATTTTTTTATTCTTTCTAATACTGCAATCTATACTGTGACTCCCGTCAACTAACTAAATTAAGACTCAGTTCTGGGCATGTGCAATGTCTGTTTAGACAGTGTTCATGGGAGGCAAAGTGTGCTTTCTTTCCTCTGGCTCAGAGGCCTTTAAGACATGACACAGTCCATCCTCTGTCAATGGCAACACAAGTAACCTGGTAGCTGGTATCTACCTTGCTTTTTAATCATTCACATTCACTCACTGCTTCTATGGGAGTTGTAGTTTTAGCCACACTCTTTCTCTCTGTCCTGCTCCTCAGGGATCACATTCTCTGGCACACACAGCTGACACATAGTCTGCTGTTCTTTGGGGACTTGCCCTCTCTCTCCTGGGTCTGATGGCTGGCAGGGGCAGGATAGGACAGGACAGGAGGTAGCACTGTTTTGCACCATGTCTGGAGTGCTCCCTCATTTGTCTGGGCTTGTCCCCACGTCCCCACGTCCCCTCCTCCTCCCCTACCCAGAGTGCCACTGCCACTGAGGCTGTGACTGTCACCAGGACCCCTTATCATGGTTCAGTGTAGGGTGAAATGTAACCTGTTATCCACCTCAAGCTACCTCCTCCTGCTGCAGACGGGGAAGATAGCAACACAGCAACTCATGCTTTGTGCGTGTCTGTGTCTGTGTGTGTGTGTGTGTGTGTGTGCGCGTGTGTGTGTGTGTGTGCGTGTGTGTGTGTGTGTTTGTGTGTATGTGAGAAAGTATGTATAAATCCAAGGTGAAGAAGAACCTGTTATCTACCCTGCTATCCATGTGGACTGTGTGTGGACTGACATAGATGCACTTTGGTCTGCATCCTGTGTGTGTGTTACAAAAGTGAATCAATGCTTTTCTTTTCTAGAAATGAAGAATAGTCAATGGTGGGTAACAGCTCTGACCCATGCTCTCACATTGAAAGTTTTTGTTTGTTTGATTGTTTTTTTAATAAAGAAAAACTCCATGCCTACATTTCAGCCACTCCAAAATGAACAAAATTCATAACATGAACACAAACACAGAGAGAGAGAGAGAGAGAGAGAGAGTCCCCAAAGCCTGGCATTCAGTAACAGACAACACAGTGTTGCGCATGCCAAGCAGGGCCCATTTCACTCTGTTTCCAGGGGAACGCAGACTCTTAGCAGTGCAATGGAGACCGCCCCCACTTCACCCACATAGGCCATGTTCAGATAGCGGGTAGGGGGTACGGGGGTGCCGGGAGCTTTTTGTCTTCTATTTTAGGGATGGGTTAGAGGGTTGAAACCAAACCTCAAGAGCCGCTCAGAACTGACAAGAAAACCTGAAATTATAGACATAGAAGTTTCAATTTATTTTAAGCATGTGTTTTCAGATGCTTAACCAGTACAGATGGTCTATTCAGTGTTTAAAGAGCCTCATCCCACTCTATGAAGGTGACAGACAGAAACACATGGCTTTACTTTTAAGAATTTATGCCGTTTGTAAAATGCATTACCTTCTACATAAATGTGAAATGTTGCAAAAGTAAGAGTTATAAAAAAAAAAATAATAGTTTAATGATGGCTTAGCAATAATGGTTTAGTAATAATAAGTTTAGTAATAATGGTTTAGTCTCGACACTTCAAACTGTTGCACCTGGTTGACACTGTGAAAGTGTCTTGACAGCTTTTGTTTGCTTCTTTTAAGTCATTGTGCTACTTGGATTACCCCCGACCAGCTTCACCAAAACTACTTGATACCACTCAGGAAAAACACACTTAAGTTTCCGTCGGTTTTTACCACTGAGCCATCCATCACAGCAGGACCTTATTCACAGATGGGCTATCCAGAAGATAGGAGTGGAATCCTGCTTTCTTTGGACTGAAACATTTGCACAAAAGGACACTATCAGTAGGGCTTTACTTGACCAGAGCTATAACAATAAAATTTTAATTCACTTGTACTTTCCAAATACAATTTGGTATTGGAATATATGCATCTTTCTTGTGAGCTTTGAAATGCAGTTTATTTACTCTGTTCCAAAAGCCATTGCTTGTGTTGAAAAACATTTTTCTCTGTTCTTCTATCTGTTCTCATATGAAGTCCAAATAGCAAGATAATCAGTTGTGATTAGTTTCTTATTAGTTGTGTCTTCAAGAGGAGGGTTCTCAAATGGACCAGCAGAGCATATTTACAATAAACAAATTAACACAAACACAGGATTGCCAAATGACTGCTGACATCATCACATAGTAGCAATGATAACATATAACAAGAACATATGCACAAATTCTCAGGAAGATATTGGTACACATGTATGCAAAATATGCAAAATTCTACACAATGCAATAGTTCTGCATGATGTCTTGACTAAGACAGTCCACACTTTAAAAGGAATTAACTTCTGTGCACCACCATATGCTAAAGGCTGGCTGAAGGTAAAACCACTGACTCTGTCACCTAGAGTGGAGGAGTGGGGTCGGGTGGCAGACGAGGAGGCAGCAGAGCACGGCTATCGAGATGAGCTCAGACAAGGGCACCCAGAGCGGGAGAAGCACGGCTATTCTGTCAGGCCCAGCACTCCTCTCGCTGAGCACCAGGGGAGCCAAGCTCCACGCGCCCCCACGCCGGGGCTCCTGCGGCAGCCAGGTGTGATCTCTCTTCTGAAGGGCGACGGACGCACAGGGGGAAGCACAGCTGTCAGAGCACATATGCCTGCTCTTAAAGCTGCGAGCACGGTGTTGTCGGCCAAAGCCATCTTAAGGCTGAGTAATGAAAAGGCAACTGGTGCTGCATACAAAATGAAGTGCAAATGTTTCTGCTGTTTCATGTTGCACCATGGATCTGACTTTTATTTCTTTGCCATTTTCCTGCAAATGTATGGTTGCAATCAAATGAATTTCTGTGGTATGCTATCTTGTACCTCAACAACTGCACCTTAACTATGTAATAAACTTACTGGGTTGGATGCAGTTGCCGCATTATCGTTCCCCAGAACCATAATTCCAACTATGAGATAGTAGCTGGCACAGGTATTTATTATAAACAAAATCTACGCACATCAAGGACTCTTGAAGTGAATTAGCTTATTTTTCGGCAAATGTCAGATATATGCAATGATCATACTAACCATACTATGGTACTAAGATTTAATTCTTTGTCAAGGAGTTAATGTAAAACAACAACAAAAAAACTTCAATCAAAAAACAATCAATTCATCCTTTGTGCGTGTCTGACTTGTGTTCAATATATTTCTGGTCTTATTTTACAACTGAGTAAACAGTAATTTCAAGAAAATTATGATTTATTAACAAGAGACAAGGCTGGTGCAGTACTCTCACTGATCATCTTAGCAAGAGGTCCGGTGCAGACGCTCTCTCACTCTTAAATCTCTCCTGCTGCTTCTCCAGTGCAGTCATGGGTCAAACTATGCCAATTCTCAGAACATAGTAATGTCATGCATCACTGCAGAATAGACTGCTGGTTTTAAGGAGTGCACAGTACATCTGACCATATGCGTATGTGCACACACACACACACACACACACACACACACACACACACACACACACACACACACACACATACATAAACAAACAAACCACGAAGGCATATCATTGATTCTTTTTTTCCCTAGTGAAACATTGTGTACATAGTATACAAAGATATATTATCATGTCAGAGTTCAAAGTAAACTTTAAATTAATGGAAAAAATGTTTCTTTGGAGAATAATCCTAAGGGGAAATACTAGAAAATAATTAAATTATTTGTAGCACCTATACAAAGCCATATGTTTTCAATATTTTTAATTGAAATGTCCATAAGGTGAGATAGGGCATACATTCAGTTAAATAAAACAGGCCCAAATGTCATTATTTCTTGTATGTACATAACCTTTCAAAAAAAAAAATCTATAGTGCATTTGTTGGACTTTGCAGACCATAGGATGCATCTCTTCTTTTTTGATCTCATTACTAATAATACAATACACTCATCTATTAAATTCTGTCATAATACTGAAAGCATTTCGCCAGTTAAATTCTGCAAATCTATATTGTTTCTTACTTTATCCATCTCTTCTTTCAATCAAGATACAAACAATATGGAAGTAAACCAATGGCCCAAATAAGGTCAAATGCTTTTTGGACCAGTGAAATTTGGAATAAAGGCATTGGATTTTTATTGCCACACAGCAGATCTGAGAGACCATTAAAAGGAAGATTTAAGAGTCAGGTACATTTTATGAGATTTTTAATATTGTGCTAAATGTCAGAGACTCTTATTCAAAGACAAACCATTTGGTATATAAAATCCATCTTTTATGCTATGGGTGTGTGACTAGACTTATATGGGCTACCCGAACGGTTGACAGAAAGAAAGAGAATAAATCAGTGCATGCCACTAGAATAGCAAAATGCACCACAGAGATTGTGCTTGAGGAAAGACAAAGTGAGGTGGTGAAGTGGTCTTTGCTTTCTTCTGGATTTACTGGTTGTTGTAGGGGAAAAAAACACAGACACAAAGCAAGGGCCAGGCGGTGTGGTGACCTTTCCCAGTAATGACTCTACATGTAAGAATCCGGGGAGTGCGACGGCGAGAATTGCACATCGGCCCTTTTTCCACCCTCTCAGACATGAATAAAAAATGACAGCACCTGGTCATACCCCGACGCAAAGGTGTGAGCTCCTACCGAGCAGAGAGCCAAGCACCCGAAACTCTCAGTCCAATCCTGACGAGTCTCATTTCAGACAACAGATCTGTTCTTGCATCAGGTGCTAAGGGATTTACTGTGATGGGCTCTGATGGTGTTTTTTTCTATATATATTTCTCTCTTTCTCTATCTTTCTCCCTTTCTCTCTCTCTCCATTTTGTGGACAGTCTAGAGAGGAGTCAGAGGTGTGATGGGATGTGTTGGCTTGTTTATAGGAGCTCGTCCTGACAGAGAAGAGGCCAAAGAAAAAAAAGAGGAGAGGACAGGTCGCTGAAGGTCGAACCTCACCCATACATTACAATGCCACTGTGCTGTCATGACAGACTGGAAGCCCTCAGAAGGAGACTGGGTACATCCACTCTGTTTTCTTGACTTAATGTTTCAAAGGGTTATTCTTCCCACTACAGGAAATACAGCTTAAGTTAGTCATTTTCTATATTTCTGGCTGTGTGTAGTCTGCATACTATATTTATTTATTCCATACATGTTAAATGTGTTTGTGTACAGTATGTATATTCATGTATGTAATATTTTCACATGTGCAAAAGGTTGTAACTATGGATAGATTCAAAAGATAGATAGCTATATACAGTAGATAGATAGATAGATAGATAGATAGATAGATAGATAGATAGATATCTTTCTGTCCAATTTAGATGTGCCATGCATAATTCAACAACTTCATTGCACTGAAAAAAATGTCAGTCACACAATAAGGAGATTGCCTATAGGTAAAAATCTATGGAAAATATGAAGATATTCCCCAAATAAAGTCAAGCCCTAAATCACTGTAACAGGGAAAAGGTCAACCCTTAAAGTGTGAAGTGGACCAATGGAAAACAAATGGCAGACTTTTTCACCCAAAGGTTCACAGAGCATAACTAATTAGCACTAGACTGTCTGAAAATGAGCAGCAACTGTCTGCATGCTTAGTGGGAGCTCAAGGCAATTAAGATCACTTCCTAGTTTCATCCCACATGCATAAATACACACATCAGGTCTAAGTTAATATACTTTACAGGCATTCCAGGCAAGTCTCTGATTTTTTAATTATGAAGCTCCCTCTAGTCAACATTTTTTGTAAATAAAACCATCTTACACATGTGGACTTGTTTGCAAACCAAACAATAGGAACCAGCAATAACAGGAAGCAGAAGCAAGGAAATAGATGCGATTTCATAAGGCTTAGTTTGGGTTTTGTTTTACATCATCCTGCAAGCACTGTAAATGTACAAAGAAGCTGCCGGGGGAATCGTGAGCATTCGTTCACCCTGCAATAAGCCAATTAACAATTAAAGTGACTAGCTAGTAAATTAATCTAAATACAGGACATAATGTTGCCTAGTAGCATTTTAGGAATAAGACCTTTAAGACCTCGAAGATAATAGGATATTAATAATGCATTATTTACAGTTAACAATGCATCACTAACAGTAAGTTAACAGTTATTACCCTTTAATAACATTAACATTTGAAGCTTGTAAGTGTTAACAAGTAGCTTGTATTTCACTTACAATCATATTAGTTAACATGCTGTTTGTTACTGTGAACAAGCTGCTTGTAAGTTACATACTGTAAAATGCTTAATAAACCAATTCTCATGTATTAGTAAACAATGACACATGCATAAACCAACAAAAAACTATTGGTATTGCCATGCCCCTAAAAGATTACAGGTATTATACATGAGTTGAGTTATAAATGGTAATTTGCATTTTGTGTCGTGATTGGACGTAATGCAAGTCATGCATTAGCTACTACATCTGAGCTCTTGTGGTGGTGGTGTGGTGAAGACAACTTCATGGCTTGCTTGAGCGTTGTGACAGTTGGGCTGCCACCAGTGTTCACAGGGTCACACCTCCGCCCCTCTGCATTCCTCCTCTGCACTGGTGCAGACAGACAGGCAGACAGCATCAGAGCCAGTCTACTCATTCAGCCAGGACATCTGACACTTGCTGATGATGAGAGGAAATACATTAATATCATTTACAGTTAGGTTTTTATGCTTAGTACATACACATTTAATCTTACACTATTTTCATCTTACTCAATTCGCAAAAAATGTAAGCTTATGAAATTAATCAGCTTACATTTTATGCATTTAGCAGATGCTTATTATCCAAAGCGACTTACATTTGTCAACTATCAATTACTTCAGTGCCAGCCTCCCTCATAGCAATTTAGGATTAATTGCTTTGGTCAAGGGCAGAACGGTTGGGGCTGGGACTCGAACCCACAATTTCTAGGCTACTAGCATGCTAGCCAGGTACCTTAACTGCTGTGCTACCACTGTCCTAGTTTCAAAGCCACTTTGATGGTTACAGTAAATGACTCATTACGGAACTCTCTCAGCACCCCCTACGGCCTCTTGGTAAATTTATAATGCTTGCAAGATGCCAGTGTCACCCTATCCTTCAGCCAGGATCCATATGTATTGGCAAGAATTTAGGACATTGATATAAGTTACAAAAAATGTGTGAAGGGGGAGCTCTGTAGTTAAAAAAAAAATCCATTCTTGCATAGGATACCTTTAAAAAGGGTTATCACAGCACAGTAATTACTTCAGTTGCACAGTGTTTACTTTCCAGTTTTAGTCGTGAAATGCAAGTTTTAGCTCATCAGCCTTCCTTTCCAATGTGAATGACCAAATCAGTGATTGGCTGGTTTACCTGTAGTCAACCACAGCTCCAACAAACTCCAGGGTTCAGTAACAAAAATCTGTCTCATAAGCTGGCATCAACACAAAGTGGTGAAGACACACAGTAAACCAATGCAACAGTCGTGGGCATCCTGGTAATTGTTCAAGTAACGAGTAGGTGCGGTTTTATTTCACTTCCTGCCAAGAACAGCCAAAAGCCTTTATCGGTTTGGCTTTCCCTTCCAACCCAATGGGGACCTTGATCAATAGTGTTTTAATTGCAATCCAATGTGTTTGTCTTTACTTGCACCTAGTCAAAACAACATTATTCACCCCCATATTCTGTGAAGATCACAATGATTGATCTCCAACTTGCACTATTTATATTTCATTTCACCTGTTTGCCCTTACTTTGACCCTGTGTTCTAACGTGACGGTGGAGGCACAGAGCAGTTTTCAAGTTTCAATCTCTTTTTTTGTTTTCTCCAAAAAATGTCCTGAATTCAGAGATGAATTTGAATGAATACTCTGCATATCTCTCTTTCTGTCTGAGTAGTATTCTGTAGAAGATGGCAGTCTTGTCTTCAGCTTATTCCCCCAGTGTGGTACTGCAAGATTGTGATTGGTGGTGAAGTTGTTGTGCACCCTCCAAGTACCGACTTGTATCTGTGCCGGCAGATGATGGTGTTTTTCTTCAGCAGCGTTGTGGCTGAAAGTGAAAAAACTCCAATCAATACAAATCATTCCACTACAAAGATCAACCTTGGCTCAACAGCTGTGAGTGAAACAAAGAGAGCTTCTCAGCCATCAGCCTAAAACTGCATTACGGTTAGGATTATGTGACACGGTGTAGACAGAAGACTAATGTGAATAAGAGCACGAGATAACTAGTGTGTGTGTGTTTATTTGTGCATGAGTATGTGTGTGTGTGTGTTTGTGTGTATTGGGTTGGGGCTGAGGGCATGGGTGTGTGTATATAACATCACGTAAGCCTTGTAAAGCAAACACCATTTTCACTCAGTTCGGTTAACACAGATGGACCTCCATCTCGCAGTAAACATAATTAACTCCAGCCAGTGCTGAACAGAGAACAACTGAACTGGAGTTATGACTCCCATTAGCACAGAGGGCTTTTGGGGTGATTAGTATTTGTTTAGCTAAAGCATTTAACCGTGGATCATACTGTGTGGGCTACAGATTTTCTGCTATTCTGTGTTAAAATCTCTAATGGGGAAAGCAGGAGTTATAATAATAAACTCTAAACCAAGGGCATTGTGACTTTTTGTCGTGGTCTTTTTTTAGACTGATTTCTCAGTTCTGGCCTCTTGGCATTCCACATGTCCATTTAGGTTGCACAAGATCAACTATTTAATCTGCTAGACTCCAACTGCAAATATATTACTCTTAAAAAAATGCTCACTCATTCTCTTCACACCTCAACAACAGTCCAGTATTTCTTTTTTCTTCTCTTTTTTGGAGGGTAGAGGTGGGTGCTGCGGCAGGCTGCGTGTGCCTGTGTGTGTGTGTGTGTATGTGTGTGTGTGCATTTGGTTTGCTTGTGCCTCTGCAATGAACTATGTAAATGGTATTGATTGCTCTCCCAAGCCAGAGGGGTAAAAATCTCTTGAGATGTGTACATGAGCAGCAAGCAATCACTTCACCATCACAGAGTTTAATGCAGACAGAACAGTGCTTATCTGCATGTGAATAATCTTTTTTGTTCTTTGTGTTAATCCTAAGCAATTACAATGAATTGTGTACAATTTAAAAATATATTCATTTGTTCATTAGGAGCATGACAGAAAGAAGATGTATCTATCTCATCATTACGTCTTAATTGCTAACACACACACACACACACACACACACACACACACACACACACACACACACAAACACCACACACACTGGCCCATTGTAAATTCTCTCTACCTAATGATTTACCTCCACTCAGCAGCAAGAAAATTATGTAGCAATTTAGATGTACAGTCACTTTGAAAACTGTGTGTGTGTGTGGGGGGGGGGAGAGAGAGAGAGACTGTAAATTGCATGCACTAAATCGATAGATTTGCATACATACCATACATGTAATCTGTCAACAGGGTCTTGTTTGTAGCCTAATCACTAAATCTAGCGGTGCATAAGCTAATGAAGGCAGTTGGATGCAAAGTCATTCCTAATTTATATGCACTGTTATTGCAGCTAGAGTACATATTTGAAATTGCACCATTACTAGAGCTGCAACTTTGTGTTCTGATGAACTTTTAACAACAGCCTGTGTTATGTATATATATATATATATATATATATATATATATATATATATATATATATATATACAATATAGACTTTTTGCTGTGAGGAACACAAACAGATGACAACACTGGGGTTGACTGTATTTTGGCTTAATGAACCAGTGTATGTGTTTCTGTAGTGGTCTGATTCAAACAGGCTACAAGCAGCCCCTAGAATAAGAAAATATATAAGGAATCTGAAAGCATCTGCATCTTGTGTAGAGATTTGGCATTCTTGACATTAGGAGTCATGTCAGGAGATGGTCTGTCTGTCTATCTATCTATCTATCTATCTATCTATCTATCTATCTATCTATCTATCTATTTCTTTGATGGTTTTAAGATAAAAAGTCATAAAGTGCTTAGGGGTAAGCAGAGATTACTTCTCTGAACAATGGCTCTCCAATGCCATTCCACATCACGACAGGTTGTTAGATGGGTGCATAGGACTGAGAGGAACTACTGTACGTGCATAAGAGCACTATGTGAATGTTTTGAGCTTGTTGCTGTCTAATTACCGTTAACATCAGCTATTGTGGCAATATTATAGGTTACCATAGTAACTCTGCCCTTTTCAAAATAAATGATGAGCATAATGTTCTAGATTCTACATTCAGTGTACAGTCTGTGTTGTCCGTAAATGCATTGTTGTCTTTGGATGGACCGACCTTAAAAGTAAATGTGAATGTACGTGGCTCTCAGATTTTCACAGAGCACACAACCCCCACATCCTATTCTCCCATACACACTACATATGCACACTTTCACAAATACACACACACACACACACACACACACACACACACACACACACACACACACACGCACCATACATGTGATTCTAAAGGCGAGAAACTTTGCAAGGGGTCAAGATGACAGGAGATATGGTCTCTGCTGACTCTGGCAGGGATATTGATTAGTGCAACGGCAGGATTGAGCCTTTCGCCTCTCGCCCCCCCAGGGGGCTGGGTAATAATCCCACAAAAACCTTCTTTCTGTGAAAGACTCATAATTTGCATGTTTAATCATGTAATGGGTTTTCAGAGGCTGTGTCCTCCAAATGACTGAGCCAGACACTGTCTGTTCTTGTGTGTGTGTGCGTGTGTGTGTGTGTGTGTGTGTGTGTGTGTGTGTGTGCGTCTGTGTGTGTGCGTCTGTGTGTGTGTCTGTGTGTATGTTTATATGTTGCTTGTGTATATAAGAGGGGGAAAGGAAGAAAGAGAGAGTGTGACAGAAAAACAGACAGAGAGAAAAAGAGTATTCATTGATCTGAATTGCATTGCTTTTATTCAGGCAAAGATCTCAGTTCTGTTGAAATATGTTACAGACAATGTACACTTGTGATCTTATAAGTGCTTAAAATATACTGTGCACAGAGCACAAACTACAAAAACTATGTTAGAAATTGTTCAACATTTATCCCAAACTGGCCACTGTATATAGAGAGAAGTTTCTTGTCTTCAGCAACATTTTTGTCATGTAGCAACATACCTTTCGCCTTCCCTATGCTAAGTACAGCATAAACATGTAGGAACCAAACCCTAAGATAGGTACTATATCCCTGATAATGTATAGAGAAGAAACTTTCAGACACTTGGCCAGTTTTGATGTGGCATCTCGTATTTTACGCAATCTGCACTTTTGTGTCTCTTAACTGTAATGAGCCGGTGGCCCGTTGCCACATGTTCAATATGGCCACTCCACTGAGTGATTGTGCCATTTATTCGTCTGATGCGCATGCATCGATTTCACTCTGTGACACGGCCACAAGTCCAAGGGCTGCTCCCTTGGATGCCTTGCCTTAATAGCACTCTCCTCTGTCGCATCACTGAAGGACTAGAATCTGTAATGCTAAAGTCTTAAAATAATAATAAAAAGAAAAACAAGCATTGCATTAATTCTCACAGCGCCCCCTCTGGTGCTACGAGGGAACATCGCCATTTAAGGGTGATATTACAGTGATCTGACTTTGTTATGAGAGATGAGATTGACCCACAAAGATAGGAAAGGATTTTTCACCCTCCCTTCTCAGCTGTTTCGTCAATGGTCAAACACACACACACACACACACAGAGACACACGCACATATACACAAACAACATAGGTGTTCGTGCGAGGGTCCACGGATATATGTATAAGACTTGCTGGCTCTCTCAGTCTGCCAATTTACCATTAAGTCATGGCTTAACTCCTCCTGTCGGCCACAGCACCACTATCTGGATGGAGCAGAGCTCAACAGTAATTGCACTATTGACTGGTGGAGTCCGTCCTCATGTCCAGTAATTCTACTTCAGATTCTCTTTTTAGTCATTTCATGTCTGGAGCCAATATATACTTTATCTCGCTGACTGCCTCTCTCCCTTTACCGGCTGTCAAATACAAGATATGGTCACGGACTAAGCATGTCCATTTAGATACATCAATTCAATCAACACAGACTTTCATGTATGCATGTGAATATAATCTTTTATGCCTGTGCTCCTCTTGCTAATACCAGCACTATCAGGTAATGAAAGTCTTGGGGTTGGTGTTCAGCTTTCAAGAATCTGTCACCATATTCTAAGATGTTTCTGCATTTTTTTTCTCTCTCCTTCTCTGTCTCATCATCCTTCACAGAAACCACACCACTTATTTCAGGATGGTGATGATTTATGTGCAGGTTTCTCACACACCAGCGTTCTCTTATACTTATACTTCCTCTTAGTATTCCTCCACATTTCCAATAATTCAGATCTGCTCTTAGATGCATGGCCTGGTTGTTAGTTATCAGTTAGTAACACTCAACTCAACTCATTGACACCATACTGAGTAGATGACACCATAGTGAGTGACACCAAGACTGTGGAGATACTCTGGCACATGCCCAGTGCATCAAACAGCACATGCAAACCACTCAGAAGTTTAATGTAACTATCCTTACATTCTTACTGAACACCATCTCACAAATATGCATGCGGTATATGCACTGCCCAATACAAAGTGATATACCACAACAATGCTACTGCAATACACATAAAGTCTGCATGTCTCTTTCTGTACAATACGCAAGCTCACAAATTGGAGGCAGTAGTGGCACAGTGGCAGCACTGGCATTTGAGAAGAAAATATACCTTTCCTGTTCTTGCCCCATGTATAAGGCACAAAAAAGCAGAAATAAGAATCCCAGACATTAGATGCTCACAAAACACGAATAAACTGGACTCAAAGCACACATGATGCAATACTAAGATTTAATTTGTTCAGATATTGCTTCATGTATGCGGCTTTGGGATTTTAATTTATCTGAGCACCAGGGCAAACCTCAACCCCCAGCCCATCTGACCATTCCAAGCCTGACTGGTTAAATGTACTTTGAATGGCCCATGGGGATCCATGGGTAATGCTTTTGGTACTAAAGGCAAACTAGAGCTAGACCTGAGACTCAGCTCAGTATGGAAGCAAATGTAACAGGTAAGCCTTCACAGGTGTGTGTGTGTGTGCATATGTGCATGGGCATGCGTGTCTTCTTTCTGCCCTGACAACCCCCCACCCCCTTTCCAAACACACACGCACACACACTCACACACACACACATTCAGACAGACAAAAACACACTCCTACAGCTCTCTCTTTGAGCTGTTTTTATTTTTGAATATTTGGAGTGGAGAGCAGCTGTCACTGCAATCAATGCCCCCTCTGGTGAGATTGTGAGCTCTGTGTCCTCCTGCTTCCTGCTGCCTCTCAGACCACAGCTTCTCATGGAGCGCTCCCCCATTTGACATTATGCCCTCTCACCCTCCCTCTGTCCGTGATCAGTCATTGTTCAGGAGCAGCACGAACTGGACGGCAATCGACAGGGTGAATGAAGGTTGGTCTTGAGCTTTTCTTCTGTATTATGTATCTACTCTGCATGATATGCATGTTGATAGTATGTTTTAAGAAGGTCATGTTTGATTTTCAGTCATGTTCAGACCACATTTTAGGTTGGAAATGACAAAGTTTATGAGCAACTACAATCATAATGCTTTGCAGCACAATGAGTTACAACAGTGATAATTCTGCGCCATCATTTTCTGCTTTTCTTGTATGTAAAACGTAAGACTAGTAGTTATTTGGTAACTCTATGTTATGTTATGTTATGTTATGTTATGTTATGTTATGTTATGTTATGTTATGTTATGTTATGTTATGTTATGTTATGTTATTCTACATTGTTGGTGTCTTTGGACAAAGACAGTTAATGCAAGTAAATGTAAAATATAATTTTTTCTAGATGACTGAAAGCAAAAATGAAAAGCTATGACTGTGTCAGAGTACTGTAAGTGTATGGCATATTTCTTTGATGTTGTAATACTTAGATGTACTGTTATATACCGAGAGTATGTGCAGTTGGTTTTTGGCCAATTTGCAAGTGTGCCAGTACCTCAAGATTTAGCTAAAGCAATGTGGTTGATCATTTTTTAAAGATCCATCAAGACCAATCCAAAGAAGAATGACTTTTGGATCTAAAACACCTCTGTTCTTAGCAACAGATGGATAGCATTTTAACTTCCCCCTGAAAAAGAATGAAAATCAAAGTAGTTCTTAAAAGTTTTAAGCGGGTTTGCCAAAAGGGGGTAATTTGATGAATAGTTAGCAGGTGTTTCTCAGTCGTACAGACAGCTATTAATCTTGTGCCTGAGAGACATGAGGAGGGGGGGCTGCATACAGTGAACAAAGCCATCGTTCATAATTACTCACCATTTCAGACTTATCTGTCATGTGACTTGAGGAAGGAAACTGTTCTCCTGATCCTTGGCCTTACTTCTGTGAATTTTGTCTTTTGATGTGAAAAACATAAATAAGAGACCTGTTGAAAATAAGTGACCTTTACGTCAATTATGAAAGGACTGATTTGGTAAGACACCATCTTGCTTTGGCAAGGATTAATTAACAGTGAAGGATGGGAGAGAGAGGAGAGACTGAAACCTCAGGTGGCCAAGCCAACTTAATATCCACCAACTCTGATTTATTGCCAGATAATCACCCTCATAATCTGCTGGGAAAGATGAATTATTTTGCCACCTGGACTTTCATATTTATTTAAAAGGCAGCTATTCAGAAAATCCTAATGATTAAAATAAATAAATAGATAAATAAATATTCAAGTTTTTTCATTTTAAACATTTGTAATTTAATAACTCCAAAAATTCACAGTGAGATACCAGTGGCCTAAAAATTAGGCTGACTGGATGACTAGGTTGCACTTAATGTCCTTGAACCCACTACATTGCATGGAAGACCATCATCATGCACAACTTTGAGTTGGCACTTAAGGAGGCACAGTAGCTGCAGAGATTTTCACACTGGACTATTCAGCTGCAGAGAGTGGGTATTCAGTTTACTCATTTATCCACTATAACAAGACAAGTAAAATTGTCAAAAAAGCACTGACAGAGTCTTTGTCATCATAAATACCAAAATGAGATTTCATAAATGTCACCTGATTTCTGTGATGTGTTACATCAATCTCATTACTAATATTCTGCAGGGAACAGAAATGGGCTCAAGACCGTTGTCCATTATCATTTTACACGAAGATGCGAGAGAAGATAAGCATCTCAAACGTCGTTCTTTTCTCAGGTCCAGACTTCATTATCCCCAATTTATTCACCAAGAGTGGAGCTGGGATTGACTGGAGAGACAGCTTCTTAGAAGAAGTGGATGGAAATAGCCATCCAACTTAATTACAGTCCAGTGTCTTGGTCGATAAAGAGGTCTGGAGTTATGGCACTTTTCATAGGGTCCTATAGAGTGAATAATTGGATGTTTTAGGCAGAAAAAATAAATGATCTAGAAAATCCTCTCTCGCTTGGCCAATAAAACTAATTAAAAGTGAGACGATACAGTCCACTTATACGTGAAGCTGATGTGGTGCTTCTGGATTGCCACTTGAGTAGCACCGAAGCTAATTCCAAATGCATGAGATCGTTACATTGTCATTGGATATAATTAGATGTAATGGCTTCACTTCATCTCATGCATTCCCATGATTAATAGAAAAATCCCAGTTGATGTATGTAAAATTACACAAGCAACTTGTAACGCAATAGCCATTTGGTTTATACTTTAGATACCTTGTTTATTTGCATCAAGATATCGCAGGTGTGCTGCTAACGTATGTGACAATAATTTCTCCATGATTTGATGTGATTCCTCATGGCTCAGTGGCACCATAGCATATGAGCTAATGAGAGAGAGGGCAGCAAAGGTATCAGAAGACACTGCCTGTCACATCAATCGAATGTAATTGATATCCCATGTTTTAGGATCATGTTTCTCTCTGTACCAGAGTAAACAACCTTTCAAAACATGACAGATTGATATGTACTCATCTCTACAGTGTAACATAGTTGTGTAATTAGCTTTCGTTATGGTTTTCATTTACTTAGACAGAGCTGGTAGCTACGTTATGTATGCTCATTCTAACCATCAGACATGCATTGTAATGAAACAGAAATCTTTTTCAGTGATGCACAGCTGGAGTCATGGCTGTGGACTTTCAGTCAGTATTAGGAGGGTTGGGGCAGTGGATGGTGGAGGATGCAAGGGCGGTTTCAACAGAGTGAGGTGACAGCTTGGAGTCAGAGGTGTGAGCACCAGCTGCTACTAATCTCTCACAGTTACCCCCTGGACCAAGTCCAAGAGCAATAGCAATACAGGGATCATCTGATGCAACTCCATTTCAAATTTTGCAGCACAGCGTGATGGGCCCATGGTGCCTACCTGACAGTCCACTAGCAGGGGGCAACACATATGCTCGCTGCAGTCAGTCATGCAACTTAGATAGCTTCACAGTTAATACATCCCTGTGTGAGATATGAATAGAACACTTTTATGTTTTAGAACTTAGTATGAAACCACCCAGTACTGGGGACCTAACATTGCTCATGCAAGTAGTTGTAAAGCTGTATATTAACTGAAAATAAGATGAGAATTTCTGGGACACTGACACTGAATGAGCAAGACACACACCTTACATGCACACAGTTGAACTTTAGTGAGCTGTAACATTAACTAGTCTGAGACATAATGTTAGCTTAAAGCCAGGTTCTACAAGCTCGGTTAACTGTGTTCCAGTGCAAAGTCCGAGCATCCGAGATCACAGATCTGCTCATAGGGTCATGTGGAGATACAGATGTGTAAGACAAAATCAACATGATTGTATTTTATTAGCATGTTTCTATCAACACTGTAGTTCAAAACTGACAAACATGCTTGCTTTCACCCATTAAACAGAATATAGTGATGGGTGGCGAACAAACTAATCGGTTCTTTTGAACGAGTCTTTGAAACAAATGACAGAAACTGATTCTCTGTAACCAGCTTTTGTTCATTCTTTTCAGTCGTCAGAGTCACACACCACTCTAATTCAGTAGCCGTAGCAGAGAAAGCCCGCCAATCGTATGCCATTGTCTCAAACGTTCTTGCCCATTTAGCCAATGAAGGACAATGAAGCATAGCAACTGTTACCAAGTGCATACAAATCAATTGCGTTTCATGAACGATAGGTAGTTTCTGACTATAGTTAACTTGCTGGTTAAATGGTTATAGTGGTTGATATTACTGTTAATACATAATACACAGCCCTAAAGCCTACTGAACTGAAATATTAGATACACTCTTGATATTGTGAAAGAGTTGAATCAGCTGAGAACGGCTCATTCATGATTCACAGATCTCGCTCTTTTTCACTGTGTCGTTTCACTCAGTCGTGCACAGGACATGTCATTAGAACAAATTTACCCACAAACTGAATGAACGATTCGTTTTGATGAACTGAATGTGGAGAACTAGTTCTCAACAAAGAATCATTATGCCCATCACTACCGCAGTAGCAGAGCGGGTGCACTACCACCACTCTGTGGCCAGTGTAGAGATTTATTAGCGTTCACCTTTCCCAAAGAAAGAATTCAACGTTGATCAGTGAGGATAACGAAAAAATTGCCTTAGATAGGCCACCCCCGAGTATTAATCTCAGAGCTGCTGTTATTTTGCAAAATTCATATATTAACCACAGTTTACAATCTGAAAAATATGGTAGTCAAGATACCATTTCTTAAGATGCTTTTTTGTCGAATCCCTGCAATCTCAGCGAGTTTATTAAAGTCATAGGGCAGACTGATAGGTATGGGAAGTTAAATCTTAGTATATTATTAAAAGATCTTAAAATGTAAATGGTAATTGAAAAATGAAAATCCAAACTTTACTTTACTTTACTTGGCTTTGCATTTTCCTCATAATGCACTCGATATGTGTCAAAATAAAAAAGCTAACACCTGCTGCTGTTTCATTTCCATTTTCCACACTGCATTTTCATTTCCCACTTTACATTTTCATTTCAAGCTCACCAGCATTTTCAAGCTCAATAAATTTTTTGAACCAGGAAATATCACAATGCATTGTTAACACCCTATGATGCACATCACCTTTCCCCATCATGATTGAATGCGGCAGTGCATTGTTGTGCCATGAATGTATCAGTGTGCATTAGTCACGTGCTTTCTGAGAGTGGGCACCATTTTCTTGTGAGTTGAAGGCCAGGTCTGCTGAGTCACCTCCTCCTCACTTCTCTAACGATAATGCCCCCCCCTCTCACATCACACTTGGACATACACACACCCCAGCACATTATAGCACTGACAAAAAGGAAGTGTGTTGTTTTGGCTTGTGTCAAGTTGATAGAACATTACTCCTGCACCCTTAAAAGGATGGCACTGTGTAGGGGGTGACAACATTGTGGTCTCAGTGCACCTAGCAGATTGTAAAACAGAGCATCCAAACAGAAGGACGGACACACACAGTGCCCCTGGACACTATGCATTGTAAACACGCAAAACCCTGTGAAAAACAAACTGAAACAATTATCACATTTCCTTTCACCATTTCCTCCTGTCCTGTGCTTTGGTTGAGGCACCTGCAGATGTCTTTATGTTATTTAGTTGTTCTTTAAAAGAAAATGTCAGAAAAAATATAATAATATAATAATATACATATTTTTAGAGAATATTTTTAGAGAGTATTTATTTAATAGATTAACTTGATTGACATCCAATTTATGCAAACGGCTAACTCTTTAACTCATCCTATTATGAACATCTTAGGTTACCCTCTACAGAGTGTGCATGGTTCTGCAATTACAATACCACATGCAGCTAAAGTAACAATAGGTCTCAGTACTTCCCTTTCACAATGACATGGAGCTTTTTAAAACCTGATCGTATTAGGGCACGTGTTTTTAATGAGCTGATTCATAGCACACAAGATTTATACCACAAATCAGTAGAAAATATCCCTCCAGAGACCAAGTTGTTTTTTCAATTTACAGATTTTTCAGGTCATGACTTCAAAGAAAAGAGAAATATAAACAAATATGAACTAAAAAAATGTAATTAAACTTAGATTATGTTGGATTGATCATGGACCTATAGCAGCCAGGGTTTGGGCATTAGGGCTATTTGGTTCCACGTTCAGGTTGTGGTTCCACTTCTAGCGGAGAAGAGCTGTGGCAGCTGAGCTAGTGTTGCGGTGAAACAGGCTGGGACAATAATGACACTGCAGCAGGTTAATGCCACCAAGGATTGATTTTTTCCACTCCCCCCACAGTGTCCACAACTGGATTCAGAGCTGCATAGTAATGCTCTAAATGTGCGGCATCCTTATGCTGGGCATAGACCACCTGGTTTCACTTGGTATATTTGGGTTTGCTTTGCTGCAGCTGTTGAGCATATATTCTCTCAAACCGTATAAGGTTTAAAAGTTAAAAGTAAAAAAAAAAAAAAACACAGCAAGTAGCACACTTTCTCTTGAGCAGTGTGATATTGCAGTGCTTGAAGCAACAGATTCAGTGGAAGTTCAAACACTTATGACTATAATGGGAATATCAGCAGCCTTACTTAATGTTGGAAGCTAATTGTCTTGCAGATTTGATGAACACAAATAGTCTTAGATTTTGGATTAGGGATTAACTGGATTTCTAAATTAGACACTGACTGACAGCAGCTGTTGACAGTTTCAGTATTTAAACTTAGGGAACTATTTACTTGTGAGAGTGCATATTGTGTTGCTTGTAAACAGAATGTGGAAACATTTCTGTATATCTGACACTAGTTTAATCAAGATGCAGGTAGGCGCTCTTTAGGGAATGACATATTCCCAACCAGATGTGTGTTCCATTATCATATGAAATATATCTTCTCGGTAGCAGTAAGTTAATCTTAAAAAGACATTGCAATATAAATTATCTATTTAGCAAAAGGCATAAATCAAGTATTGATGTATTCTGAATTAGCAATCAATGCATATCTAATGCATCACTAGAATAGACTTACATTGTTGAATACTTGTCTGGTGGAAGTTCAGAGAGGATATTTACTAAATTTTTTGTATAGAGATAACAAAAGACCTTTTCTTGAGATAACAGTTTTGTTTTGTCATGATCTCAAGATAGCAAAAGCTGTTCTAATCACCAGATCATGTCAACTAGGTGTCTCTCGAGTAAACTTTTTGTTCTCTATATAAAGATACTTTAAAAAGACAAAAGTTATAATATTAGGACAAATGGAATTACCTGTTGCACTTGCATTTCCACAATTTCTCATCATCATCATCACCATCATCATCATTCACTTTTAATGTGATTAAAGTCATTTTATGTCATTTTACAGATGACCAGTAATGGTACTGTGTTTGAAAATGGTTACTTAAAAAAGCCTCATTCATTGGACTTTAGGAGGTCACAAGTATCCCATTCATGGAGAATATGTATAGAAATATATAAAATGTTCTTTTTTATCTAATGTTTGTGGGTAGACTTTTCTTTGAAACTTTTTATAGTCTTTGTAACAAGTCTTTCATAAAATTCAGACGATTCCAATTCACCTCAACACTTCGCAAATCACACACGGCCAGACAAGGCCAAAGATGAATGTAATAAGACGATGCTGCCCACTAACACCGCCGCCCCCTCCCAAAACCCACACTGACACACACACACACACACACACACACACACACACATACACAGACTGTTTCTCTGGCCCTGGTTTGCAACTTCCATAAGTCTCCATAGCTGGTGGTCTCTGAAGATCAATCAGTGCACCCTCGCAAATCAATTGATTAATCATCTGGTGTCTAGGACCAGTCGAAATGGGGTGCCAGGCGGGTCAGCTCTGAGGTGTGTGGGAAACTGAACTTGATTGTTTTCCTTTAGTGTTACACAATGTGACCTCCAACTCCTCGCCCTCTTCTCTCTCTCTCTCTCTTACACACGTACACACACACACACATACACTTTTCTTTCTTTCTTTCTTTCTTTCTTTCTGTAAACCTCCTCTCTCTGTCTTCCACTCCTTTCTCCCACTCCTCTCTCTCTCTCTCTCTGTCTCTCTCTCTTTCTATCTTTACCTCGGGCAGAGCTTTCCTCCTCTCTCCACTTATCAAACAAAGGCCTTCTATTTCTCTTCAGCCCTAATGATGTACTAGGCGCGTGGGGAGTGTGGCTTGAATTTCAATGCAGCCCACAGGCGGGCATCTGCTTTAGCGCAGCATCCAACAAAGACACAGGGGCTGTGCTGGCCTCTGAGGCGTTATTACCTAGAGGGCTTATCAAACGAGTGATCAGTTCCTGAGTCTGGCCCTCTCCCATGCTACCCTGCTGTTGTGTACCATGTTGAGTGTGTCATGGGACAAAATGTACTGTTTGAATGAAAACTGGAGAAAATTTAGGCTCTTTTGATACTGGGTGATAAAATATATAAATCTCCCATTTAGTTTTTGCTACAAGTAACAGGTTGCTTCAGGTTGCCTCAGGTCCTAGACTTGTTGCCCTTGTTCTTGTTTCCTGGTTGTGTCATGGATACTGTTGCTTCAACACTAATAGTTGTGAGGGCAGCTGTCACTGGTGTGATCATCTGTCTCATTATTGTCACTGCCTGGACTGTTTGTTGATTAGAATCTATTGGCATCATTAACAGACCCTCTTGTATAAGTGCTTCAGCACATCAGTGGTGATCATCAGTATTCATTCTGGGGTTGAATAGCACTCATTTCAACTGACTTGATACTTCTCCACAGCCTGTGATTTCTGGAGAGGAAATCTGAGGGAAGAGGAGGAGAAGGTTATATTTCAAAGCACAGAGATATTCTGCAGACACAAATACAGTTGTACAGCGGTGGTGATGCTGCTGTTTGTATACACAAATAGATTCATTGTTATGGGCCGTTTTGTGCAGTTGGGAACAAAATACTGAAACCTGTGGTCTCGAGTTCATACAAATTGGAAGATGGCAAAACATCCACAAAATGGCCAATGCAATATTTGTGTGTTTATGCCACTGATTTTCATTATTATTGCTGTATCAACATTGGCAAGGTATAGATATTGTTAGTTGGTAAGTTGCAACAGTAAAACTACATTATGTTACCACTTACTGAGTTACAGCAGTGCCACAACTGAACAGCATCTTTTTATTTCAAGGAGAGAGGCCTCCAGGCCTTTATTGGCAGTGCAGACAATGGATAGATTGATTTGTCAATGAAATAACTACTTTAAACACTTAATAAACTGTGAATAGTGGTAATAAACCAAAATGGCCGAAAGAAATCTTCCTGTCCCTAACCATATAACGTGGCTGCATTTTAATTATTTAATCTTCAGGTCTTTGTATGAAAATTAGAAATTGTCTCTGCCTCTTGTGAATCACATTATCACCAAATGTGCTCAATCTGTCTTCCAACACAGCGATCACAGCACATCGCAGTGATCACTGAAATTCTCTAATATGCCAAATACTTGTTTCAAGGCTTGCACTAGCCAGACGACCTCTTCTCACGGTGACTGCCTCCGTCCAACAGAATTACAATCCAATTAGCTTCTCCTGATGTTTAATATTTCATAATGTCATTAGCTGGTGATGTATCCAGGGGTAATTTTGATGAATGACTAAGATTATTTCAAAATTACATGTGCATATTGCTGTTTGCTTTCAAATGTGACAATGGTGACCATACTGGTAATACATCTAGACAACAGCAACACGTTAAATAAATAAACACAGAAATAATAAATAAATAAATAAATATATATATAAATGCATCATAACATATAAATGCCACAGATGTGTAACACTAAGTAACTGTGTTTAACAGCATTACTGAAAGATCATGCTAGCACATCCCTAATAATATGTGCACTGTTTGTATAAAATGTAGAGAATCTTGTTGAAAGACAAAGTGCCAGCTATGTAAATGGGAAATGATGTTTAAATCAGTATGTCTGGTGTCTGAGTCACTTTTGTTGTCAAATCCTGATTGACAGCCCAGCGTTTATGAAACTTGGCAATAAAAGTTGAAAGTGCCAGAGGGGGGTAAAGTGTGGGCGATGTGCAAGAAAAGGCCAATACAAAGGCCTCTCTCTCTCTCTCTCTCCCTGTATGTTTTGGAGGAGACACAGTGAGGAGAAAGGTTCCTGGTCAGGCGACAGCAGCCAGGATGGGTGGTGACATTTTCCTCCCTGAGTCCCTTACACTAGACGGGCCTGCCCGCCTAAGGTCAGGCTCAGTCTGGGGCTGTTTATTTCCTCTGGTCGCCTGGCCTTTAAAAGAACACTCTCTCTCTTACACACACACGTACACACACAAACAGGGCACTGGGTGTTTGTTTTTTTCACTCTCACTTATCTCTTTCTCATTTCACACTCACAGGATTGCATTTGTTTGTAGATTGTCAAGTGCTGTCAGAGTCAGAGTCCCTTGGACAGCTCAGCTCTCCTGCTCCAAAGCTGCTGTAGCCTTCCCTTATATTATTTATTTATTTTTTGTTTGTTTGTTTTTGTTTATTTGTTTGTTTGCTTGCTGCTGTCTTTTTTCAACTGTGCAATTGCTGCCACATTTATGGTGTGTTTTCCCATCCACTCCTTTTTTCTTGCTTCTTCTCAAACCACTCTTTTACCTCAAGCATACAAATTATAATTTCACTGCTGAAAGGAAAGCCATTACGTCTTTAAGCTAGGTGGCCTAGTGTATATGCATGCATTCTTCTGTCTTTCTAAAGATTAGAATTAGGATATTTCTTGACACCAAGAAATGATTATTTGCATTGGTTCTGGACAGACCAACTTCATAGTTCAGGAAAAGGTGTCACAGGTGCTGAAAACAGCCCTGTTTAGCACACGGCACAATGTTGTGGCGTCATATCCATCCGGTGTGAAAGCAAGGTGCTGTATTGCCTGGCAGAGGCATTCAGACTCCAGCTGGACATCTCTACACACACACCTGAGGGTCTCGTCCATGCGGACAAATGAAGAGGTAATGAACACCTGCCCCCACTCCCCACTCCCTCTCTCTTTCTCTCTCTGCCATCTTAGTCTTTGGTTCATCAACAAGGATGACAAGCCATGCAGACCATTAGCAGCGGTGGCCGGAGACACCTGAATGCTCATGACTAATGTCATCATCATTTCTTATTCTCTCTCTCACTTTCTCTCTTCCCTCCTCTTTACTTCCCCTGCACTGCGCACCACAGAGAGGACAGACAAAGTAGGAGATGAGGTGGAGGCAGGGGGGCGGGGGTGGAGGCCAGCAGTCTCAGAGTGATGGTCCCAGCCACCACCTTATCAGCCCCTCTCTCTCATGGGAGAATTTCCTCCTGAACAACTCTACTCACGACTCACGCCCCCGTTATGATTGGGCGGATTCCTCCGAGGGTGACACCAGGGTCTATTAGAAGCGACATGTTAAGGGGAAGGACTGCACAGGTTTGCCTGAGTCACAGCTGCTAATCAAAGGGGCTGGGGCCTTTCATCTGAAGCCTTTTATCTGGATGATTCTGCTTTTTTAGCTGCCTCTCCATCTGACGTCTTTGTGCCGAGTTTGGTGTTGCGCTGCAGTAATGGCTCATCTGTATAAAAATTTATTTTTTGAACTGACCTGTAATTTAAATGTAAGCACATAATTATAGCTAACTCTAAACTTTTTTACTCTATAATTCAGAGTGCCACTAGTAAAACAGGTCAAATGAGGTAAATAATAAGATAATGCAGGTGAAATAAATAAGTAGAAACGGTCAGTAAAGATGTGTTGATATTACTAATGCAAAGTATAATTACAACATTATAGATGTAGAAAATCAGGCCATGCAGCAAGCACAATATGTGAAGAGGCATTTTCATTTTTCAAACCATATGTTGACTCTAAAAGGAAAAAAAAAATGTTTTTCTATGGGGATTTTGGACACAGAGATATGTATTTACTGCTGTAGTTAATTTTACGAGGACTGTTTTCCATTTGTAATCACATCAGGTCCAGGATGCTAAAGTCACCAGTGTGACAGCCATTATTTTCTGTGCATACAAATACAGTGTACAGCATCTACTGTTGTGCCACTTGGCAGTACAGAAGGCCTTTGGTGCATTTAAGCCTCCAGCCTAGCAAATGCAACTGTATTCAGTTAACTCAAAGTGAAAGCATGATTTCCTGCCTTCTCAGGTTTTGCCTTTATAAATTCATAAAGCCTTCGTGTTGAGCCTACACCCCGCAGTGTAGACGCAAATGAAAACACCAGTGCCTTTTTCCTCTCCAAGTCTAATCACGCGGTCGCCCAGGCTCTCCGCCTCAGCTCATCCCCTGGTCTCCAAAAGTTGAATCACTTCACAGACTGATGTAAGGCTTTTAGAATCGCGAATAAACCTCCCGCCGAGACAACAAATTGTAATTGTCTGCGCCACTCCCCGGCTGGTGCCGCTGTTCAAAGGAAGCACGTTTGTCTGCAAGCTTTTTTTATTTCAATTTTTTTTTCTACCATGAGCACATGGTGCACTGTGGGACTACTACTATTAAGGACGTTAATGAAGGCTCAGCGCCACAGTAAAAGGTCACACTTGTTGGCTGCCCTGTAAAGCCGAACACTGAAACAGACCACAGCAGAGAGAGCTACCTGCTGCCTCCAGGAAGGGTAGGAAAGTCGCTTCTAAAAGGGAATGGCAACAAAGACATGGACACCTGTAAATAATTTAAAAAAGAGAGAAAATCATTGTATTTCTCAGGGAGGCTATTTCTCAGAAAACCGTTTTGGCCTTTTTTTGTTTTTTGCCTAAAGTGCCATAAGACAGATGTCATTGTCTGTATTTATATAGACATTTACCATTACATTATTATTAGCCTATCAGTAGTAGAAGATGTAGTCCAGTGGCTCCATTCTTTCCACTCACATCTACTCAAACTACAATCTACATTGTCAAAACTGAACTGAATGTCATTCTTGGGACAGTGTGGGTTGGATGTATTGACATTTGTGGATGTCTGTGACACTGTGACAGTACGGTGTTGGTGGTCTCAAGTGGATCTTTGACCGTCAAGAAAAGGAATGCCCCCCCATTTCCCATGGAAAAGCCCTACTGCCCTGAGGACTGCCCTGAGGAGAGGCTGCAATCTTTTTCTAATGGACTGGACAGAAGTCATTAAAATATAAATATAGATAAGATACCTAATAGCCTCAGACCTTTCAGCTGTTTCTCAGTTGTCTTGTAGATGGGATATCTAGAACTCAATTCATTCACCAGTCTTCACCTAGGACCCAAGTGCATATAGTGAGGTGCCTGCGCCTTTTTCCAATGGTTTCCTATGACAATAGTGTGGCTGCCTAGTGAGAGGGGCTACATCTTTTTTGTGAGAGTTTCACCGCTTTTGTGTGGCTGCTCTGAGTTGAAGTTATTTAAACTTTTCAGAAAGGCACTACAAAAGTCACAATGAAATACTGCTAATCTGTCATACCTGAAAAAAGTAACATTAACAGCAGACCGATCTCTATTGATGGCAGAAATACATTTAGTTAGGCCTCTTCTACCATTGCTTTCACAATATATGGTGAAATACTGTATTAAATCAAACTGATTCTGAAGGATCACACTTGAGACATAGCAAAGGAGTTGTGATTTTTTACAACTATAAGTATCAGGTTTTAATTTGGATTGCTCTAAACAATCGCAACCTCAGATTGTCTACATTGCACAGATTTTGCTATTGTCTCAAAGGTGAGGTCTGCAGCAAGCTGCTCAGCATGTGTAAGTTACTGTACAGACTTCAAGTGTCTCTGGGCTTGCCAGGCAAGTCAGGCCTCAGCAACCCCCTCCCCACTGGGGACCCCACCGACGAGGCCCGGGTGTAATGAGCTGGCAGTGGCATTAGTGAAAGAGGAAATAGCCCTGGTGACAGAGCCCCGGGGACGAGCCGTCTAGCCAAATGACTGGAGGCCCCAATGCTACTGGCACTGCCTTTTAAGGGGGGAGTCCTGTTCTCTCTCTCTCTCTGTCTCAGTTTCTTTCTATTTTGCTTGTTCTTTCTCATTCACCTACCTCTAATGCTTTCACACTGCTCACAGGTTCTGACTGCATGTCTGTCTATAGTCTCTCTCCTCCTTCACACTCATTCACTAACTTTAGACAGGCTTCTCCTCTTTACAGGTTCTGATTGATGGCTCTGAACTCATCGTTTATACCTTTATGTCCAATGACATCAATATAATTGTGGTTATAATAATAATAATAATAATAATAATAATAATAATAATAATAATAATAATAATAATAATAATAATAATAATAATAATAATGCTGTTGTTGTTTTATTATGTTTAAATTATTTGGGATTGAAATATATTTATGTAATAATCAAATTTGAATGTTCACTTCCTATGTTTGTAATAGTTGCTGCCAGTTCCCAAGTTTTGCCTGGAAGTTAATTACAGTTAATATTTAATTTCACATAGCACTGATTCTTTCGCACATCACAGTCTTCCAAGAGGTTTGGATGAAGTCATCATATTTATAGTTACCCTCAAGCACAAGTTATCATTAAAATGTTGCCCATTGCTGAACCTGGAGCACAGATAAAAACAAGACCTCTTTCCGTAGCGGTGGTGTGGATGGATGGGGGAAGATGGCAAATGGCTTCAGAGACGAATGTAAATTAATGGCAGGACTAATTAAGACTTCAGAGATTCCAATATGGTAATAAGCAGTTTTTAACTGTGTGCATAACATTTCTGTAGGTGTTCACAGACACTCTTTAGTCTTTGGAAAGCTAAATACAAACTAGTATAGCCCTTTTTATCCTATTTTGAACTTGGTGGGTCCACTCTGGGGTCCTATTTTTATTAATAGTGTCAATGTTATATACAATGTCCTGAAAGTTGATTAAAAAATAAAATAAAATAAAATAAAAAAACGTGTTACAATATACACTGTGCTTAAGATAACAGAAGCACTGGATAGATTCCAGAGTGGTTCATATAGTGTCTTAAAATCTAGGACACTGAGAGTGGAAACACATTACAGCTGCCAAAGCCAGCAAGTATTATTCAGTTAAGGCTGTCATGGGTCAGCTGCATTTTACAACACAGACAGTGGCCAGCCCGCTTGAGGTTTATTTCAGAGTGTATATTAGGTCCTTCCACACAATAACCAGATTAATCTCCCTCTTCAGGCATGGAAGATAGAGAAAGTGAGGTCAACCTGCAGTGATCCTCATGTCAGAGACAATCCCTGCTGTAGACCATCATGGAACATCAGATAAATGAACTATAACTCCTTTTTTTCAGAGCTCACCCGACTTTAAATCCAGTACACCATAAAAAAAAATACAATAATAAAAAAAAATAGTGAAAAACGGTACACTATAAGTAAAGTTTACTTGAAATTGGTAGAAACTCAGTTCATTGAAATAAACTAGTCTCTTTCAAATTATGTCATTTGAGGCAATGAGTTTCCACCATTTTTTTTCAAGCAAGCTTTTCTTTTTTTTTACAGAGTAGCATAACTTGAAGTAGACTAGTTACGTTTACTCAGAGACTAGTAATGTTTACTTAAGTTGTTTCCAGGCAACGTGTTTCCACCAAGCTTTACTGATTCATTTTTACAGTGTACTGTTTTCACATCAGCATATGCCGGAGAAGTGTTCTTCACCATATGGACTAACAGAGTGTAAATTCATTAACAACCTCAGTTGTTCATTAATCATGTCAGTTTGTATTGTGGTTCAAGGACCTCTACATCATTTTTTTTTCTCTCTCTCTAACAAGGGGTAACAAAGCAAGGGGCCGGATCCTTGCAGGTGAAAGATTAAGCCTCCAAGATTAGGCTCCTGGCTCGAGCCGATAAATATTGATAGCGGCGGCTTGCTCTCACGTGCAGGAGAGCAGCTGTCGGCACTCACAGATCATGGGTTTGCTCTATGGAGGTCAGCTCAAATGGGTGAAATCAGATTTGCGCAGGGCAGAGAGGGGTCTAGAAGTGTGGCATGATATGTGCCTCCCTGCATTAATGAAATGACTCCTGGGGACTATCGCGGTGTCGCAGGAGTGCGAGTCTCTGCCACAATTCAGGCTGTAGAATAATCTGTCATGAGTCCCTGGAGCCGAGGCCTTTATATCCAACTGGTGGCCATGTACTGACAGAGAGAGAGAAAGAGAAAAAAATAGCAGCCAAGACTATATGCAATCTGCTGAAATGTTTTTGAAATGTGTTTGTAATGTATTGTCTTTTAAACAGAAATAGTAAATAATAAATACTTTACATAGTTCCAAAGCTGGAGTTCAAGAAAAAAAAAAACTGTTCTCAGATGCTTTCTAACAGCTGATGAAATACATGTCCTATTTGTATGCATGTAGGATCTTATGTCATGTAATTCTATTTTTTGTGCTTTACTTTTGAATGCAACATAAACTCCAGCACACTATATGTGCAAGTTATTTTACTCAACACATTTCAGTCCTTTGTCAGGTTATAAGTTATTAATGTTAATTATTAAGGTAACACTTTTAGTGTACTGTAAGGTAACAGATTAGGGTAAACTAGGCTAACTTCCCATCTCCTAATCATATAATTATGAAAGGGCACAATTAATATCAAAAGTATTACATAACTAAGGCACAGTTCAGCATTAGCTATGCATTAACTAAGTGTGAAATTAATAATTATGCTTAACTAAAACTTAGTTAATACTAAATTAATTAAGTATTACTAAATGATTAGTGCATGCTAAATTGCATACCATTATTGCTAAATGGAGTTTTAACTGTGTATTAATTAACAATAAGTTAATCCTTAGAAAGCACTATCAGTAAATATTTAGCTAACGCTTTGTTAATGTTAAGTTAGGGTAACACTTTAGGTTAGGGTACATATATTCACCATTAAGTAACATCTCATTAATATGCAAATTAGTAACATGCTAGCCATTTGTTAGTCATTACAAATCACTTATTAATACCTCATTCTACATATACTACCCATAACTAAGAATTTCTCCAAAATAAACTCTTTATTACTGTGTGTAGTTAGCAAGTTTGTAGTTGTATATGAATTATGATCTTAATATGCCTTAGTTGGTATGGGGCTTATAAGGCAGTGATACAATCAGAACGGTTATTCTCCTTCAGTAATACTTAGAAAAGATGGTTTATTCTTAGGATCAAAACCCAAAACGTTTTGATGAAGAATCACTGTTCCTGAGAATAACTGTTCCTGTTTTACTGCCACCTTATAAGCCCCTTTACTGAGCAAAGCATATTGAGATCAAAATTCATATGCAACAAGTATCTTACTTATTATGAAGAGATGACAGAGGTCTGGGAACTGAAACATTGTGTTAAATTAAATAAGTTGCTTGTGGAATGGACATTGTGTGGGAGCAGTCTTATGGCAGCTCCCAAACAATGGATAAAATTGGATCTTGAGATAGTTGGATCTTGATATTATTTGTTGGTTTTAGCTTATTTGACATCAAACCTGTTTATTCAGTAGTTATTACAGTTGTAGACAGTTGTAGTATTTTTCCTCTGTGTTCAACTTTCATGTATGTAAACTTAAATATGAAAGAAACCGTGTGAGCACAGTGAGCTGGAGAAAAAGCTTACTGATGCACTCCTAGAAGAGACAATATGCACCCCTCCCTTCTTGACATCATAAGTGGATTCAAAAACGTGGTCAACCAGTATAAGGGATTGATTTTCTTCACTCATTCTCTGTTGTGAGGCAGACATTTTAAAACGTTTCTATTACTGGGCAAGAGAGAGAGGAGAGGGTACTCCCTCCACTGACTGTCAGAACAAATTCAATAGACCTGTCTCAAGCGTCACACAGACAGATCTGACTGACTTCCCCATAATAACACCCATCGAAGCCCATGGCCAATTTTAGAAATCCCAGTGGAGAGCCACTTCAGGCCATTATGAAATAGGAACCAAAGGTCAAAGGTCAGTGTTACAAGAATTAAGTAGCCAGAGGTGTTTGTTTACAACATATAGTGAAATATTAGTAAAAGAAAGGAAATATTCCTAGCCTAGTGAAAGATTCACTTCAGTGTGCTGTGCATCATTGCTCTGTGTAGTGTTTTCTCTGGTGGACTGAGAAACAGGTGATTCTGAACCTTAGGTGACCAGCAAAAGGGCAGGTGGTGGTTGCAGATCAAGCAGAGTCCCTCAAGGTTGGGGTAGCGGAGGGGATGGTGGCTTCGCTCTAGGCAGAGTACAACTTACTGTTTCTGATTTGTAGGAATCTCTGTGGGCCTGTTATGCTCTACAAAATGCCAGCTCAACCTAAGAGCCCTAAATATTAACACTACCGGATACCCATGATATCCAAGCACTAGGCAGACTCTGTGCTTGCATTAAAATGCTATTTACAGTCAATTCATTATAAGATCATTATTTATTTTTTTAACAATTGAAAAATTGTTTCACTGGATAGTTAAATATAAGAGCTATGTGTGTGTGTGTGTGTTTACTTTCCACTGAACGATTGTTTTGCTCTCAGGGGAAGACAGGAGAGAGAACGAGAAAAAGGGAGCCTTCCAGCCTCTCTCGGTCCCAGCGTTCTCAGACAATTTATGTTGCCCCTGAAAAGACCAGCAGAGTGACTTATTGAAAGATGTGAGCTCGAATCCAATTTGTCTCCTCTGCACTCTGTGTCCCCCCAGTAATATGTGTTGTCTTCTGCTGCGGTTGAATAGGAATTAACCTTCTCTCTCTCCTACCGCGTCTTAGCAGTTTATTATAATGCTGTCCTCCACGGCTTGCTCCCAGGGCTGCAGGCTGCCAGTGGCCCTGCTGTTTCTACACCCCCCCCCCAGCCAGGGCAGATGACTGCTGCCCAGCCAAGGTCCACTTCTGCTTTCAGCAGAGGAATCTATCAGGCAATGGGTGGGTCATCTTGGAGAAATGCATCTTGAACCCTATTGATGCTAGAGTGGCCACTCTTAGGGTAAGTGTCCAGGACACATGTAGATGGCTGATTGTTCAAATTGACCCCCATCCATTGTCAGTGATGTGGCTGACGAAAGGCATCAAAGAAAGCGAGAGCCTTTAGTGGTAAAGCAGGGGTGTTATTTTACAGATTTACACATACTAACAGAGTCAAACTAATTAAACAGAGGATATTGTACAATATACAGCTTCTGTTTAAATACATGCATAAACACAAGCACTACCAAATATTTTAGTTAATATTCTATGTGTAGAATAAACTCATGCAGAATAAGGTGATAATAAGTGACTTGTAGTGACTAACAATTGGCTAGTATTTTATTAATTTGCATGGTAATAAGCTGCTAGTCAACGGTGAATGTGTGTACCCTAATTCAAAGTGTTACCAATCAAGTACTGTACCTATAAGGACAACAATCCTTACTATAGGCATCCCATTAGGACGACATTTTTAGAAACTAGATTTATAGATTCCACAGCAGCTTTCTGCACAGGTGCCCCATGTTCACCTCACATACTCCCAGAGGAATGAGGAATGAGGAATGGCCATTCCCATTGCCAGACAACAGCTCTAAGTGCTAAAATACTGAGCACTATGTACAGCAGTGACTTTATCTGCCATCCAAACAGTAGCTTGAATGGAATGCCATAGAGAGGCTGTGATCTCTTCAGGCATGGATGATGCCCTTAGCAAATCATTTCATAAACTACTGGAAATTACCAATGATAATTAGAGGGACCTTATTAAGTGCACCTGAATTTCAGTACCACAAGTCTCCCTACACCTATTCTGCCAATCATTGTCCATCAGTAAAAAATGGATATTCAACCACATAATATTTCTGCTAATAATTTCCCTATGTTTGAGAAAGAAAGAAGAAAGTTTAGGCTGAAACACATGTGCAGGACAAACAGTCGTGGAGCTGCAAGAGCAAACAAAAATTACTACACACATTGTAAATATAAAAATCAGGGTAGGGCAGTGACTTCTGACGGTCGATTCTGGTGCACAGAAAATTGTAAAACTGGTAAAGCGTACAAGGCTACTTTCTACTGAGACCTGCAGCATAACTGCAGGATTTTTTGGAGGATTGAGCTCACTGCTCTGGCCACTCATTAGCAGAGCCATGCCAGAGTGAGGCAAATGCTGCTTTTGAATTCTCTATTTCGCTTAGGAAAGTTCCTATACCAATTAAATGACCTGAAAATATTTAGTGGTAAGGACCATTGAGATTCTCTAAATGCTTAGCAAAGGTACTTCAATGCTTCCTTTCAAGCCTCCTTCAGCACATATCTTGGTGGTCCCAATGAAGCGAAAGGAGGCAAGAAATAGCCCCACAATTCCTTGCACTATGAAACAACAGCAGCTGACTTGATACAGACAGACTTGACTCAATACCAGCCTTCCCCTCGGTGTAAGTGGATTCAGATGCTCATTCATTCATTGTTGTCTTTTCCTAAGTATGAATTCATCTTTAAATCTTTCATTGATCCCATGACATTTTCTAAAGAGGTCAAGGTAAAGTGGATGAGAAGGAAGGCAAAATATTTTTTTAATGGCCAGGATACAGTATTTGTTGGCTGTTTTATATTTTGTTATCTACACTCTTGAAAAATGAGTGCCACAGAGCAAAAGTTTGATAAAGCATGTATTTGATCAATGTTTTTGCTAACCAAAAACCTTGTATGCTAATGGACCGGCTAACCCAATTTCATTCTGTCTTTTGAGTTAATCAGGGACATTGCTTCGTTTGAATGTGAATTCTCTTCTGACAGTTGCTTTAGACAGTGATAAGAACACAATAATATCTTGACCATAATTGATTTACAAATAACAGGAATGAAATGCTATGGGGTATGCATGGTTTTATAATTAATCTCTGGGCCAGAAAGACAAAAAAGAAATGGAAATAGAAATAGAAATTCATAGGCAAAGGCAAAGTGTTTCAATGCATTATATATGTTTCCCATATTAACACTTGAAATGGACTTGTCTCTCTGACCAGACCAACGAGAGTGTCTTTGTTGGTGTGTGTGCGTGTGTGTATCTGTTAAATGCATAAATGTGTGTGTGTGTGTGTGTGCTTGTGTGTGTGTGTGTGTGTGTGTGGATGTATGTTTCAAGGGGAATAAGCGGTTTTAAGAAAGCACTGTTGCTCACTCACTCCTATGAATGCCATTGATCGACTGCTGGCCTCTCTCATTGAGCAGAATTTTTCCACCTATAAGAGTAGGTCACCACCTCAAGGCTATTTGTTTCTGACAGTGTAGTGATCAGATGCACAGCATGTGGGGAGATATGTGGAGTGTTACAATCCAAACATACTATTGGAAAAACAAAAACTAAAAACAAAAACATTGCTGCATGTGCCACTGATATTTTATTAATATGTTTAAATGTCTTTGAATGCAAATCATTTCTGTATAAAATCAAGCAAGCAATAACATGAGAACGTTGGGAACGGGCAGTATGTAGTTGGGGCACTGCACACTGCTGCTGGTGCCAAACGTTATTACAAAATATTATATAGTTAGTCTGTCATTAATGAAGCATGCACACATATTGTTTCAGATGCTAACATTTAGACTGAAAAACAAAATAAATAATTAGGGTAACAAAGCGCTTTGATTGGAAATGTACAAATATATATATGTATATATATATATATATATATATATATATATATATATATATATATATATATATATATATATATATATGAAAATCTATAGTCAAGCAGAATGAAGACAGATATTTCTCCACATGCTTATAGCCTATTCTTTCTTGACTCAGATTAAACCCAGGAATCTGTAGCCGGCCCTGAACATGTAGCTCAAGGGGCAAGAAAGCTTTCTCATAAGATTTATATGAGCTTCATTTTCAGTTCATGCCAGAAAAAAATAATGCATCCCTGGCAGAAGCAGACAACAACATATTTGTCTGTCAAATGCACTAGACAATGTAGAAAGGAGAAAATGTACGTACACACTTTGCTGACACGGGACTTCTCCTCGCTGGCTGAGGAAGATCCATTTTAATATATAGATGCTGCCAGCATTGTTGACATTTATTGATCTATGCTGCTTTATTGAAATGTAGAGAAGGGCCCACTTACTGCTAATAAGAGATGGTTTATAAAGGATGTTGGCACATCACGGTTTGAGTCCCTCTTGGGTCTCAGGAGGCGAAGCCAGCTATTTCCCCGGTTTGAGTTTGTTTGTATTGACATACTGTGGCTTCCTTTGAAATGCCCCTCTGAGATATTAGCAATAGCTATCTCATTTCCTCTCCCAAGCTCGCCACTTCAGCAAGACATCACTGAGTTGGCAAGTAGCGATAGTTCTTCTTCCAACTCTACCCATACCACAAAACAATGTGTTTGCGATGACATTTCTGTTATAATGCCATGCATTGCCAGTTGACTAAAATTCTGGGTTTAGTCAAATATTAGAGAGTGAGTAGTTTATTTGCATCTATTGGATTGTCCTGTCATCTAGTCATCATTCTAAAACTATGTTCCCACATCATGATAACACACGTTTACAGTTTCATTCTTTATGCATAATGAGGTTGTGTGTGTGTGTGCTGTGGCATGTTCGACATATAAGTAAAAACAGAACTACCATCTTAACGTGTCAGATTATGGACTTTTTGAATGAGCTGTATCTGAACCAGAGGCTACAGTGCACATTGGCAGCTTGCACAGTAATTGCAACTTGAGAGGCTGGCGTCAGATCCAAAGTATGCTTAAAGGATATCCCCAAAGCAGGCATTTAAAATACAGCCAGTAGCTGCTGAACCTACCCTGCCATTCAGTTCTAACATGCCAATAGACTTGTCCAAATTTGGCTTGGAGCTGAAATTAAGCATTGATTGAAGCTGCCATCTTAGAAGGCTTTGACAGAAACTAAACAATATATGAAAACAAAGAAAGAGATGCTGTTAAAAATTAAGTTTAATAGTACTCATGTAAGTGGACAGAAAGTGTGCAGAAAAAAAATATTAAAAAAATGAAATATTTATATATATATTCTCATTCTCATTCAATCTCTCTCTCTCTGTCTCTCTCTCTCTCTGGCTCTGCAGGCAGGCTCTCTTTTGGTGGTGTCTGTGCTCTGGGTGAAATGCCGCAGAAGTGAGGGAGAGCAGATGGTGGAGGGAGCAGGTTATGATTTAGGAACAAAAGGCTAATTGATTCTATTGCTTCACACTGAAAGACAGGCAGCACAGGAATTAAATGAAAAAAGCTGGAGAGGCAAAAAAGATACTCTGCCTTCTTCTTGTGTTTTACAAAAGTAAGAAGGAACAGTGTGTCCCAGGTGTGAGACATATTTTAGTAAAAAAAAAGAAAGAAAAGAAAATAGATTTATGCTTTTAATTCCATGTTGTGAGTGGTTTAATCCCAGGGCCCGCAGCTCAGGAGCCTGAGTCATGGCTTTCCACAGCTGGATGACTCTGAGCTCAGAGAAGGGGGGTGAGAGAGGCAAGGACAACAGAGAGCCCTTGATGGGGGCTTCATATACAATACAACAATGACACTGCTGCATTTTGAATCATAATATTTTCAAAAGCTCCTACAGCATAACATAGCACTGAGCACAGCTCTGTGGCAGGGACAGTCTTTTAAGGCTTAAAAAGCAAGGGAAAAGAACCCATGACCTATTTAATGTTAACTCATAAAGCCATTGTACACAATTGCACATAGTATTTTCAAGTCTTATTGACCCGGCTCAGTGTCTGAGAACATCAAGCCCTGTCTGTATCTGAAAGGGCCATATCCACTCAACCCCAAAGGTCTGAGGCAGCTATCCACAAGAATCCCACATCCTTGGACCCCATAAAAAACAGAAATAAAACCCCTCAATGACAGAGACCAGAAGGTGCCCAAGATGTGGCACATCCAACATCCAATGAGTCAGTAGACATGTTTGGCTGGTCGGGGTGAGAGGTCTGGTCTATGAAGTTCATGCCACAGAGAAAGGTGAGGAGCTGTGACCCCCATTAGTCATTTTACTTCAGTGAACTCATACTTGCCCTTCAAATTCTAATTAGATTCTAATTATGATTTTGCCAACCTCTGTCTTCACTTAATAAGCACTTTACAAATATCCCATTTTTGACATTTAGGAACGTCAGTGCATGTATGCTGTACAGCTTATTCCTTGTGTAAAGGCTATTATCTTGTCTTTCAAGGATACACATCCACTTTGAACATCCATTATTTTCTCTTCTTGACTTAACCTCAAATTGTATTTTTAAGTTAAGTAAGTTAAGTCTTAAGGTTAAGGTAATTTACTGTAAGTTTTAATGAACAGCAACCTGCAAATATTTAACCTGGATGGTTCCTGTTAGCGAACTTAGCTAATATTGAGTTTGCTTGTCAATAATGTAGCCTAGGAGCCTAATGTTATTCACCAAAAAGATAGCAAAAATTGCATATTGCCTCCTATAATCCAATGAAGGTTATGCTAAAGTTGTTTATGAATATTTGTTTAAACTGATGCAATAGAAATCATAATCAACATCTGTGGCAGCATACTACACTAGCACTTTGCATAGAAACATTTGAATACATTGTGGAATAATGCGAATAATGCTGTTTTTTTTTTCTCTTAGCTGTCAGACACAGACGGACGGAGGCAGAGACGGATTTAGTCAATCAAAGAACAAACAAACGTCACATCCGCTTCTAAAGCGGAGGGGGAAACAGAAAATTACTAAATTTACAAATAAACAAGTAGAACGAAGGTCACGTCCGTTACTCTAACGGAGGGAACTGAAAATACAAAGTACTAAGATTAACAGAAGACTTGAAACACACTGGGGAAAAGAAGGTGAACACTAAGAACAGGCTATAACAATCAGAATGAACAAGAAACACAATACCGATCGGGGATTCTAGGCTCACGGAACGAGACACACTGGAATATGCGGGAGACGGAGGAAACACAACTGACATGTAGGAAGTCTGAGGGAATATAGACGAGACCAGACAACAGGTGATGTAGAGGGGAGACTTAAATAAGGTGGAGACCAGATGATATTAATTAAAACTCAGGTGAAGGAGATCGAGCACGAGTCTGTGGCATTGGGTGAGGGGGCGTGACCAGGTCCGATGCAGACCTGACATTACCCCCTTCCTTCAGGGGCCGCTCCTGTAGTAAGACGGCCCGGGCGTCCCCCGGCCTCGGGGAGCGGGACAGTCCGGGCGCTCTGCGTGGAAGGTTGTGAGCAGGTTGGGATCTAGGATGTCTTCCCTCCGGACCCATGAGCGCTCCTCCAGACCGTACCCCTCCCAGTCCACTAAGTACTCCAGACGACCCCTCCGGCGCCTGGAGTCGAGGATGGAGTTGACCGCATAGGCCGGGCCGTCGTCCAACAGGATCGGCAAAGGTGGCTCAGGCCGTACATCGGACGCTGGGGAGAGAGGAGAAACATCGTGAGATGCGTGATAGGGTTTAAGCAGGGAAACATGGAAAGTTGGGTGAATACGGTAGTGGGAAGGCAAACGTAACTTAAAAGTGACCGGGTTGACCTGCTGCATGATTTCGAAGGGGCCGATGAACCGGGGGCTGAGCTTCCTCGAGGGCAGTCGGAGGCGGATGTCCCGGGTGGAGAGCCAAACCTTCTGGCCCACTACGTAGGGAGGTGTGGGTCTTCTCCGGGCATCCGCATGGTGTTGGAAACGCCGGACTGCCCTCTGGAGCTGATGGTGTGCACTGGCCCAGACCCGGCTACTCTCCCGGTGCCAGTCGTCGACGCTGAACACGCCGGTGGGCTCGGTGTGCCAGGGGAAGAGGGGTGGCTGGTGGCCGAGTGTGCACTGGAATGGGGTGAGTCCAGTGGAGCGCTGGCGTAAGGAGTTCTGTGCGTATTCGGCCCAGGGTAGGAATTGACTCCAGCGGTCCTGGTGTTGCGAGCAGAAGGTGCGTAGAAAACAACTGATCTCCTGGACCTTCCGCTCTGTTTGGCCGTTAGATTGGGGGTGATACCCAGAGGTCAGGCTGACGGCCACATCTAGGCGACCTAAGAAGGCCCGCCAGAACCGTGAGATGAACTGAGGACCTCGATAGGAAACGACATCTTCGGGGATACCAAAGTGTCGAAAGACATGTGTGAAGATTGCAAATGAAGACCGCCGAGGGGACAGATTTGACAGGGATCAATTTGCATGATTTGGAAAATCGGTCGACTACAACTAAAATACAGGTAAAATCATTGGATCTAGGTAGGTCGGTAATAAAATCCACGCCGAGGTGTGACCACGGTCTCTGGGGTATCGGAAGGGGCTGGAATTTCCCTTCTGGGAGATGACGGAGTCTTAGCCATGGCACACTGGGCACACCCAGCCACATACCCCTGGACATCGCGATCCATTCGGGGCCACCAATATCGGTCGCGGAGGAGAGAGAGGGTCTGGGCAGCCCCCGGATGGCCAGTGCCTAGGGAGGTATGGAGGCTCTCGAGCGCCTCCTGGCGGAGCCCGGTGGGAACATATAGACGGTTAGCCGGGGTCTCGGGTGGTGCCGGGTCCTGGGCCATTGCTTGGGTGATGCGGCTGTCCAGTGCCCACTGGATGGGACTCAAAATGAGATGGGCCGGTAGGATGGGCTCGATAGACTTCGGTGAGTCCGCATCCCCGTGAACTCTGGACAGCGCGTCGGCCACCACATTCTTGGACCCCGGCCTGTAAGACAGAACAAAGTTAAAACGGGTGAAAAACAGTGCCCACCGGGCTTGACGGGGATTCAGGCGTTTGGCTTCGCGGAGGTAGGCCAAGTTTTTGTGGTCTGTGAGGACTCGGAAGGGGTGCTGCGCTCTCTCCTCCAGGGCGAGTTTGACGGCGAGTAATTCCCGGCTTCCAATATCGTAGTTTTGTTCAGCCGTGGTAAACTTGCGGGAGAAGAAGGCGCATGGGTGAAGTCTGGCAGGGGACCCACTTTCCTGGGACAGGACCGCCCAGCCCCAGTTGTGGAGGCATCTGCCTCTACGATAAAGGGTTTGGTAGAGTCCGGGAGCGTGAGGAGAGGAAGGAGGCTTTGAGGTCCTGGAGTGCCCGTGCGGCTTTGGGGGGCCACTGGAGCATCTTAGGCTTGGAGTGGAGGAGGTTCGTGAGCAGGGCGACCAGTAGGCTGTAGTTTCGGATGAACCGGCGGTAGAAATTGGCGAAGCCCAACAACCGTTGTAGCTCCTTCACCGTCGTGAAAGGTGGCCAGTTGAGCACGGCGTCTACCTTCCCCTGGTCCATCTTCACACCCCGGGAGGAGATGTGATACCCCAGGAACTGAATTTGGCGCTCGTGGAATGAGCACTTCTCGGCTTTGAGGTAGAGGTGGTAGCAAGGACGCTGACCGGAGGTGCCGCGTGTGATATTAAATCTTGTCTAAGTCCTTTGACCATTGCTCGAAAGGGGTCAGGGTGTTTAGCCTCCATGCTTACTTTTCGGTCTGGTCTTCTGTCAGACACGGACAGACGGAGGCAGAGACGGATTTAGTCGAGGAGGTTTTAATGAACAAAATCAAAGAACAAACAAAAGTCACGTCCGCTTCTAAAGCGGAGGGGGAAACAGAAAATTACTAAATTTACAAATAAACAAGTAGAACGAAGGTCACGTCCGTTACTCTAACGGAGGGAACTGAAAATACAAAGTACTAAGATTAACAGAAGACTTGAAACACACTGGGGAAAAGAAGGTGAACACTAAGAATAACAATCAGAATGAACAAGAAACACAATACCGATCAGGGATTCTAGGCTCACGGAACGAGACACACTGGAATACGCGGTAGACGGAGAAAAGACAACTGACATGTAGGAAGTCTGAGGGAATATAGACGAGACCAGACAACAGGTGATGTAGAGGGGAGACTTAAATAAGGTGGAGACCAGGTGATATTAATTAAAACTCAGGTGAAGGAGATCGAGCACGAGTCTGTGGCGTTGGGTGAGGGGGCGTGGCCGTGACCAGGTCCAATGCAGACCTGACATTAGCTACTGCCTACTGGAGGCCTCTTCCTTGCATTCATAATCCCCTTTTGACAGTTCCCAGCAGCACACATACGTCTAGCCACCGCTGGGCACATGTAGAAGGATTCCGTCATGTAGATGTCTCTGGGAGATCGTTTGCTCATTGCTAGAATGTCTATACGACATAAGGCTATTCATTGAAAATGACCTTGGGCCAATGTTTAAATGATACACCAAAACGACACCCCTCCTGCTCCTTCATTCCCACCCCTTCCTCCCTGCCTTCAACTTTTATTTATTTAGGTTGGACTCCTTATTTCGGTAACACTTTAGGTTAGGGTACACATATTTACCATTAATTAGCAGCACATTAATATGCAGATTAATAACATACTAGCCTAACTAACATACTAGACTAACTTTGTTAGTCATTACAAGTTGCTTATTAATGCATGATCTACATGATCTTATTCTACCCGTAGCCCATTAACTAGACTTTCTCCAATATAAATTACTGCCTATGCATATGACTTTCTCCAATATAAACTCCTAATTACTGTCTATGCCGCCTTTCCTCCTGTGTGGTTCCCTTCTGTAAAGATGAGAAAAAAACACAAATACAAAGCCAATACACCATTGCTCGTTATGATTTTAATGCCTAGATATGTTACAAAATCACCAAGCTGATGTGAAATAAACTAACAGCTAGTGCAGAGCTTGCATTGAAGAAATGTGATTTCAAACTGATTTAGCCACAGGTTCTACTGTCTTTGAGGAGAAGCTTATTCTTAATATTACTCTAGGCCATGGGTGGGGAATGTCCAGGCCATGGGTGGGGAATGTCCAGCCCGTAGGGGCCGGATTCGGTCTGGCACAGCATTTGATCCCCCCAAAAAATTTTAAAAATCCTAAAATAATTGTTAACAAATTACAAGCATAGAAGATTACTGAAAGTAGTCAAAACTTATTCAGAATATTTGGAATGTGACACTAAGATTGAAAATGTTATGACTTCCATGTTGAAAGTAATGTATTATAGAAGTGTAAAAAACTGTTGTTGAATATTGGTGCTCTTGGTGCTAGAGATGCTCTCACATGTAATGTGGCCTAATAATCAGTTAACCACTGTTTGAAACTTGATTCACGTTGTGACGTTGTGTCTATATGTGCTCAGCTCTGCTATAAAAAAAAAGTCTGGCCCCGAAACAAGTTATAAAAACTGATGTGGTCCTTGATGTCAAAAAGGTTCCCCACCCCTGCTCTAGACAAATCCATGGCGTCCATGAGCTAAGTTAAAATTAGCAAAGTTCACTAACGTTAGTCAAACCATATTAACCAATAGTCAAATTAGCAAACGTTATTTTAGCTCATTCATCGCTAGCTAATGCATTGAACAAAAGACTAGCTCATGCTAGCTCATGAAAATTTTGATGTTGCTCGCAAGCTATTGATAATGTTAACATTTGCCAGTATGGAAGATTATATTTCGTGAATTTAATTGGCCAAGAAAAAATAAATATGTATTTAGCCATCATCAAAATATAATGAAACTTTCCATTCATGCTTTGATTAAAATGCCATCTTTTTAAAACCTTTCGAAAATCTTCCAAAGTCATCTGATTTAGTGTTATTAAAACACTACTTACCTAATAACTCCTGCTTGGACAGGACCGGGGGAAAAGCTTAATCAACCAGCAACTCTGTCTGTAGTGACCACCAGGCGGTCCTCCCCTCCATGATGTGCTAATATATCCCTGTCCATTCCTGCTGTACCACGAGTCACTCAAACTTCAAGAGCCACTTATGCTACATCCCCACCTAATTTCCACGAGTGTGGAAGCTGCTATACTATTAAAGGCACACTACACACATGTTTAGGTTAATTTACCAGCCTTGTAGTCACTTAGATGGTTAAATGGATCATTACGTGATGAAAGAAGACTCTCAGTTAACAACGAAACTGAGACTGAATCGAACCAAAATTCTTATTCTTTGGTTTGCAAACAAATCCACATCGATTAGTGAGTACATTGCTGCTATTTTTTACTGTAGGGGGAGCTATGCTGATCCATTGGCATACAATGAATGGGGTAGTATTGGTGTCCTAATGCAAGTTGTTAAATATTGTGTTGTTGCATCTACAATGATAATTGCAATGTAGGCACTTTAATACCAAGCCCTACCCCGTCATTAGCAGGCGAGCCAGTGTTGCATTTGCTAAAGGGATCAGCATAAAAGGCCTTGATTGGCTGTCATTAATTATTTAGAGAACATCCTGCCCCCTTCCTCTGTCATTCTGTCAGCCTGTCTTATGAATGATGGATAAAGCCAAGGTCACATTAGGGTATCGCACGTTCGTTCATTCGCTCTTCCTCCCCTCCCTCTCTGGCACTGCTGGGCTCTGGCAGGGACACTGCAGCTGAGCACTGGCATGGCCAGTGCCACACACTCACCTACCCCAGCTACAGCCGCCACCGGCAGTGAGCGTCCGTCTGGCACAGGAAGCTCAACATCCCACTGCGCGAGCTGACGAGGACCCTGGCCGCGCTCCCAGCCTGCTGTTTGGCCTTTAGACTGGGCAGGCACACATAGGCACGTCAGGCTTAAAAGCACTACTGCTATCAGGGCTGCTGTTCAGTTGTTGGAAGTGATTTGAATAGAAGTCCACTGACTGTTCAGGCATTTAAAGCAGCTGCATTGACGATGACAATCAGCATGGTGGGTGAGCATGTCACTTATCTCAGCTACAATCATAACAGCGCATAGACACATAGACTGAATCCCAATACCCCTCTTGCCCTAAGCCTTGAGCCCTCAAATACTTAATTGGCATGAATCAGCCAATTATTAATTCGATTTATGCCAGTTAAGTCTTTAAGGGTTCAAACAGCATACACACTGACCATTCTAATGCATGCTTTCATTGGTCCTTGCATTGCGCAGATATATATGCCCAATATGGCTGCTGTGAAGGTCTGTGAACATTACAGTCAAGTCAGCCATGCGACATGGTGGGTCAAAGGTATTTCATAATACTCCATGCTAATGAATGGATGATATAGCACCTTATCAGATAACCAAAGCCTCACACATAAATCACAAGGGACCCATCTCCACACCCACCATTATGGTGCTATACGCCCACCTGGATGATGTGACGTCCAACATTGTGCAGAATTGTGCTCAGGGCACACTTGGCTGTCTGGTAGATAATGAGAAGGCCCATAGGTTAAATTAGTGTTATTTTTAGTCCTTGGTTGGTTGATAGAGCTAATTGAGGAAATTTTGCCAGTGAAACTACAAGGGGAAACGCCAATGTGCAGACACAATTACAGCAAATCACCTTTGCAGATAAAATAAGCACAAGGCACGTAAGATCAGCCATCATATCAGCCTTTGTTACTAATTTTTTTTCCCTGTCAGACAGACCTAGGGAGAGGTCTGTCTGAGAGAATCTGTTTGAATCTGTTTATGTATGTATGCATGTATATACTTAGTGCATATAAAAACCTTTATTACTGTTATATCTCATGCTTATGCATCATCTGAATTGTGTGCATGTGAAACAGTAGTTTCAGTATTGGGCCAGAGCAAACCCACACACCCAAATTTCAATGTATGTTCAATGCGTGTTTGTGTTGCACAAGTGACAGATATGTATACAAGATGAGACAGATACAGTACTGGGGCGATGGTGGTGCCGGTTGTAGAGGTGCTGTTCAGCAACCAGAGCCCCAGTACTGTATCTGTCTCATCTTGTATAGATATCTGTCACTTGTGCAACACAAACACGCATTGAACATACATTGAAATTTGGGTGTGTGGGTTTGCTCTGGCCCAATACTGAAACTACTGTTTCACATGCACACAATTCAGATGATGCATAAGCATGATATGAGCCCCACTCTGCCTGATCCCATCAAAGTGTCCTTGAGCAAGATACAGAACCCCAAATTGCTCCTGGTGGCAGGTTGGCACCTTGCATGACAGCCTCCGCCACTGGTGTGTGAATGCATGTGTGTGAATGGGTGAATATGAGGCATCCACTGTACAAGTGCTTTGAGTACTTGTAGGTGTAGAAAAGTGCTATATAAATGCAGTCCATTTACTGTGTAAGGACACTGCCATTAAACCCACACTTATATTTGTATATACATGTTCACGTCACATGACTAACTGACAGTTTTCACAACTTTCAGGAGAACAAGAGCTGTAAGGTCAGAAGAGGCCCCAGGTCTACTGGAGTCTAACTAAGGCCTGAGCATGTTTGCAACTCAGACACGTCGACTAAAAGTGAGGAGAAAATGTGATGGATGAGCATGGAGAATGTTTAACAGCAAATAGAAGAATCGAGTGGAGGAATCACTTTAGAGGACATTAAATAGTATTGACAGATGGGCAATTGAACCACTTGCTGGGGACCTGAATGGGAGGCACAGAGGGTTCAGCCGAGCTGTCAGAAGCATAAAGCCGTGGCTAACAGCGCCGCTTTCTCACCATGCTTAAAGCTGGCATGTTCTCAATCAGAGCTTATGGATTTCACTGGCAACCAGCTAATTGAGAAGCACTTGTATTACAAGGTCACGAAGTAGCTGTCAGCGTGAAAATGAAAAAAATTGGTGATATTCTTGCTGTGTTTGTCGATATGCACTTCATGTTTAGAACATGCAAGGCTCAATGAAAATTGCCCACATAGTATTATGTATGTTTAGTTTGAACAATGTTGCAGTTTGGTTGCAGTTTGTCACAGTATGTAATGCCCTATAATACGCTCAATATGACATCTACTCTATGTTGGTTAAATAAGAACAATTAAAGGTCACAGCTTGTATGTTTAAGATATGCAGTAGCTCGAGTATGAATGAAGCTAAAGCAAAATTTAGGCTGAGTCCCAGTTCATTTCTTATGCCTCCCCCTTCACCCTAACCCTTCCCCTTTGCCTGTCCCTTATCTCTTGAAACACAGTGACAAGTGGCAGGGGCGAAAATGTTCCCCTCGGAAATTAAATGATATGTCTATTCAAAACCTTCAGATAATACCCTGCCCAGGGACTTGTGTCCAACCTTCACTATGCTATCATTTTGCGGACTAACAAATAAAAAGCATAGCCTAAAAGAAACATGTTGGGAAATTTGTAACCTACATTAATATTACATTAGCACATATTCACAGACAAATAGTGCTACAATCAAAAACCTGACTGAATATTCTGTATTTTATGGTCATAAGACAGAACATAACACATTACACAGCTACCGTGATTCTACAGCTTAGTATAAATGCTTAATTTAAACATCTCCTTTGCAAGTCTGACAACCAAAGTAGTGTTTATCTTTCACTGCTGAAAACTGGATGAAACCTAAACTCATTGAACGATGCGAGAATTCGAGAATTCCCGTTCCCCTTCATTTTGAGTGAGGTCATGGTAGCCCCTTCGTGTAGAGGGCCAGGTAGCCCCTAGCCCTTGCTCTTACAAGGGGAGGGGCTAAGAAAAAAGGCTAAAGGGTAGAAATGGGATTCAGCTTTAAAATGGGTCTAGAGATGGCACATTCAACACTGTCCTTGGTTTTGTTGTATGTTGATAATTAGTTGTGATTGGTTCCTGGGTTGTGATGATTTGGAAATGGGCTGAGATTGTTTTTGAATCCAAATGGACCTGCAGAGCGAATTCAGTTTTGATAGCAGGTATGTGTATGATTTACACATGCTATACTTGTCCCATGAAGTGGTCAGGTGGGGTCAGCTGTGGTGCATCAGTACATGGATGCTATGTCAGTGTGTGACTGGCATACATAGCCTCCAAATCCACAAGTATCAGTCTGAAAGTCTTGTCACCCAACTGATATGTATCTGTGGTTGTTCTAATCCACAGACTCACACTATGCCTTTCGTTTTAGCAAGAGCACTGTTTACGATTCATTGCCAGCATGGAGCATGTTGGCACCACAGGGCAGCACAATGGGGGCAAGCTAGGGGCAGGCCGCGCCCAACCAGGTTCAAAGAGGCATCGCCACTACAACTCACATGGAGTCAGCCAAGCCTTAGGCCTTCACACTATCTGAGCTTTGCTAATCCTGTTTGAAAAAAAAATGAGCACGACCAAAACGTGTCTATCTGTAAATTTACAGTGGCTGGAGAGTTATGGAGAGTACAGAGTAGAGGGAAGATGGTGGTAGCCAGATTTTTTTATGATGAGGTGGAGAAGAATCTCTTCAACCTACTTTTACAAGTGAGAATGTGAGTCCATCAAATAGAGTGCCATTTAAAATTGCCCTTTAAAATATTTTCTTTAATGCAACCTGATGGGGGGACATTAGGTTTCATCACTGCACATTGTCCACTACAGCAACATTAACCACAGAGTTTCTCTGTGGATTCTTCATTCACTATCATCAGCTTCCATACAGAAAGTGAACATGAATTAAAGAGTGCATGTTAACAAAATTAAATGTCCGTTATTTATGGTGCTATAACATATGTATAATATTGTTATGGCCACCAAGGGTGTTCTAGACACTTACAGTAACTCCCATCAAGTCCTGTCTGGTCCACCATTTTGTATTTGTTCCTTTTTTTGGCTTCAGAGGAAATTACCATAAATTGAAGATCAAATGTTTTCCAGAGCTTTTACACAAAGCTGAGACAGCACAGCAAGGCCCCGTTTTATTGACTGGTGAATGTCATCATCAAAAACAAAGACAATTATCTTAACGCCACACTTGTGTGTCATCAGCAAGTTTACCATCTGTTAGACAAAATTCATATGGTGAAATCAGTGGAGCAGAATCACTTAGTGAATGAGAAAAAGAGAAAGAGAGAGACATGCCATTTTAGATAAATCTGAAATAATCTCTGTTTATTAATGACATTTGTATTGGTCACCAGTGTCACGCTCCATTAGGTCAACAAATAAGTCAAAAAAGTCTCAGATAAAATATTTATAAATGCAAACTTCACAGAAATTCACAGACAGAAGGAAAAATCAAAGATCACAAGCTAGGGACAAGGATCTTTCAAAGAATGTACCGCATGTCCCCACTAAACAAGTGTGTTTGTCATACTGCTCCTGCCACTGTGTAGAAAATCCCTCAAAACAGAAGCCGCAGAGGTGTTTTCATCTGTATAAGCTAAGCCACCTGCCTGTTTCTCCCCTCTGAGTGCCACATCCCAGCTAGTTAATATTCAAAAGGCTTAACCGTTTGTGCTGAAGCATGTGGTTTGTGCGTGTGGGGGGTTACATGTAAAGAGTCACATTTTTATATGTAGCTCTCTGAAGCGCTCCAAGGCTTAGCCTCCTCTCCAGACAGGTGGAATGCACTTACTTTGATGTATCGATCAGTCCAGTGGTTATATCGCACTGTCCATGCAGGTGTGCTGCATCATGTCTGTGCTAAGGGTTGCAATCGAACAAACTTCGAAAGGAGAGTTTATGGCTTGCCTTTGTTTTTCAACCTTCATCTGCCTGCTGTTGGATTCAGGGAGCAGACCTGGGCCCACTGACTTTGTTCAGCTATTCATGTATGCAGAGACAAAACTCCCTACAGATAAAATGTGCAGTGTAGATAAAACAGCTTTGTGGAACCAGAGGGGAGTGTTGCAGCACTAAGGCGTTACAGGACTGAACAACAAGCCTTACAAACAAGCCACTAATTGACATGACACGCAGTCATAATGAAAAAGACAGTTTTTCATCACACAAATGAATGTGAATTAAAGAGCAAACAAAGAGTCTCATGCCTCCTCAATTTAAAAGATATAAATGAATACTAACTACTAACTGTGTGGGTCCCTACATCAAGGAAACAAGATCTATCTTCTTTGACTTTGTGTGCTGTATCTGTCACTCATCACAGAGGTTTAACGTAAGTCCAAAATGGAAAGACTAGCCAGGTGATTAGAATAAAACTAAACCTATAGTGAGAACCCCTGGGGGCAATGCTTCATTGTGATAATATGATGGACTACAAAGTCATAATTGATTTGCAGCACAGGTGAAATTGTTTAATGATTGACTTTCACCCCAACAGGACGGGGAGAATAGGAGGAGAAAATAATGAATGACAGGCTGGTGGGTGCAGAGCACAGCTCCACGTGGGTCTCTACCTCGTGATGGAGAGCACCAAGGTCAAGGAGAGGAGGAACACGTGTGGAGATCCCTATCAGTACAGATCAAGTCACTCCCTAACATTTATCTATCTGTAATCTGCAGCCCCAGGCCCAGGTGTGAACTATGCACTGTCATTCGGTGTCATCTAATTAAAAGCTGACAGATAGTTGCCAGATGAGAAGTCCATGTCTCTAAAAGCAAGTTCATGTATCAGGCCTAAAACGTCCCCACCTCAAGGTACTGGCTGAGGACATCACCTTCCATTACAATCTCGTTAAAATTATACTTCTGAGGGTATAGGAGATGAGTCAGATGTCCTTTGTTATTTGTCATGCAACAGTCTCGAGAGAAACACCCATACTTGTGTTACTGTCGTTCTTTCATTGTAGGCCTGTGTGTTTTCGATCAGTGAGATTGCTCTGGGTTAAATCCTGAAGGCACTCATCTTCAGCACCAATTATACTCTGTCAATCAAACAGTAATTCCATGGAGACATGATGACATTTGGGTTAAAGTCTACCAAAAAATAATTGGTCTAACACATTTTTTGTTTTACCTAAAACACAGCAATGGCACCTTTTTATGTAAAAACCTTTAGGGTTACCATTAAATGGTCTTACAGCTGTACAGGCCCCCAAAATAGCTCAAAGCCATTTACGTATGTATTTGTAAAGTGTGCATTTATTAGATGCTTTTATCCAAAGCGACCTACATTTGTCAATTAGGGGAGACTAGCCCTGATGTCTGTCTGTAAAATGCATACGCAACTTGTCAGTTGTGAGTGTCAGTTGTGAGTTGGATGTTTCATGAACAGAAATGATTCCGATGTCTCCAGCATTTGTCCTCAGCCATCAGAAAGCCTCTCTACCAACTCCTCAAGTAAGGTATATCTTGCTAAGTTTTTTTTTTTTATTCTCTTAAGTAATGTGTACTTAGTTGCATGGGAAAATGCTTGCCTTTGTTGGTATCTTTACAGCCTGCTTTCTCCTATTGTGTTGCTCAGAATTGGATTATCCTCAATACTTTTCCTCCACATTACTGATTTAGTCATTCATTAGCTCTTATGTAAGACAGCTCGGTGCATCCTGTAGACCTATATAATACCACTGGGGAACTGAGGGGAGTGAAGACAGAAGATAAGCTGGAGCTGGTGGACTCTTGCCATTATATACATTTAATGGTAAAGAGTTCACATCATTTTATAACACGTTTTCTCCAGGCTGACTAAGATCCTGCGGTAGGAGAAAGGATGGAAACGCGGGTCACTTAATGTGACATAGCCTAACTGACATAAGTGCACCTAATGTTAAAATGAACAAAGCAACAGACTATGTTCATTTTACCATAGTTTTTGATGTTATTATTGAAAGTGTCTGTAGTGCTACTATACGGTCATGAAAATGTGAAAATATATGTAGAATATTCATAATGCAAGAGAAAAAAATTCAGTCTAAAATACCTCCTGAACATTGTGCTGATGTGATTTGAAGTTATCAGCACCATCTTGAGTTTATTCCTGCTAAAAGAGGTTCAAGCAGTGATTATTCCTGAAAGTTTTCTTGCTTTAGAACCCAACAGTAGACTATAGATTTTTTTCAACAAAGACATGAAATATAGTTTTGTTTTGTTTTTTGTAGCAACTTAAATGAAGAACTGATCGACTTTTATGACCAAATAATGAAAAAAAAGAGGTAGGCTAATTGCACAGCATCCAAATTATTTCAAGCAGCACTGTGTAGTGTGGCATTGATAAATATGGAATTCTAGGATATGTTGAACTGCCTTCTGTTGAAAAAACTGTGATAGCCAATGGTAATGTAGGAGAAATAAAGTTGTTAAGGAGACTGAAAGACCCCTCCCCCCACTTCAAAAAATCTATCTGTGCCCCTGTGTGAGGTAACAGCCTATGTTTTATTGCTCTTTTTTAGCATGCCTGTTAAAGATGTAACAGTATTCATGGAACTTCTTGAAGTTCAGATGGCAGGCAGGAGCTAGCTTTTGAGCATGTTTATTTAACTCACGTCATGCCATTTTCTATAGCACATTTTAAACATACATTTTCCCGAAGAGCTTTACATTAAAGCTCTTCCCATAGAGTTTAATTCAGGGACCTGTCATGTTCGATGAGTTCTACTGCAGCAACACACTCTTAAAAGTAAACAGCCTAAATAAGTTTTTATTCATAAAGTGCAGGTTACATTAGGAAAGTAAACTGAACCACCCTTTAGCTCAACAGTGAGTGAACAGTTGATTTTAAATCATCACAATGGTATTACAGCCAGGATGATGACTGAATGATGAACAGATAAATATATATGTGAATGATGAATGTCCCAAGATCACCTAGTCAGAGATCAAGTTGGAAATAGAAAACCTGGTCTATGAGTGAGTGTGTGTGCGCATGCGTTTGTGCCTGTGTGAGTGTGTGTGCGTGCCTGTGCATGCGTATGTGTGCTGACAAGCACACACAGACTGTCACAATGCTAGAATTTCAGAAACAATACCAATCCTCACAATATGCCTTACTCAAATCCACTTACAATACCATGGAATGGAAACTTGCCAGGTCCAGTCAGCTAGCGTCCCATGGGTTCAGCTGCTAGTTTGGAGCCTGCTTGCAGTGGCGCATTGTGAAATTGTGTCAGCTACAAGGGGCAAAGCGTCAACAACAAAATCCCAAGAAATACTTTTGGTATAAATACTGCTGCAATTTTGTCTATCTAAAATATACATTTTTATTGGTATATGAGTGTTGAGTATTTTGACAACCCTTGTGCAGGCTCTGTAAGAGGATGTGTTTTCCTCTTAGTGTCTTCCTCTCTCATATTCTGTTCATATTGTTATTCTTGGTACTCTGATCCTGGGAAAAGCTTTCCTTCGACCCAAATTTTGATGGGTGTCAATGCTCCACTGCCCCCTGCATCCAACCCCTCATATGCAAAGCTTTCTAATCCAATGCTATAACACACACACACACACACACACACACACACAGGACTGAGCTGCCATTTTAAGTCCGACGAGAACAGTGAAAGGCCACCCATGGCCTGACACCAACATTCATGCTGACAGTCAGGGGCTGCATTTTAAGCCAGTCTTTTCATATGCGTATTAAGGGTGAGGGCAAGTGCATCCTTAGTGGTTGGTAAATTAGACTCATTACAGGCTCATTCGCTTCAGCTACTACCCAGACAAAACAGGAGCTTCATAGGTCCACACATAAGCTCAGAGTCAACTTAGACTTCATGACAGAACTCTTTCATAAACACTCTATCAGATACACTTATTTATTTTTTACACATTATTTGTAAAATGCAATTGTTTCACTTGTTGAAACTTACCGTCTTAGAAAACATGATACTGTCATAGTTGTCATCACATCTTGGACAGCGGACACTCGACACTTTCTTTCATAACAATCCCTTTGGAATCTTTCATGAGACTGACGTAAAGTAAAACGTCTAATTTCTAAAAAAACAGTTGTGACTATCTGACACTATCTGAGCACACAGCTGAATCTGATATTCTGTGCTGATGGAAGGTGTCACCGCTTCCTCCCTTCTATGTTCACCTGTCAGTTAGTGCTCTCTAATCTGAAACACCTATGCTGATGAAAGGGTTGAAACAAACAAACATGAAGCACTCCTGGTGGCAAGCAGTGTAACTACGAACAAACAGCACCTGGAGACAAAGGAAAACATTTGCCAGGCTCTGCTCATACACCTCGAACAATACAACAGCTACAAGGGTTCTCAGGAGAGAGGGGGAGAGGGAGAGAGGGAAAGAGAGAGAGAGAGGTTGTGAGTGGTGGATCTATGAGTAGTGTGTGATTATATGAGAACAAAGACTGATGATGAAATCAGTTGTAGTGACTAAGATCCAACATTCTCTCATTAAGAAAGAACAAAATCCCTTGGAGTATATAGGGACTGACTGAGTACAAATTTTAAATAAATACGTGATGTGTTTTAAGAATTGTACTGCCTTATTTAGTGGGAGCTGGCATTGCTCATCTCTTATTACTATGCAAATTAATAAAATACTAGCCATTTCACTTATTAATACCTTGTTCTGCATGAGCTTATTCTAATCATAGTAGACAATTAACTAGGATTTCACCAATATAAACTCCTGCTTATTCATAGTAAGTAAGATAGTTGCTGTATATGAATTATAATATCAATATGCTTTGCTCAGTAAGGCTTATAAGGTGGTAGTACAGCAGGAACAGTTATTATTATTATTATAACAATTATTATTATCGGTTATTCTCAATCAAAAAGCTGTAATTAGCACTCATTTGGACACTATTAGGAACTTGTAGTGTTTGATTTTCTAAATATTATTGAAGGAGAGTTCCTGTTGTGCTACTGGCTTCTTAGCCAGTAAGTGTGCCAGTAAGTGTGATTAAGATCACACTTCATTTTCAACAATTAACTTACTATGAATAAGCAGTAATTAGTAGTTTATATTGCACGATTTCTAGTTAATGGTCTAGTATGAGTAGAATAAGATAATGCAAAATATGGTATTAATAAGTGACTTGTAATGACTGATAAATGGCTAGTATGTTACTAATTTTCATGTTAATGATAGTTATGTTATGTAATAATAGTTAATGGTGAATATGCGTAATCTATAGTGTACCCAATTCTTAACTCATCTTAATCACCTACAGTATCTGCTAGTAAGATGCAAAAACAACCAAGAATATTTGCATCAGAGCACTATTACTTAGCCTTGCATTGATTTTATATTACTTGATTAAGTTCACCACAGACTGAGATCTCATGCTCGGCTCCTCTGAGTAGTGCCAGCGTCTGCTTCAATACAAAGAGATAGTTCTGCGCAGCACCAACTATACCTGGGAAGGCCAGGTTTGCACTGGCCCGTGCCATGCTGCTCTGACCACTACAACAGTTTGTGTCTGCACTCCTTTTCACCCGCTGAGGACGGTCGTGGACATGCACACGCTCTCGTGATAACTGGAGGCCCCTCAGCCCTGTATTCCAGCTCGTATTCCAGCTCTTGGCACTCAGCACTTGTTTGACCGCCCAAGCAGATAGAAAGGCGTCTGTCTCTAAACATTTGTTCCCTCTACTCCCCACCCTCCCCCCTCCCTTCTAATGGTGCTATGGATGGGCTCCTGGAGGAGGGGGTTGGGGGTGGTGGTGGCGGCACGGCTATTAAGCTGCCAAATGCAGGCCAGGTTTTTCTCTGGCACTGTGGATTTGGATAGTGATGCTGCAAGTGTTTAATCTGTCAGGCCCTCGACAGACAGGCCGTATGTTGATATCGGCGAGCTGAGCTCTGAGTCTCCCTCTCTCTCCTTCTTTCTTTCTCTGTATCAGTTTGTCTGTTTGCCCAAGAGTGTCAACACTCTGCTCGTCAAATATATTTGCGTTCTATCTCTTTTGACTTTCACTTTGATTTCTGAATGTCAACTCAGGCAATATGCTCTGCCAATTTGGTCTGACCTTATCATTTAGATAGTACAGTAATATGTTGAATAATCACTGATGATGTCATCGATGGAGTAAATGTTGTGAACTTGTATTGTGGCGTATTGTGTACTTGTCAGTGTTGTGGATGGACTGTTCTGAACTATGTATTGGTCATTGTCTTCATGTTGGTATCTGTCCTCAATGTGTATTCAATATTTATTTATTTAGTTTTTTTATTTGTTGTGTTTTTTTTAAAAGCCTGGCTGTAATTTCCCTTGGTGGGATAATAAATTTGACTTGACTTGACTTGACCACAGTGATTGAGCACTAGCTTCCTCCACATTTCCAAGTGTGAAAGCAACCTTAGCTGAACGAGTGAGCGCACGGTGGCGGTGTCAGCAGCCATGACGGCTAAACGGACACTGCCAAAACACGGTTCTCAAATTGGCAGCATCTCCCTTTCTTCCTTCACACTCACTCAGGATGGCTGCCAATGCTCGAGAGCAGCTGGGGATACGACCCGGCAGCGGAACTGGCAGAGTATGACGATTCGGGGCGTTGATAAGCCTCGCCTCACTTCCCTCTGCATACTCTAGACGTGGATGATAAACAGCGAGGATCATCCTCGTCATCCCAGAATGGAGAGTTTGAAGGGGAAGGGGAAGAGGAAGAGAGCTCCAGGTCTTCAACTGAAGGCTTTGCTTTGGAGACTGGAGTGGGAAGTTTCGAATGGAATCCCCACTGTTTAGTTAGAGGCAAAGCAAGAGTCAAAGGGATTAAAGCTGAATGAATGAACTCCTGAATAGTGTGGAAATGAAAGGATTATCATACAATGTGAATATGACGACTAATTCAAATGTGGTGCGAGCACACAGGGATCAATGTCCTACTGTAAAAGGATATTTATTTTTACCATGGTAACCCGATTAAACCAAATACACTTCCCGTAACTGAATGCTGGACCCCTTCTTGGCTCCCAAAGATGCCTACTAATCTCAGTCCCACCAAGGGCCCCTTCCTTCTTCCCCCCTTTTTTAACAATTTCATTCTGAACAATTAGAGAAATTTATGACATAATACCTTGAGTTATTCATATCTCAGTCTTCACTAGTGTGGGTTCACTCATTTCCATTGTGTGGTTTGAGATTTAGCTACAGATTAAAATAAGAGAGAGACAGAGATTAACAGGGTTGATCATCACAAATTGAAAACCCCCAGCTAGGCAATCTTCAGCAAAAAAAAAGAAAAGAGAAGGATAATATCAAGTCAAGAATGAGGCAGCATCAGGAATTCTGAACCACCTTGAAGAAATGGAGAGAGGGGGAGGTTATACAGAAGAAACGGGGGAGGTTATACAGAAGTGAAAATGGCTGGTATGTCCACTTTCAAGTGATTGTAAACACTACTAAAAATTCTTCTTTCTTTCTTTCTTTCTTTCTTACTTACTTTATTACTAGTTTTTTTGTCAGATGAACTGTCTTTTACTGTAATACATTTTGTTAATTTACAGTAAAGGCTCTAACAGCTGATAATTTAATCAGTTGTTCATAACAACATTTACTCTGTCCGTCAAAAGTATCTGACCCAAATATCAGCATAAAAGTCAGCATAACAGGTTGAAAATGATTATTAATTATTTTATGAAAATTATGAAAAGTACTTACATTTGACTACTGAAAATGTAAAAAATGCAACATATTACAGTTGCGCGGAAAATCAAGCTTGGATCAGCAGGTAGCACCAATACTGAACTGACATAGGCATCAGCCCAGAACTAGAACCTGGTTTGCAGTTGTGGAAAAGGGATATATGAGGTCTGCTGTACTGAGGCTCCTAGTCTCCTCTGCATCCTCTGTTCTCCTTGTTGGCTCACCTCTGCCTGACAAAGCCTACATGCATTAACTATCTCATACCACTGCCCAGCAGCTGCATGATTAAGCGCATTGATTTTGCAGTAATTGCCATGCTCTCTGGCATTGGGGTGCGGCATACTCCAAGGAGTGTTTTTAAAAGGAGTAATGGACAAATGTCGTTTGCATTCACTCTGTTTGTAAAAGAAAGGGTAATTAGGTTGGAGGAGGAAGAAAAAAAAACAGAGAGAGAGAAGGGCTGCAGTATCTGAGCCTAAAAGAGAGGCACGCGGACACACACACACACACAGCATATGATTAGTTGTCAAGAACATCCCCAGATGGCACCTATTACCTGAGCACATTAATTAAAGATCCAAGCTCAGCCCCCTTCAGAGAACTGTATAAGCCTGAGGACATGAGTGCACATACACAGGCATGAATGTGCACAGAGCACACACAAACATGCATTTCTGGAGATAAATGCTTAAGCCAGTAGAGACATTGTTTCTAGATGGCTAATAAAAGGTAG